>JAHRHJ020000252.1:0-89447 GCA_019776745.2 Taxus chinensis | reverse complement strand
TGAAGTAAGGTTCTATGTATCATTCATGGTGCCATCAAAATTAAACAAAAAATAGGATTTCAATTTTCATGTTTTACCTCGTTTTTAATTCAAACTTGTGACTGTTCTTTGATCCTTCTTCCCAATATTCCATCATTCTTCACCATGGGTTGACTTTGGGCATACAAATATCTATTATCTTCATGCTTTCTTCAAAAGAGATCATCCAATGTTTATTGATATCTCAAAATTCAGTCATGTATCTGTTATCCAAAATTCACCCCCCAGGGGTAAATTGATGACAGCATCAGAGCTTCTGGGGCCAGAAAAGGAAAAAAAAAAGCAAAGGAAAATTGGCTTAAGTCCCAAGTTCAGGTTATGAGGTCTGGGACAGTTGGGACAATCAAGGTGCGGAGATCGGCTGAAATTTTGCAGGAAAGTCATAGCGGCAGTTGTTGGAAATGTCTGGGACGTCAGGATGCACGGGACGCGGAAAAGGCGAAACCGGCCAAAAATGGAAAAATGCCAAGTTTTGTTTGGGTGGGGGACATCTGGGGACAAACGTAAACCTGAGGACGCGAACCGGCTGAAAAGCCGAAAAGACAGCCCATTTCAGGTGGCCGGGAGAATTTGGTCCCACGCAGTCCGGGACATCTAGGCCAAAGTACGTGGAGGACGTGGGGATCCGAAAGAGCCACCAAAGAAGTAGAACTGTGACACGTGTCATAAGGGGAGGTGAAATAATTTCAACTAAGGTTTTTTAACGAGTTTTTTAAAGGGAGTCGAGTTAGAGCATTGGCCGAGCAATAAAAGAGGATGCGTGTCCTGAGGAGAAGGGGATGAGTGCGGCAGCTTGGGGAGTATTGGAGAATTGCAAAAAGTTTTGGCCAAAAAACTAAAAAGTAAAAAGATGCCCCCGCACCCCTGTCAAACCACCCAAAGCGGGCCATGTGTCCAAGTGGCGGTGGGGCATGGGGAAAAAAATGGAAAATTTTCCGAAGAGCTTAAAAGTCGAAATTTCAAGGAAAAGCCCGCGGAAAGCGGGAGGAGAGAGAAATTCTAAGCGAACACTAGCAACCCTGACACGTGGCATCCCGACCCGACAGAGCACGTGAAAATTTTTTTTAAAAAATCCAAAATGCAAAAAGGTCAGAATTTAAATTTTTTGCCCGACATCCGTTTTTTGGGTCGTTTGTCCTAAAACTTCAGGACCATTCATTATCTTTTGATCAGAGCTTAGATTGGCATGTTCTTCATATCATTAGAAGATTTTGAAATTCTCTACAAGATTCCCATGGTCAATCTCTATTTTGTTAGTTTACAGAGAGAAAATTTAAAAAAGGGCTGGGAAGTGTCATGGGTAGAAATGACTTTCAGCGACCAAATTTAATGTAGGATGGTCGCATTCTCCCCAATTGGTCAAAAATGACAGGGTGATGGGTTTGTAAGACTCTCCCATGCTGATTAATGCATGTACAGTCAATGGGGGGAGGGAATGGGCTCCCCATGTTTGTTATTTTCTCTCTCCTGGGCTCGACCCATGGCAATGAAAACCCAGATTTGGCTCTTTCAAGGGGGGGGAAACATTTTTTTTGGCATTCAATAAACTTCTCTGTCACCTCCAGCAAGTGAATTTTGTAATATCAGATTTTTCAAGGATTGTAACAGGTTTATACCTCTTTGATGGTAGGATATAATGCAGGGGATTTGTACATGGACATGATGTGCAAAACTTTCTAGAATGTTTTCAGTCCTCGTTTGTATTGTTTTTACTCATTTTCCGATATTCTTATTGATCTTATCATATTGTGTATGTTTTCCCTTGTTGCATTTCATGCATTGTGTCTATTTACATGGCAAAAATGTTTCCCCACTCCTGTTGGGGCATCACCATCTTTAGTTTCGTTGAAATGTTGAATTTCTATCCCGGTTCTCCTTGCAATTTAGAGTAGGATTGAGGATCTCAAACCACGTTAGGTGTGTAAATATAGATAAATTGAAGGGTTTGAGGGAACTAGGCCTTGATATCAGAGGATTCCTTCTCAGTTTCATTAAGTCCAAAACCACTTGGAGAGAGGTTTCATGTTGTGCAATCACACTGGATGTAGTCTGATCAAACGTAGAAATCAATAAATTAGGGGTGTGTGATTGTCATTAAAAGTTTGGAACCCGGTGGGACCCTGAGGTTTCATTTTATTAAGGCAAAAATGGATGTGATCTGCTGCAATTTTCATGCTGAAAGAGCTATATTTGCATATCTTGTGGACTCCAAGGGGAAAGAATCAACTGGTTTCAGCAGTGCAGGCCTGTGAAAACTCATGAGAGAGTACCACAAGGTCAAAAGGAGGTTGGAGAAGAAGAAGTGATGTTTCAGATACCTACAATTAATTCCAAGAAGAAGCAAAGAGGAAGAAGGATTCAAAAGGTCTCCATCTCACCAAACAGAACTCTCTCAAATCTCCACCTGATAGGCTTTCGTTCAGTCAAAAGGGTTTAAGACCATTAGAATGGCACAAAACAACCCCTATGTCAACTCACAGGTAGCAACCCCACTTGCCCCATGCACAACCTCCAATTCCTATTGCCAGCTTGAAAGAACATCAGATTCCTTGGAGAAATAAGACTACTCCAGGTGATCATGTTAAAACGAAATTGCAAACCTTTGTGCAATCCATGAAATCAAGGAGATGCAAGTGGGCTGTGTCAAGTTACTGGCTATTCATTCAAGGTTAAAACATTGCAAGGTTTTAGGAGCTTTGAGCTAGTTCTATCACAAATTGGGGGGGAATCAGCTATGTATAGCACTTCATAAGAAAATTTGGAGAAAAGAAAAGGGAGACAACTGTCTCTTTTGGAGCAGCTGGCGGCAACCATCACGAGAGCTCCCAATGATAGTTGATGATTTCAACTTTCAGATTTCAAAAGACTGGAAGAGAATTCCAGTGGCAGGTCAGGCCAACAGCAGAAGGTGCTTGCCTACTAATCTCAAGCTTAAATTCCGATTTCTATGTTGATTCAGTCCATGGGAGGCACAAAATAGTCCCTATGGCTTATAACTTTGCCATTAGGGCTGAAAAAATTGTTTGATCCAAGCTGCAAACTCGGCCCTAGACCTCCAATGCTACGTTTCCAGTTTAGAGAGTCCATAAACACAATCAAGCACCTTAATTTGGCTCACTTTCCCACTCTAGAAATCAAAATTCAATGAAGCTTCTACTTATCGCCAAGTGCCCCTAAATGAGCTTAAGAAGTCATGAAGCAATTTGTAACACCTAGGCCAATGAGCAGTTCTCTCAAAAGGCAGCAGGTCCAAGGTTTTAGACCGTCTTATCAACCCAAGCTCAACTAAAAGGCAGCCAAACCAATCAAAAGGCCACCTAATCCAGGTTAAATATGAATCAAACAAGGCCCTGCAATAGACCATTTCAGCCCTATAATCCAAATGTTCATATCTTTGCCTCTAAGGCATGTGCCAACACCCAAAACAACATTGCCCAGGAGTCCGATTGGTGTTTGTCCATGCGAATGAGCTCATAATCAAGTCATTGTGCTTCAATGGTGCTTTGACTCAAGCATTAAGGTGACAAATACTGGTGTGCGAGGGTGCGAGGAGTCAAGAAAACACCAACAACAAGAAACATTCCAACAGCACATCAGCCACCCCAAATGAACCACATTGGTAAATTGAAGGCATGAGGATTTTTGTGGCATGAACAACCAGGTAGTTTCTCAAGGTTTGCACCACACAAGGTCAAAAGGAGGAATTTGGGGGAAGAACAGGCCATTAGCCCCAACAATCCACAAACTCCAGGGCTTCCACAAATGGTTGGCAAGCAAATTCCGGTTGTAAATGCACAAGGGAAGCCAAAGACGCCCCTAGCCAAATCAAATACCAGTGTTACTGCCCCCACATGCAAGGAGTGAACGGGAAACCAAGGGACAGCAAAGAGATCCTTCCTCACCATTCAGTATCATTCGATCGTATGAAGAAGGAAAAATCTTCAATTATTATCAATGTGGGATTCCCTATCTATCCCAGGCAGAGATCTGCTTCAAGCGTTACCATGAAGGAATGCCAACTTTCGAAATCAGCAAGTTAAGATTGCAAGACAACGTGCCTTACAAAATTCTGCCCAGCCTCTAAGGGAAATCATGGAGGACCACAAGGGTAAAATTTTGAACCCCCTCCTTTCTAGTGTCCATTGATCATTGGGATAAATCAGTCGGTCCCAATTGCATGATAGACCTCCGGTGGCAAGTGCTCAGTTAATGCCTAAACAAATAGCCTGATCCGCTAGGGCTCAGTATAAAACTCTATCCAAGGGGTAGTGTTGTCGCTAGAGGGATAGCAGTTAACAACAGATGGGTGATTAGAAACTTGGTATTGACCCTTGCTGCATGCCAAAATGTTGTGGTTTTACCAGATGTATCCAGTCATAGACCTTCCACACTATTTTGCGCTATGCTTGTCAGGTACTTCACAGCCAAGATTAGGGGTATTGTTTGCTAATGGTACACATGCTATTCAGATATGAGGTATGGAACTAAGGCTACAATCAAGGCTGACACGTATGCCAAAACTTTCCACATTGAGCCTTACACATCCAAGTTCATATTCCACGCCAATTGTTTCGCATTTGATAAGAAGGCACCCAAGTACTGATGAGACTGGACACCCAGTTGGAAGCATCCCAGGATCTAACTCTTGATGAATGGGAAATTAAGATACATGCATTTGATCCTTATCAAGAAGTGGAAGAATCTGAGCAGGGGTCATTGTATACATGAAGACTCCACCAAGCCAAACCACAAAGTGACAATGAGGGATGGTATCTATTTTTTTGATGGATTCGAGGAGCAGGCAAGGTGCCGGAGGTGGAGCTATGCTGGTTTCACCTAAAGGAATTAAAAGTACTATTAGCTTTCTAGATTTCAGTTACATGCCTCCAAATAACACTGGCTTGAAATGAAGCCTGGTTGTTGTAAGGGATGCTTGAGGGAAATCTAAGAAGAAAATAAGGAACTTGCAAGTCTTTGTGTGACAGTGAATGATTGTAAATCAGGTCAAAGAGACAAACTATGCTCCCAAGAATGATCTTTCAGGTGCTACAAGAACAGGGTGTGGACCTCATGGAGATTTTGAGGGTTTGACATCAGATCCCATTCCTAGGAAAGGAATCAAGCTGCTGATAGGGCTTGCAGAGTGGGGGAGCTTTGACATTGTGGAAGATTCAACAAGACAAGGTACAACCAAAACATCAATGTGATGTGAGGCCTCAGTGACCGGATAACTAATGGCAGTGGCAAGGTTTGAAAATGACCAGCAAAAATCATCTAATTTCTTGAAGGAAGCAGCTAAGTCTCAGCCAAGAATCAAGAAAGATTTTGGAACAGCAGTATGGTGACCAGTGGTTGCCAGCTTAAGAATAAAAAGCTGCCCAAGGTACTTATCACTTTAGAGTCCATTTTTCATCCAATGATATTAGAAAGGAGAAAGCAAAATTAGGGCAAGAGAGAGGATTCAGTATACCATCTTGTAGATAGAAGAGAACAAACCATGCAAATTGGAGGGATGACCATTGAAACAAGAAAGGGCTGAGTTCATACAACGTGTCAAGAGTTCCCCTAAGTGTTTTCTTGAGATATTGAGACTTGAAAGTTGCATCCAAATTAGCTCAGAATACCATCGAATTGGATCCAACTACTCCGCCTATCAGGCATGACAAAGACAATTCAATCCACACAATGGAAGCCTCTCATGAGAAAGAATTGAAAAGCTCTTGAGTCAAGGATCATATTCCCAATCAAGCATTTCCAGTTGGGTTTGCCAACTTAGTTCCCAAGTCAGAAAGAAAAAGTGGAGAGATCAGATTGTGTGTTGACTCAGAGACTTTAATAGAGCTCTCTCAAAGACCATTACTTAATCCCTTCCCATGGAGCAAATATTGTCCGGTAGTAGCTGGTTCAGAAAGTTTTCATTGCTAGATGGATATTCAAGCTATAATTAGATAATGGTGAAGGAAGAAGATCAATTCAAGACAGGCTTCACTACAAAATGGGGGCATGTATGCTTAACAAGAAGATGCCATGTGGGACTATCAAATGCTGGAGCCAATGTAAAGGGAAATGGGTATGGCATTCAAGGGGTTTGATCAATAAAATAGTTCTGATTATATCTTGAGGACATCAATAGTTTTTCCAAAAATGCAGCAGGAACCACCTCTTCATGTGAGGAAAAGTCTAACTGAGGTGAGGAGATTTGGAAGGGTCGTTGAATCCGAAGAAGTGTATCTTTTCGTACACAGAAGGAAAGCTCCTTGAGCAATATTGTCTCAAATAATGATAGCAATCGATCCCGAGAGGGTTGAGCAATAAGAGCACTACCATTGCCATGCCACAAGAAAAGCCCTTAGGTTCTTGGGAAGGAATAACTTGTTCGGAGGTTTGTCCCAGATTTTGCAGCCCTGTCAAGCCCATAACCAAAATGGTAAGAAGAGCATGAATTTCAAGTGGACAGCAGAAAGAAGGCAGGGGAGTTGAAGCAATCAAAGAAGCTATTCTCAAGCACCAAATCCATCAACACGGACATTATCCAAGGATTCATCTCTAGCATTTGGAGGTGGTAATACACTTATTTCTACCATTTGGGACAACAAATAAGATAATGATTGTGAGCAGTTCAATTCCTTTCTTCAGACGTATTAGCTAGATGACTATGAGGTGATGGTGGGTACTCTTTTATTGAGGAAGGATGTGCTGGCGTAATCAGAAGTTGAAGAAAATTTCAAGCATTTAATTCTCAAACAAAAGGTCTAGCTTGCGGTTCTTCCACATGCTGGGGGTAAGGATTCCTAATCAAAAGGATTTGAATGAGAAAGGGGAGGTTGGGAATCACCTGTGTCATGGAGTATGACATTGAGATCAAAGTCACCAGCGGGTGAGAGGGGAAAGGATTGTGTGAGCAGCTGGTTTTGGGGGAACAAAGAAAAGTATGCAATGAGAAGAGGCGTTTGACCGTCAGGACAAGGCACATGAAGCCAAGTTGCAATCAAGAAGAAGACAAGGCTGCCCCAACTCCTTGGGACCAAAGCCGGCTACACTCCTAGGCACAGGCTTAGCCCTCCGGAGTGAACAAGACCCAAAGGAGGACAACTTCAGATATAGGCTATCCAGTATTGCAATTTGTTGATGGGTTTGTTCAAGAAAGATGTGAATGGAGTGCTGCTGAGAGCATTAGCACAAATCATAGTCAAAGGGTGGAGTAGACAGAGTTCCATGGGTGGGACCAGATGGTGGCCATTTTTCACCAAGAG
This sequence comes from Taxus chinensis, assembly GCA_019776745.2. Taxonomy (NCBI): domain Eukaryota; kingdom Viridiplantae; phylum Streptophyta; class Pinopsida; order Cupressales; family Taxaceae; genus Taxus; species Taxus chinensis. The sequence continues at coordinate 82,155 of JAHRHJ020000252.1, read as the reverse complement.
TGAAGTAGAGTTGACAGCTCTAAAAATCAGAAGGCTAGTTATATTGGCCCAAAATCTTCCCGTGATGCTACTGGGCATGGATCAGAGGTGGGTAAGAATGTGCATTCTTCCAGGAAAAGAGAGACTTGCTGCCCTTCCATTAATCTAATCTCAGGGGACCAGACCATTCAGCAATGGGGTTGTTTGGACTTCATTGGAGTCAATTCCAAATTCAAGGCCAGGCACAACTGAATTTTGACAGCACAAACACTTCACCAGGATAGATAGAAAGCAGTAGCACTCAAAGAGCAAATGAGTCTAGCATCTTAGACGGTTATGCATGGGGCGATAACAACCAAAATTGGTTATTACCTGCGACAATAATCTATGATGAATGCATTGGTATTCATGGATAAGGTGACTGAGTGGGTGTCAAGAATGGTACTACCTAAGCACGTCATCAAACTATTAGCCTCAGGGATGGCCGCCGAGCTAAAAACAAGAAACGTGTTGGTAGGATTCATTTGGAGGACTCTTGACGAGAACCAGCGGTTGGCCTAACCAAACTAAAATCCGCATTAGGGGCTGATAGGATAATCCCAAGAGATAACAGGTAACTCTCCATTCGGGTGTTTACGGGAAAGAGATGGCAATCTTTGCCCATGTCATTGAGTCGTGCCAACATGGAAAATCATGAAGTAAGCGGTGGAGTAGTTGCTAGAGTTGAGAGAGATGATACGGAGAACCTCCAGGTGATCACAACACTTCTTGGCCTTGGCCAACAAGTCATCCACATATGATTCCACAATTTTATGGATAAGATCATGGAATATGTACGTCATTGCCCGTTGATATGTAGCACCGGAATTCTTAAGACCAAATGGCATGACAACATAACAATAAGCTCCCCAGGGAGTTATAAATATGGTTTTGGCTTGGTCTTGTTTGGATATTTTGATTTGATTATATCTCGAGAACCCATCCATGAGAGAAAAAAAGTTGAAATCCAGTTGTTGTGTCAATTATGATGTCAATGGATGGTAATGGAAATCATCCTTGGGGACAAGCTTTGTTAATATCCTGAAAATCTATGCAAATTTGTATCTTCCCATTATTTTTTTAGAACGGGGATGATATTAGATACCCATTGTGAATAATCGACTGGTTTTGATGAATCCTTCTTGGAAAAGTTTTATTACTTCCTCTTTTACCATGAGAGCCACTTTTGGCTTCATTGGTCTTGACTTCTGTTTAATTGACTTCGCATCTAGTTTAGTGACAAGATTATGTACCATAACTTGTTGTGTGATACCTATCATTTCTTTATAATTAAATGAAAAATAATTTTGATGTTCTTTGAGGATTTGGGTGTGTGTTTCTATTTATTCTAGAGTTAGCGAGGATCCTAACTTCAAAATTCTTAGTTCTTCCTCTGTTCTGTTTCACAACGAAACGATCGGATAACCCCTACAAAATTTTTGAAGTGATTTTGCATTATGACCTCTTTTAGAGAAAATCGGGTTTTCGGGTGTTACTAACAGCTTGACATAAGTTTTAACATGCTTTATGTCTTATGACCTCCGAAACCCGAAACCCGCCTTGCAATTGAGAAAATCCTTTGTAATCGGGTTTTCGGAAATTCAACTCATCGGAACATACTTGAGTTAAAACATGCTTTGTGTCGCGTGACTTCCGAAACCCGAGACCCGCCTTGTGTTAAGACAATCCTTTGTATTCGGGTTTTCGGAACTCTAAAGCATCGGGACATTCATGATCCAAAACATGTTTTATGCGCCATGTTCTCCGATTCCCGAAGTCCGCTCAATCCTTTGTAATCGGGTTTTCGGAAGTTCAATGCATCGGAACATTCATGATTCAAAACATGTTTTGTGCTCCATGTTTTCCGAAGCCCGAAACCCGAAATGCACTAAATCTCCTCGTGTCGGGTTTTCGGACTCCTCCAACATGCTGACGTGGCATTCATGCCGAGTGGTTGGTGAGTTGGCACGTGCCGAGCTGAAGTGTATTTATTACTGATTTTCTTATAAATACGCGGATTTCCACGTCATTCTTACCGTTCATATTTTTAATTCGTGGATTTTTCGCATGCTCTTCCGCTCCCAAAACCCGCAAACTCGCGTTACCAGACTGGATCGTTTGTTTTCGATTTTACCTGTCTCGAATTGAAGGTATTTTTCTTTCCTTCTTTATTCTTGATTTTTCTGGATCGACTGCGTGTATTTTCTTTCCAATTTCTTGCCAGTTGTTGAGGGTTTTTCTTCCTTCTTCTTTCTGTGTTGTTTTGGAAAGGGTTTTGGGTTTTTAGGGTTTATTTTCTTTTTGAGACTATCAATTGGTGTTGTTCCTTCCAAATTTCAATTACTTGCATGATGTATGGAATATGAATAACAAAAAAGAAAGGAAGTTGTGTATGTAGAAATTCAAAGGAAAGACTCTGTTTTTGTTTCCCGGATTTTGAAGGTTGTGTTGCAGATTCAAAAGTCTGAAGAACATTGGAAGCTCGAAGTGATGGGGTTTCTCAACATTCCGACCTCAACACTAAGTGTCGGGCATCTCCTAAGTTCCGTCATCGAAAGTGGGTGCCGGGTTTTCTCCTGTTTCCGCCATTGAAAGCAAGTGTCGGGTTTTGCCAAGATTCCGACATATCAGATCTGTCGGGTTCTCAAAGTTTTCCGATATCTTCTTCTGCGTGTCGGGTTCTTCTCTTCTTCCACGCATTCAGTCAATCAGGTTTTTCAGTGTGCACAGCATCTCCTGAGTTCCGAGCCTTTCTCCTTCCAATATTCTTCATGTCGGATCCTGGTTCATCACAGGAGAAGGCCGAAAAATCTAGCAGGATGAAATACAAATTTAAGAAACCAGAATCCCCATCATATATCGACTGTAATTATGATATCAGGGATACTGAAATGGGCAACATAGATATGGACGACTTTTGGAATAGGGTGAAGAGTTCTTCTCAAACCCCATGGATGATGGCTTTAGCTAACAGTGGCTTGCCCCTTGCAGCAGGCTTTCCCATGTCTGCCCAATGTCCAGAGTTTGTTTTGGCTTGTGCGTCCAGTTACGACTCGGCTTCTCGTTCAGTAAGGAATCAGGCTGGTGAGGTAGTTATCAAACTAGATGGAGCTTATTTTGATGATCTCCTGAAACTACCTAATTTCGAGGAGTATGGGGACCTAGACATCAAGTCGGCTCAGAAGGCCTGGGACAGTAACCAGGAAAATTGCATTAAGGATGTCAATAAGAAGTTCTTGGTCAAGGCAAAACCAGTAATATCTAGATTTCCAAGAACTATTCCTAGATGTGATTTCATACAAGAAATCAATGACATTATCACCCTGCTGAGCCGGGTTTTTGGCTTGCCGGAATCAAATTTATTTCATGGATGGATGTATCAGTTTATGGTCACCATCAAGAAGAACCAGCAAGGGATTGACTGGGGAACCCTTATCAGTAATGAGATTGACTCTCAGATGACGACGGTCTTATCGACCGGAAAGTTTTATATGTTCTCATATGTGGCCTATGCAGCAGCTGGAATGAGGAGCTATCCCGGACTGGATACTAAAGGAAGCAGAACGACAAACCCAGTCTATAAGTATTATCCTCAAATAACAAAGAAGGGGTCCAAGGATCATTTTAGGAGGGTAAATGACGCCTTTTTCTACGAGAACATCTGCCAGCTGAACCCAGGGCTAAGAAAGACAAGGGTATCAGACGAAGCTTGGACTGAGGTATCTAAATGGGGATGTATCTTCTTACAGTTCAAGAAGTTTACCTACCTTCGAACGGTCATGTACTCAGGAGAGCCTTTCCGTCTGCCTCGCTATCCAGGGGATAGATTGATACTAATAGAATTGGTCAGACAGCTATTGGATTTTCACAAATTCCAACAGAGCAAGCATAAGGCAGCAGTATCCTTCCCAATTTCTATTGGGAGATATACTTGCTCAACAGTGGCAAAGGCCAAAAATGTTGAATGTGAACTCCAGGAGAAATTAAAGAAGCATATGAAGTCTCGGGATGGTTTTGACATCCGAGGAGTACTTAGAACCTATGGAGCCCTACATCTGCACAGGCCCGACATTGAGGATATCTGGGTGGATCTGCGTAACGAAGTTGCAGTTCGCAGAAAAGATAATAGTAGGTTAACTATTAATGAGATTCAGACGCTAGAGCTTTCTGATTTGCCAGATGGCACAACTGACAATGAAAGTGTGTTGGATATGTCCTATGATGGGCTTAATGAAGATCGATACGTTTTCCCGCCTATTGATTGGTCGGCCAGCGAAAAAGCCTCTATCACAGATAGGTCGGCTCTCATTCTTGCTCGCACCAAAAAATGGCTCTCTTCTTGGGGCATGAATTTTAAAGATGACAAGTTTCCAAAGTTGGCTGAAACGGAGGTGGGGCCCTCCCAAAAGAAAAAGGACAAAGAATCTACTGGGGGGCCTATAAAAATCAGGATCCCCAAGAAGAGGAAAGAAAGACAAATCTCTTCAATTGTCTCTCCAGCTCAAACGGTGGTTGTGCCAGAATCACCAACACCACCAGAAATAGGGGAGATTAATTTAGAAGAAGGAGGAAGCCAGCTCTTGACTTCACCATTTGCTGATTGCTCAACTGGAGAGACCTTATCTCTTGCATTCAAGGCTTTGGAAACTGAATCTGTGCCTCCCCCTCAACAACCACTTCAGCCTCCTCATTCCCCATCCACTTCTTCAAGCATGGCCAATATTTTCTCCGGGCTCTCACCCCTCTCTGCTGGAACCCAAGTGATCACCAACACTCCCCCACAACCTGTGCCTCTATTCATTGCACCTACTACCACGTTGGCTGCTGTTCCCCCTCCAATAGTAGAATCTTCTCCCCTTGAGAGTAGAATACCAGTTACTACAACATTGGCAATTTCCTCTGATACACCACAATGGCTACTCGAGCAAACTCCGAGGAAGAGGAAAGTGATTGTACCCCTACCAGCCTTTGATTTCAGCTCACTCAAGGCTTCTACTGCGAGATCAGCCAAGAAACCCAAAACAGTTTCAAGGGTTTTGGTGGATGCTTCAGGAGATAAGTTCGCAGAGATTGCCACTCCCTCAGCTGACAAAACTAGAGATGATGTAACAGCTGCTGATTACCAGGTAACCAGGGTGGCTCTAGGGAAAGTGACAGCAAAAGGGGCGCAGCAAGATGCAAAGGATTCCATAGACGTCCTGTGCCAAAAGTTGAAAGAAACAAAGGACAGCAGAAATGAGCTTAAGGAAAAAGTGGAGCAGTTGACAGAGGTTTTGATTAAACTCTCAACACCCCTGGAATCCATACCATCTTCTTCTGTATCTGCCGGATTCGATTTCTCATCGGTGCCTACGATTGAGAAGATTGCTAAAAAAGGAAGGGTGGTTGATGAATGGATCCAAAAGTTGCTCCAACAAGGGAAGGAAGTAATTCAAGACGTGGTGAAAGTTCATCAGTCTTTGGGGGAGATTCAGAAGGAAGGAGAGAAGATGGATGAGGAATTCACTGAAGAAATTGGACAGCTTGATTTGACTTGTGAAGCTCTCCAAGTGCTAAAGCAAATACCAGCACATCTCTTGGTAGAAGAAGGCGTTCTTCCACATACAGATAAACACTTTCAGCTGATCAAGGCCATCAAGTTCAGAGTAAAGATTCTCAACGAAGCCTGCAGCAAGTTGAGAGAATCAAGGGATAAATTGATCGATGGGAAAAGTGATCTGGAAGAAGAATTGCTAAAGATTTGTCCAAAGGTGTCAGTTGGGAACTCAGGTATCCTATCAGCAGATGATCTCTTCAAACAAGTTCAGGAATCTATTCAGCATGAACCTGTACACGGATTTGACCTTGAAGTCATTGGTCAGTTTGTAAGGATTGAGCACACTTTAGAGGCCTTAAGAAAGCTCAGCAAAGGATTGAAGAAACTTCCCGGCACTGCCAGTGATGTTCATGAAACCTGCGAAATGTGGAATGATCATTCCACTGCGCCTGATGAGAATGAAATGCAAGGCATTATTCGGAAGTTCCAGGAGTTTCGTAACAAACAGTCTCAGCTGGAGGAGGAGAAAGAAGAAGAAGCAAAAGATGATGATTCGGATTAATTCCCAACGTCCCATGTCATTTCTATTTTTAGATTGACATGTCTTTTATTTCCGTTTTGTCATATTTTTAATTCATGTTTTGACTTGATCTCCTGCGTGAGAGTCATGCAAAACTGAAACTCCAGTTAACATGCTACTCTTTAGGATCTGTCCTGTTTTATCTCTAGCTTCTTTTGTTATAAATAAGGGATGCCTGTGCATTCAAAAGGGTCGAGAATTTTTGAAGCATTAAGAGGCTATTGGAAAGGAGAAAAACTTTGTGTTTTCTTTCAATCATTTTGAAGAATAGAAGTTGATATTGTTTTGCAGACTTTGTGTTGTGAAATATATCTTATTTAAGACAGTGTTCTTATGTTCATGATCTTAAAGCTATTCTTTGCATAGAATCTCAGTGTTTCTAATTATCTCGGACACTATATCTGTGATCTAAAACTCGTATGATTATTTCGTGCTCTGTGTTTACTCGAAAGAAAATACGTTTCTCCCATTTCTTTTCTACCGTGCTTCTTTCACTGTAACAGTTTCTAACCTATTTCACTTACGAAAGCAATATCCTTGAATCGTGTGAATGTGGATTTCGGGATTTCATCCCAACCCCCAATGGTTAGATTAGTGTGAATATTGTATATATTATTTACTGTGTTTTAGATTAGCAATAAACAGGCAGCCTCACCTGTCTTTGAGGAGGGATTTAATCCCATGTACTGTGGTTGAACCTCATATTTTGGTTTGACAAAATATCCAACCAACAGTTTTTGGCGACTCCGCTGGGGAAATACGGATCAATAGTATAAAGCTTATCCTCTCGGTGTCTGGCGACTCCATATTTGCCTTATTTTTAATAAGATCTCCTTTCAGTTCAAGCTGGCCAGGAGGATCTTCACTCGGTCTCGCCGAGCTCAAGGTGAAATTGATCCACTCTTCGAGTTACTGCAACAGCATAATTTCAGCCTTTCTCCCAACAGCGTTGTCTCTAACCGAGCCAGAAGTTCTTCACCTGTTCGGAGAAATCGGATCCCTGAAGAACGGGAAGCATCTGCAACTTGTCGTGCACTACTCTTGTCTGATACCCGGATCCCTGTACGCACTCTTTTCAGAAGGATGGCGGTTCAACCTGTGCCTTGGGGTGCAGTTATTGGTCCTCTTTCCTTGACTCCTCCATTGAATGAGTTACCACGTGGATCTCGTAAAAACATTCCCAAGTTCAATGGGGATGGGAAGCAGCATCCTGATGAGCATATTGCATCTTTCTTTGTTGCATGCGGTGTCCTCGGAGTGGCCCACGAAGATGTCTCCGTTCGACTCTTCGTTGAAACATTGCAGGGAGTAGCAGCTGAATGGTTTTATCACCTCCCGAATGCATGCATTCCAGATTGGGCTACCATGCGGACCAAGTTTGAGGCACGTTTCAAACCAGCCGAAGATTCTCATGCTTTGTTAGCTCAGCTCACTCATATGAAGAAGGAATCGCATGAACCTATGCGGGAATTCGTGGCTAAGTTCAATAAGCTGATCCGGAAAATTCCAGTAATAGCTGTACCAACTCTGGAAAACCAAAAATGCTTCTTCATCAATGCCCAACCTCCTGATATAAGCTTTTTATTAAGAAGGTCGGTTATCCCAGATTTGGCTACTGCTCAGTCAACGGCTACTGAAATAGAGGATGATCTCATCTTAGCCGGAAGGATCAAGAAAGATATACCCAAAATCAAAAATCAAGGTTCTTCTCAAGGTAATACTGACCCTATGTTTCAAAAAATGGCTAATGATTTGATTGCTTTAAAGAAGCAAGTGTCTCAGCAGGTGAGCAATGTTCCGTACCGGGATATCCCTAGGTGGAATTTTAATAACAATGGTGCACCTGCCAGAGATAGGCCACGGTTAGCTCCTGCTCAACCGAGATTAGCAATTGAAGCTCCGCCTGTTAATGCAGCAGTGGAAATAATTGAAGAAGATGATGAACCAGAAGAACAAGATTCCCGTGAGGATTTCGAAGCTTCAGGATATGCTGATGAGTCTTATGATGAGTCAGCTGGCGACTCCAGCATTGGTTATTTGGAATATGATGAAGATGAATGTGAGCCAGATGGTCAATCATTTGCTGTGTTCACTCGGTCCCAATCTCAGGTTCCCAGAAAGCCTCTGGAAAATACTAAGGAGAAGAATAAGGAACCTCCTGTATCCATAGTCAAAAGGGGTACCCCTATTTCGGCGCAAACTGAAAGAGAGGTTACTAAAAAGACAGCTGCTCCTTATTCTCCTTCTCCTAAGGTCAGTGCCCCAGCACAAGCTCATGTAATTAGAACTGAGCCTACTATCATTCCTTCTTACACTGCTTTCGATATTATTGATCATGCAAAGAGAACCAAAATTCAAATGTCAGAAGCAGAATACCTTCAGTCGAATCCCGAACAATTTGAAAAGCTGGCCAAGTTCATCAGAAGTAAAGCGGCCGTTCCGTCACCTGCTAAAGGTCTCCTTTCAAATCCTACTCAACCCACACCTCAGAATAATCTGACCTCTGCTTCTTCCTCAGGAAAGATTGAACCATTTTATTTGTCTCTACTTATAAATGGGTTTAAACTCAGCAATTGCATCATTGATTCAGGGGCCTCTGATAATGTTATGCCCGCAAAAGTGGCCCATGCCCTTGGGCTTACTTTGACTAAGTCGTATGGACGGTGCTATTCCATGGAAACTAAACAAGTCCCTCTGATTGGTCAAATTAAGGACGCACAGTTTGCATTTGTTGCCTTCCCTGAGAAGAGAGTAAAAATGACTATTCTGGTTGCTGATATCCCTGCGGCTTATGGTATTCTCTTGGGTAGAGGATTTTGTAAAGATGTCGGAGGAGAGATTAGTATGGATTGGACCAAAGCCAAGATCCCAGTCAAAGGGGTTCAACAGGTTCTTCATCCTGAACCGCAGGCAAAGTATTTGGTGACTAAATCAGATGATCCTAAGGCTCAGATTCTTTTCGAAGATGCTAGCTTCGGGAATTATTTCATGGCATCAGAGATACCCATTGTAGATGTGGAAGAGGAAGATCCCAATGCTATTTGGACGCTCGAATTTGATGGTAGCTGCTCAACCTCTGGATCAGGCGCTGGTGTTGTTCTCATATCTCCTAGCTCCGAGATTTTCCCATCAGCTTATAAGTTGCAATTTGATAATACTAACAACACGGCCGAATATGAAGCCCTGTTATTAGGATTAGAATTGGCCAGACAGAAGGGAATCAGGAATCTCAAGGTTCAGGGGGATGCGGAGCTGATTGTTAATCAGGTCAGGGGTATATATCAGGTGAAAAATGATCGGTTGAGGCATTACAGGAACAAAGTTTGGGATAGTATAGAATGCTTTGATGCATTTTCTATTAAGGCAGTTTTAAGAGATTATAATGACAAGGCTGATTCTTTGGCCGTATCTGCATCTCTTCTTCTTCCTCATCCTCAGTTCAAGCAAGACACATACTCTATCGAGATTGTGTACCGCCCTAGCGTCCCAGATAATGCAACTCACTGGCAGGTATTCAATGATGATCAACAGGTGTTGGCTTTTCTAGAAAAGGCTGACAATTTCAGTGAGCTATATTTTGAAGGTTCGGAATCAGCCTTTCGTGAAACTATTTCAGAGCCATATCAAGAGGTTGATGGTGAATTTATCCAGCTGAAAGGCAACAAGATACCAAAAGGTCTGGTTTCCCTGGAGGGTCTGTTTGACAAACATGATCGCTTTATCCAAAACAAAAGGCAAGTTGAAGGAGCTTCTTCCTCTGAAGTAGATCAAATCAATCTAGGTTCATCTGATCAACCTCGGATGGTGAATATCGGTAAATGTTGTTCTCCTGAAGAGAAGGTAAGATTCATTTCGCTTTTGAAGAAATACATCGATGTGTTGGCCTGGTCTTATGCAGATTTGAAATCCTTCAAGCCTAAAGATGTACAGCACAGTATCCCTTTGAAGCCTGATGTCAAGCCGTATAGACAGAAGCAAAGACATTATAATCCGAAGATTTCAGGGACAATCCTGGCAGAAATTCAGAAGATGTTAGATGCTAGAATTATTTTCCCAATCCATCACTCCACTTGGATTGCAAACATTGTCCCTGTCAGGAAGAAGAATGGTGAGATCCGGATTTGTGTTGACTTCCGTAACTTAAATCAGTCCTCACTGAAGGATAACTATCCCTTGCCTATCATGGATCAGGTATTACAAACTGTAACTGGATCGGAAATGTTATCCATGCTCGACGGGTTTTCAGGATATAATCAAGTCGAAGTAACCACAGAGGATCAACACAAGACAGCTTTCACGACCCCATGGGGTACCTTTGCTTACAGGAGGATGCCATTCGGCCTGATCAACGCCGGAGCTACTTTTCAGAGGGCTATGGATCTAGCATTCAGAGATCTGATGGGCAAGGTCATAGTCGTGTATTTGGATGACTTGACCGTTTTTTCTAAAAAGTGGAGTGATCATTATGGTCATTTAGAACAGGTACTTTTAAGATGCAGATGTCACGGGATTTCGTTGAATCCTAAGAAGTCCATGTTCGGGGTAACAGAAGGAAAGCTGCTGGGTCATATTGTGACTAGAGAAGGAACTAAAATTGACCCAGAAAGGGTAAAGGCTATTCAGAGCCTTACCTTGCCCACAAGTAAAACAGGAGTTCATTCTTTCTTCGGAAAGGTTAATTTCTTGAGAAGATTTGTACCCGATTTCGCTGACAAAACCAAGGATATCCTTGGAATGATGAAAGGTAAAGTCCCATTTCGATGGAGTACAGAAGGGAAGCTTTCATTTGAAGAAATCAAAAAGGCAGTTGCTTGCGCTCCTACCTTAGTATGTCCAGACTTCAAGAAAGATTTCATCATGTATAGCTATGCTTCTGCCCACACAGTGTCAGCGATCCTGATGCAGGAAAATGGAGAAGGCATTGAAGCTCCTATCGCATTCATGAGCTGTCCGTTGAAAGAGCATGAATTGAAGATGTCGCAGATTGAAAAACATGCTTATGCGGTGGTGCGAGCGGTGAAGCATTTCAGGTACTATGTGCTGAATTCTCATACTCGTGTTCTCGTTCCTGATACTGCTGTTAAATCCATTCTAACTCAACAAGAGCTGGGAAGCCAACGAGGTACTTGGATTGCTAAGGTTCAGGAGTATGACTTGGACATCAAACCTACCAAGTTGGTACGAGGAAGAGGCCTGTGTCAATTGATTGCAGAGAATCATGCTGAAGCAGAGTGTGAGAAGAATCAAGATACTTCTTCCGAGCTGCCTATGGTGCTTTTTGTGAGTACGACCGATGAATGGTACACGGACATTGCTTTCTTCTTAACTTATGGTGAATGCCCTCCACATTTAAATCAAAAAGAGAAGAGGACCGTCAAGTTAAGATCTGCGAAATACCTTTTGTGGAATAATGCAATATACAAGAAAGGTATTGATGGTGTCTTCTTGCGTTGTGTCGATAAATCACAACAGGAAAAGTTATTAGAATCCTTTCATAGCCTAGCATGCGGAGGACATTTTTCGTCCTCTGTAACAGCATATAAGATCTTACGGGCTAGGTATTATTGGCCTACTCTTTTCCGGGATTCAGCAGAATGGGTGTCTAAATGTGAAGCTTGTCAACATTTCGTTGGTCGTCCCAAGCTAGCAGCTCTTCCTTTGAAGCCTGTGGTGATTGAAGAACCTTTTCGCCAATGGGGGATTGATTTTATCGGAACATTGAATCCTGCTTCCAGTGCTGGACACAACTATGTGCTGACTGCTACAGATTATTTTACCAAGTGGGTAGAGGCTGTACCAATCAAGCAAGCGACTTCTGAAGCTGTTTGCAAGTTCCTGAAAGAAAACATAATCGTCAGATTTGGTGTGCCTCATAAGATCGTAGCGGATAATGCCTCTAACTTCTCGTCACATGAATTAACAGAATTCTGCTATGGATTCGGCATTACTCTGGCTCATTCATCTGACTATTATCCCCAGGGCAATGGGCAAGCTGAGTCCAGCAATAAGAATCTGGTTACTATAATCAGGAAACTAGTAGATGAAAATCAGAGGACATGGCACAAAGCATTGTATGATGCGTTGTGGGCTGATCGGATCACTCCAAAGCGAGCCATAGGGATGTCCCCTTTTCAGTTGCTATACGGGATTGATGCTGAAATTCCTATCTCAGTAGAATTGCCGGCCTTGCAGTTGGCGAAAGCGGTTGAAGATGTAGCTTTTCAGAATTCTATCGAAAAGAGGGTTATGTACCTAACCAGGCTAGAAGAAGAGCGAATTAAGGTGGTTGATCGTATAGCAGATCATCAGAGCAGGGTGAAGAAGATTTTCGATAAAAAGTCAAAGCAGCGCAACTTCCAGATTGGAGACCTGGTGTTGCTTTGGGATAAAAGGAGAGAACAGAAAGGAATGCATGGAAAATTTGATTCTTTATGGAAAGGACCTTTCAAGATCCACGAGTTGAATGGTGAAAATAGTTTCCTTCTATCATATCTGGATGGAGGGTTACTCCCTTTGCCTTTCAGTGGACAACATCTAAAGCTGTTCTACCATTAATGCAAGATGCTCTCTTGCATTGTACATATTTTGCTTTTTGTTGTGTGTTTGCTTTTGGTTTTCTTTCTTTCTTTCTTCGTTTTGTTTTGTTTTGGTTTTCTCCTTGACCCCGTAGCCTAATAAATAAGACCAGAGATTCTGAGTTCTCTTCCTTTGGTATTACAAAGAAAGTCCCCAACTGGAGCCAGCTGTTATCCCCGTTTTGAGTTCACGACAAAACGATCGGATAACCCCTACAAAATTTTCGAAGTGATTTTGCATTTTGGCCTCTTTTAGAGAAATATCGGGTTTTCGGGTGTTACTAACAGCTTGACATAAGTTTTAACATGCTTTATGTCTTATGTCCTCCGAAACCCGAAACCCGCCTTGTATTAAGAAAATCCTTTGTAATCGGGTTTTCGGAAATTCAACGCATCGGAACATACTTGAGTTAAAACATGTTTGTGTCGCGTGACTTCCGAAACCCGAGACCCGCCTTGTATTGAGAAGACCCTTTGTATTCGGGTTTTCGGAACCCCAAAGCATCGGAACATCCATGATCCAAAACATGTTTTATGCGCCATGTTCTCCGATTCCCGAAGTCCGCTAAATCCTTTGTTTTCGGGTTTTCGGGGCTATGTAGCACCTAAGCACTTCATGTTTTGTGCTCTATGTTTTCCGAAACCCGAAACCCGGAATGCACTAAATCTCTTCGTGTCGGGTTTTCGGACCCCTCCAACATGCTGACATGGCATTCATGCCGAATGGTTGGTGAGTTGGCACGTGCCGAGCTGAAGTGTATTTATTACTAATTTTCTTATAAATACGCGGATTTCCACGTCATTCTTACCATTCATATTTTTAATTCGTGGATTTTTCGCATGCTCTTCCGCTTTCAAAACCCGCAAACTCGCATTGCCCGATTGGATCGTTTGTTTTTGATCTTACCTGTCTCGAATCGAAGGTATTTTTCTTCCTTCTTTATTCTTGATTTTTATGGATCGATTGCGCGTATTTTCTTCCCAATTTCTTGCCAGTTGTTGAAGGTTTTCTTCCCTTCTTCTTTCTGTGTTGTTTTGGAAAGGGTTTTGGGTTTTTAGGGTTTATTTTCTTTTTGAGACTATCAATTGGTGTTGTTTCTTCCAAAATTCTAATTATATGCATGATGTATGGAATATGAATAACAAAAAAAGAAAGGAAGTTGTATATGTGAAAATTCAAGAAAGACTCTGTTTTTGTTTCCCGGATTTTGAAGACTGTTTTACAGATTCAAAGGCCTAGAGTATAAAGGAAGCTTGAAGTATCGGGGTTTCTCAACATTCCGACCTCAACAGTAAGTCGGGAATCTCCGAAGTTCCGTCATCAAAAGTGGGCGCCGGATTTCCTCCCATTTCCGCCATTGACAGTGAGTGCCGGGTTTCCGCCTGTTTCCGTCATTGAAAAGCAAGTGTCGGGCTTTGCCAAAGTTCCGACAGATCAAACTTGTCGGGTTCTCAGGGTTTTCCGACATCCTCTTCAGCGTGTCGGGTTCTTCTCTTCTTCCAGCGCATTCAGTCAATCGGGATTTCCAGTTTGAACAGCATCACCTGAGTTCCGAGTCTTTCTCCCTCCACATTCTTCATGTCGGACCCTGGTTCATCTCAGGAGAAGGCCGAGAAGTCTAGCAGGATGAAGTACAAATTTAAGAAACCAGAATCCCCATCATATATTGATTGTAATTATGATATCAGGGATACTGAACTTGGCAACATAGATATGGACGACTTTTGGAATAGGGTGAAGAGTTCTTCTCAAACCCCATGGATGATGGCTTTAGCTAACAGTGGCTTGCCCCTTGCAGCAGGCTTTCCCATGTCTGCCCAATGTCCAGAGTTTGTTTTGGCTTGTGCATCCAGTTACGACTCGGCTTCTCGTTCAGTAAGGAATCAGGCTGGTGAGGTAGTTATCAAACTAGATGGAGCTTATTTTGATGATCTCCTGAAACTACCTAATTTCGAGGAGTATGGGGACCTAGACATCAAGTCGGCTCAGAAGGCCTGGGACAGTAACCAGGAAAATTGCATTAAGGATGTCAATAAGAAGTTCTTGGTCAAGGCAAAACCAGTAATATCTAGATTTCCAAGAACTATTCCTAGATGTGATTTCATACAAGAAATCAATGACATTATCACCCTGCTGAGCCGGGTTTTTGGCTTGCCGGAATCAAATTTATTTCATGGATGGATGTATCAGTTTATGGTCACCATCAAGAAGAACCAGCAAGGGATTGACTGGGGAACCCTTATCAGTAATGAGATTGACTCTCAGATGACGACGGTCTTATCGACCGGAAAGTTTTATATGTTCTCATATGTGGCCTATGCAGCAGCTGGAATGAGGAGCTATCCCGGACTGGATACTAAAGGAAGCAGAACGACAAACCCAGTCTATAAGTATTATCCTCAAATAACAAAGAAGGGGTCCAAGGATCATTTTAGGAGGGTAAATGACGCCTTTTTCTACGAGAACATCTGCCAGCTGAACCCAGGGCTAAGAAAGACAAGGGTATCAGACGAAGCTTGGACTGAGGTATCTAAATGGGGATGTATCTTCTTACAGTTCAAGAAGTTTACCTACCTTCGAACGGTCATGTACTCAGGAGAGCCTTTCCGTCTGCCTCGCTATCCAGGGGATAGATTGATACTAATAGAATTGGTCAGACAGCTATTGGATTTTCACAAATTCCAACAGAGCAAGCATAAGGCAGTATCCATCCCGATTTCTATTGGGAGATATACTTGCTCAACAGTGGCAAAGGCCAAAAATGTTGAATGTGAACTCCAGGAGAAATTAAAGAAGCATATGAAGTCTCGGGATGGTTTTGACATCCGAGGAGTACTTAGAACCTATGGAGCCCTACATCTGCACAGGCCCGACATTGAGGATATCTGGGTGGATCTGCGTAACGAAGTTGCAGTTCGCAGAAAAGATAATAGTAGGTTAACTATTAATGAGATTCAGACGCTAGAGCTTTCTGATTTGCCAGATGGCACAACTGACAATGAAAGTGTGTTGGATATGTCCTATGATGGGCTTAATGAAGATCGATACGTTTTCCCGCCTATTGATTGGTCGGCCAGCGAAAAAGCCTCTATCACAGATAGGTCGGCTCTCATTCTTGCTCGCACCAAAAAATGGCTCTCTTCTTGGGGCATGAATTTTAAAGATGACAAGTTTCCAAAGTTGGCTGAAACGGAGGTGGGGCCCTCCCAAAAGAAAAAGGACAAAGAATCTACTGGGGGGTCTATAAAAATCAGGATCCCCAAGAAGAGGAAAGAAAGACAAATCTCTTCAATTGTCTCTCCAGCTCAAACGGTGGTTGTGCCAGAATCACCAACACCACCAGAAATAGGGGAGATTAATTTAGAAGAAGGAGGAAGCCAGCTCTTGACTTCACCATTTGCTGATTGCTCAACTGGAGAGACCTTATCTCTTGCATTCAAGGCTTTGGAAACTGAATCTGTGCCTCCCCCTCAACAACCACTTCAGCCTCCTCATTCCCCATCCACTTCTTCAAGCATGGCCAATATTTTCTCCGGGCTCTCACCCCTCTCTGCTGGAACCCAAGTGATCACCAACACTCCCCCACAACCTGTGCCTCTATTCATTGCACCTACTACCACGTTGGCTGTTGTTCCCCCTCCAATAGTAGAATCTTCTCCCCTTGAGAGTAGAATACCAGTTACTACAACATTGGCAGTTTCCTCTGATACACCACAATGGCTACTCGAGCAAACTCCGAGGAAGAGGAAAGTGATTGTACCCCTACCAGCCTTTGATTTCAGCTCACTCAAGGCTTCTACTGCGAGATCAGCCAAGAAACCCAAAACAGTTTCAAGGGTTTTGGTGGATGCTTCAGGAGATAAGTTCGCAGAGATTGCCACTCCCTCAGCTGACAAAACTAGAGATGATGTAACAGCTGCTGATTACCAGGTAACCAGGGTGGCTCTAGGGAAAGTGACAGCAAAAGGGGCGCAACAAGATGCAAAGGATTCCATAGACGTCCTGTGCCAAAAGTTGAAAGAAACAAAGGACAGCAGAAATGAGCTTAAGGAAAAAGTGGAGCAGTTGACAGAGGTTTTGATTAAACTCTCAACACCCCTGGAATCCATACCATCTTCTTCTGTATCTGCCGGATTCGATTTCTCATCGGTGCCTACGATTGAGAAGATTGCTAAAAAAGGAAGGGTGGTTGATGAATGGATCCAAAAGTTGCTCCAACAAGGGAAGGAAGTAATTCAAGACGTGGTGAAAGTTCATCAGTCTTTGGGGGAGATTCAGAAGGAAGGAGAGAAGATGGATGAGGAATTCACTGAAGAAATTGGACAGCTTGATTTGACTTGTGAAGCTCTCCAAGTGCTAAAGCAAATACCAGCACATCTCTTGGTAGAAGAAGGCGTTCTTCCACATACAGATAAACACTTTCAGCTGATCAAGGCCATCAAGTTCAGAGTAAAGATTCTCAACGAAGCCTGCAGCAAGTTGAGAGAATCAAGGGATAAATTGATCGATGGGAAAAGTGATCTGGAAGAAGAATTGCTAAAGATTTGTCCAAAGGTGTCAGTTGGGAACGCAGGTATCCTATCAGCAGATGATCTCTTCAAACAAGTTCAGGAATCTATTCAGCATGAACCTGTACACGGATTTGACCTTGAAGTCATTGGTCAGTTTGTAAGGATTGAGCACACTTTAGAGGCCTTAAGAAAGCTCAGCAAAGGATTGAAGAAACTTCCCGGCACTGCCAGTGATGTTCATGAAACCTGCGAAATGTGGAATGATCATTCCACTGCGCCTGATGAGAATGAAATGCAAGGCATTATTCGGAAGTTCCAGGAGTTTCGTAACAAACAGTCTCAGCTGGAGGAGGAGAAAGAAGAAGAAGCAAAAGATGATGATTCGGATTAATTCCCAACGTCCCATGTCATTTCTATTTTTAGATTGACATGTCTTTGTTATTTCCGTTTTATCATATTTTTAATTCATGTTTTGACTTGATCTCCTGCGTGAGAGTCATGCAAAACTGAAACTCCAGTTAACATGCTACTCTTTAGGATCTGTCCTGTTTTATCTCTAGCTTCTTTTGTTATAAATAAGGGATGCCTGTGCATTCAAAAGGGTCGAGAATTTTTGAAGCATTAAGAGGCTATTGGAAAGGAGAAAAACTTTGTGTTTTCTTTCAATCATTTTGAAGAATAGAAGTTGATATTGTTTTGCAGACTTTGTGTTGTGAAATATATCTTATTTAAGACAGTGTTCTTATGTTCATGATCTTAAAGCTATTCTTTGCATAGAATCTCAGTGTTTCTAATTATCTCGGACACTATATCTGTGATCTAAAACTCGTATGATTATTTCGTGCTCTGTGTTTACTCGAAAGAAAATACGTTTCTCCCATTTCTTTTCTACCGTGCTTCTTTCACTGTAACAGTTTCTAACCTATTTCACTTACGAAAGCAATATCCTTGAATCGTGTGAATGTGGATTTCGGGATTTCATCCCAACCCCCAATGGTTAGATTAGTGTGAATATTGTATATATTATTTACTGTGTTTTAGATTAGCAATAAACAGGCAGCCTCACCTGTCTTTGAGGAGGGATTTAATCCCGTGACCAGTTATTGGTACTCTTCCTTGACTCTACATTGAATGAGTACCACGTGGATATCATAAAATATTCCCAGTTCAATGAGATGGGAAGAGCATCCTGATGAGAACATTAAATCTTTCTTTGTTGACATTGCGGTGTGGTCATCGTTAGTAGCCACGAAGATGTCTCCGTTCGGCTCGTCGTTGATGAAACATTGAAGGGAGTAGCAGCTGAAATGGTTTTACCAACTCCCGAATGCATGCATTCCATATTGGGCTACCATGCGGACCAGTTTGAGGCACGTTTCACAAACCGCCGAAGATTCTCAGGCTGTGTTAGCTCAGCTCACGCATATGAAGAAAGGAATGGGGCATGAAGCTATGCGGGATTCATGGCTAAGTTTCAATAAGCTGATCCGAAAATTCCAATTTTGTAAAGCTTTACCAACTCTGGAAACCAAAAATGCTTTTTTCATCAATGCTCAACCCCCTGATATAAGCTTTTTTCTTACAAGTTGGTTATCCCAGATTTGGCTACACTGCTCAGTCAACGGCTACTGAAATAGAGGATGATCTCATCTTAGTCCGGAAGGATCAAGAAGATTACCCCAAATCAAAAATCAGGTTCTTCTTCAAGTTAACTGACCACTAGTTTCAAAAAATGGCTAATGATTTGATGCTTTAAAGCAAGCATTGTTTCCCCCCCCCCCCCCCCACCCCCCCCCTCAGCAGGTGAGCATGTTCTTTACCGGGATATCCCTAGCTGAATTTTAATAACAATGGTTGCCCCTAACCAGAGATGGCCACGGTTAGCTCCTGCTAACCGAGATACATTGAGCTCTGCCTGTTAATGCAGTAGTGGAAATATTGAAGAAGATGAGGAACCAGAAGACAGATATTCCGTGCGGATTTCGAAGCTTCAGGATATGTTGAATAGTCTTATGATGGAAGTCAGCTGGCGACTCCAGCAATAGTTATCTGGAAATTGATGAAGATGAATGTGAGCCAGAAATGTCAATCATTTTGCTGTGTTCATCTCAGTCCCAATTCTCAGGTTCCCAGCAGCCTCTTGAAATACTAAGTAAGACTAGGAACCTCCTGTATCCATAGTCAAAGGGGTACCCCAGTTCGTGCAAACCTGAAAGAGAGGTTACTAAGAAGACAAGCTCTCCTTATTCCTCCTTCTCCTAAGGTCAGTGGCCCCAGCACAGCTCATATAATTAGAACTGATCCTACTAGCATTCCTTCTACACTGCTTTCGATATTATTGATCATGCAAGAAACCAAAATTCAAAGTCGAAGCAGAAACCTTCAGTCGAATCCCGAACATTTGAAAAAACTGGCCAAGTTCATCAGAAGTAAAGCGGCCATCCGTCACTGTAAAAGGTCTCCTTCAAATCCTACTCAACCCACCCTCAGAAGTAATTGACCTCTGCTTCTTCCTCAGGAAAGATTGCAACCATTTTTATTTTCTCGACTTATAAATGGGTTTAAATCAGCAATTGCATCATTGATTCAGGGGCCTCTGATAATGTTATGCCCCCGCAAAAGTGGCCCAAGCCATCAGCACTTTGAACTAAGTCGTATTGACGTGCTATTCTGGAAACTAACAAGTCCCTCTGCTTGGTCAAATTAAGGACGCACACGTTTACATTTGTTTGCCTTCCCTGAGAAGAGAGTACAAATGAACTATGCTGGTTGTTTGATATCCCTGCGGCTTATGGTATTCTCTTGGTTAGAGGATTTTGTAAAGATGTCAGAGGAGAGATTAAGTATGGATTTTGGACCCAGCCCAAGATCCCCATCAAAGGGTTCACAGGTTCTTGCATCCTGAACCGCAAGCAAAAGTATTTGGGGTGACACAATCAGATGATCCTAAGGGCTCGATTCTTTTCGAAGATGCCTAGCTTGGGAATTATTTCATGGCATAGAGATACCATTGTAGTGTGGAAGAGGAGACTCCCAATGCAAATTTGGGAGGCTTGAAATGTTATGGTAGCTGCTCAGCCTCTGGATCAAGATCACTGGTGTGTTCTCATATCTCCTAGCTCCGAGTTTTTCCCATCAGCTTTTAAGTTTAATTCTGATAAACTTAATAACACTGACGAAATAACCCTGTTATTAGGATAGAAAGTTGCCATACAGAAGGGAATCATAGGGGATCTCAAGGTTCAAGTGTATGCGGGAGGCTGATTGTTAATCAGGTAGGGGTATATATCAGGTAAAAATTATCGGATTGATGCATTAACAACAGAACAAAGTTTGGGATAGGATAAATGCTTTGATGCTTTTTATTAAGAGGCAGTTTTAAGAGATATAATGACAAGGCTGATTCTTTGGCCGTATCTGCATCTCTTCTTCTTCCTCATCCTCAGTTCAAGCCGACACATACTCTATCGAGAGGTGTACGCCCTAGCCCGTCCCGGATAATGCAAGTCACTGCAGGTTATTCAATGATGATCAACATGTGGTTGGCTTTTCTAGAAAAGGCTGACAATTTCATTGAGCTATATTTTGAAGGTTTGGAATCACCTTTCGTGAAACTATTGGCAGAGAGAAATAAAAACCCCCCCCCACCCGGCGCATACAAGAGGTTTGGTGAATTTACCAACTGAAAAGGCACAAGATACAAAAGGTCCTGGTTTTCGCCTGGAGGGTCTGTTGTGACAAACGAATGATTCGCTTTAATCCAAACAAAAGGCAAAGTAAGGAGCTTCTTCTCTGAAGTAGATCAAATCAATCTAGGTTCATCTGATCAACCTCGGATGGTGAATATCGGTAAAGTTGTTCTCCTAAGGAGAAGGTTACGATTCTTTCACTTTTGAAGAATACATCGATGTGTTGGCCTGGTCTTATGCCGATTTGAAATCCTTCAAAAGCCTAAAGATGGTACAGCACAGTATCCCTTTGAAGCCTGATGTCAGCCGATAGACAGAAGCAAAGACATATTATATCCTAAAGATTTCAGGACCTCCTGGCAGAAATTCAGAAGATGTTAGATGCTAGAATTATTTTCCCATCCCTCACTCCACTTGGATTGCAAACATTGTACCTGTCAGGAAGAAATGGGTGAGATACGGAATTTGTGTTTACTTCCGTAACTTAAATCAGTCCTCACTGAAGGTAACTCCGCTTTCCTATCACGATCCGGTATTACAAACTGTAAACTGGATCGGAAATGTTTATCCCCATGCTCGACGGGTTTCAGGATATAAGCAAGAGTCGAATTAACCACAGAGGCTCACACCAGACAGCTTTCACGACCCCATGGGTAACCTTTGCTTACAGGAGGATGCCATTCGGCCTAATCAACTCCAGAGGCTACTTTTCAGAGGGTCTATGGTCTAGCAGTCAGAGATCTTATGGGCAAGGTCCATATTCGTGTATTTGGATGACCTTGAACCGTTGTTTTTCTAACAAGCGGAGTGTCATTATGGTACTTTGAACGTACTTTTAAGAATGCAACGTCACGGGATTTCGTTGAATCCTAAGAAGTCCATGTTCGGGGTTACAGAAGGAATAGTTGTTTGGGGGTCCATATTGTGACCAGAGAAGGAACTACAATTGACCCAGAAGGGTAAGGCTATTCAAGCCTTACCTTGCCCAAACCCCAAGTAAACAGGAGTTCATTCTTTCTTCGGAAAGGTTAATTTCTTGAGAAATTTGTACCCTATTTCGCTGACAAAACCAAGGATATCCCTTGGAATGATGAAGTTAAAATTCCATTTCGATGAGTACAAAGGGAGACTGGCATTTGAAGAATCAAAAAGGCATTGCTTGTTGCTCCTGTCTTATTAAAATTTCTTATTTAAAAGCATTCTCACCTAGAGTTAGCTTTTAAACCCTCTCATTATTGGAGTTTACTTATTTTCTCTTTGTTACCATTTCACTAATCTATTTCACTAATCATCGGGATAAATAAGAATTTCGTCTAATGATGAAAATCTAATTTCAATGGAAATAGAATAGACCCTGACCCTCCTATGTTGTGTATACATAGTGATGCAACTCTTGTTCCTTGAGTGGTTTACTACATAGATTCTTTGACATTCCTTTGTCCCTTTTAACAACAAGATGAGTGTGATAGTAAGCCATGCTATGCGTGGTCCTTAATTTTAGAAGTACTAATTATAATATATATATATATATATCTATATTATATATATATATATTATCCCTTGTTTGAATTTTTTAATTTGACAACTAGAAGCCGACCCATAAGTGAAAAATGGCCAAAAATATTTAAAAGACCAAAAAAGACGAGTAAAGTGAGGAGAGGGTTAGGATGCTCCTGGGCGGTATTTTTCTAGCTAGGCCCAATTTCAAATAAAAGATAAATAGGTCGATTCATACTGGCATGTAAGATGTGTAAGGACAAAGAGAATCAAAGACAAGAAAAGAGGCCAAAAGATAGGTGTCAATCACTATTTTTCTTACTTAGGATCAGGTATACATTAGTTGTTTGTTGTTTAAGATAGAAATGTACCCAGTTGCGTTATTTTTTGTGTTATAATTATCCCCCACGTTATGTTTTTTTATTGAATACTCAATAGCATAAAGTAGAATAAAATATGTGTACCCTTGTAAATCTATATAGAAGAGTGACTAATACCAAGTTAGCAGCTCTTCCTCTGAAGCCTGTGGTGATTGAAGAACCTTTTCGCCAATGGGGGATTGATTTTATCGGAACATTGAATCCTGCTTCCAGTGCTGGACACACAACTATGTGCTAACTGCTACAGATTATTTTACCAAGTGGGTAGAGGCTGTACCAATCAAGCAAGCAACTTCTGAAGCTGTTTGCAAAGTTCCTAAAGAAAACATAATGTCAGATTCGGTGTGTACCTCATAAGATTGTAGCGGATAATGCCTCTAATTTCTCGTCACGTGAGTTAACTGAGTTTTTCTATGGATTCGGCATTACTTTGGCTCATTCATCTGACTATTATCCCCAGGGCAATGGGCAAGCTGAGTCCAGCAATAAGAATCTGGTTACTATAATCAGGAAACTAGTAGATGAAAATCAGAGGACATGGCACAAAGCATTGTATGATGCGTTGTGGGCTGATCGGATCACTCCAAAGCGAGCCATAGGGATGTCCCCTTTTCAATTGCTATACGGGATTGATGCTGAAATTCCTATCTCAGTAGAATTGCCGGCCTTGCAGTTGGCGAAAGCGTTGTTGAAGATGTAGCTTTTCAGAATTCTCAATCGAAAAGAGGGTTATGTACCTAACCAAGCTAGAAGAAGAGCGAATCAAGGTGGTTGATCGTATAGCAGATCATCAGAGCAGGGTGAAGAAGATTTTTTGATAAAAAATCAAAGCAACGCAACTTCCAGATTGGAGACCTGGTGTTGCTTTGGGATATAAAAGAAGAGAACAGAAAGGAATGCATGGAAAAGTTTGATTCTTTATGGAAAGGACCTTTCAAGATCCACGATTGAATGGTGAAAATAGTTTTCCTTCTATCATATCTGGATGGAGGGTTACTCCCTTTGCCTTTCAGTGGACAACATCTAAAGCTGTTCCACCATTAATGCAAGATGCTCTCTTGCATTGTACATATTTTGCTTTTTTTTGTTGTGTGTTTGCTTTGGGTTTTTTTTTCTTTCTTTTTTTTTTCTTTTTTGTTTTGTTTTTTGGTTTTTTTTCTCCTTGACCCCGTAGCCCAATGGATAAGGCCCTGGTCTCCGAGAGACCAGAGATTCTGAGTTCTCTTCCTTTGGTATTACAAAGAAAGTCCCCAACTGGAGCCAGCTGTTATCCCCGTTTTGAGTTCACGACGAAAACGATCGGATAACCCCTACAAAATTTTTGAAGTGATTTTGCATTATGACCTCTTTTAGAGAAAATCGGGTTTTCGGGGTGTTACTAACAGCTTGACATAAGTTTTAACATGCTTTATGTCTTATGACCTCCGAAACCCGAAACCCGCCTTTAATGAAAATCCTTTGTAATCGGGTTTTCGGAAATTCAACGCATCGGAACATACTTTGTTAAAACATGCTTTGTGTCGCGTGACTTCCGAAACCCGAAAAACCCCCCGCCTTGTTTAAACAATCCTTTGTATTCGGGTTTTTCGGAACTCTAAAGCATCGGAACATTCCATGTTCCAAAACATGTTTTATGCGCCATGTTCCTCCGATTCCCGAAGTCCGCTCAATCCTTTGTAATCGGGTTTTCGGAAGTTCAATGCATCGGAACATTCAGCATTCATCAAAACATGTTTTGTTGCTCCATGTTTTCCCGAAGCCCGAAAACCCGAAATGCACTAAATCTCCTCGTGTCGGGTTTTCGGACTCCTCCAACATGCTGACATGGGTGGCATTCATGCCGAGTGGTTCGGTGAGTTGGCACGTGCCGAGCTGAAGTGTATTTATTACTGATTTTCTTATAAATACGCGGATTTCCACGTCATTTTTACCGTTTCATATTTTTAATTCGTGGATTTTTCGTGCATGCTCTTCCGCATTCCCGAAAAACCCGCAAAACTCGCACCCCCAGACTGGATGGATCGTTTGTTTTCGATTTTACGATTGTCTCGAATTGAAGGTATTTTTTCGTTCCTTCTTTATTCTTTTTTTTTCTGGATCGATTGCGTTTTTTCTTTCCAATTTCTTGCCAGTTGTGTTGGTTTTTCTTTTCTTCTTCTTTGTGTTTTTTTGGAAAGGGGTTTTGGGTTTTTAGGGTTTATTTTTTTTTGAGACTATTATTTTGGTGCTGTTCTTCCCAAATTCCAATTACTTGCATGATGTATGGAATATGAATAACAAAAAAAAAAAGGAAGTTGTGTGTATGTGAAATTCAAAGGAAAGACTTGTTTTTTTTTGCTTCCGGGATTTTGAAGTTTGTTTTGTTTTCAGATTCTTTTCCTTTAAATTTTGGAAGCTCGAAGTCAATGTGATCGGGGTTTTCCTAAACATTCCGACCATCAAACAGTTTTTCTTGGGATGTGCGGGGCATCATCTCCTAAGTTCCGTCATCGACACAAGTGGGTGCCGGGTTTTTTCTCCTTTTCCGCCATTGAAAGCAAGTGTTTGGTTTTTTGGTTTTCCGGACATTCAACTGTTCGGAGTTAGGGTTTCAAAGTTTTTCCGATATCTTCTTTTTGTCGGGTTCTTTCTTCAAGCATTTTCAGTCAATCAGGTTTTTTTTCGTGGGGGCATTTCATCTCCCCGGAAAGTTGGAGAATGAAAATTTCATGTCATTTCCATTTTAAAGGGATCATTTTTGTTCATCACGTTTTTCTCCGAAGCAGTTCGTGAAATTTTTTTTTAAGAAGTGATTATTTTTGCCTTTTTCTGGGTTCAATGCATAAATTTTTACTCCGAATAGATTTCCCAGTTTTTTCATTCAATGAATGGACATTTCGGGCAGGTTTTCGAAATGGTTTTTGCTGATTGATGGTCGTCCAGGTGTATTCAACAGTGGAATGCCCATGAAACAGCAAGTCATTTTAATGAATTTCTTTGATTTATTCAATAAATCATCCTTTGGGTTCTGAGGACAATCAGTTAACTAAGAATTTTTGGAAATTCAGGTTTTTCTTCATTTTCTCTTTCCCACTATTTTGAATCCGATTTGGTTTCATGTTTGGATTAAAGTCTAAAGTTGGCAGGAATCCTGTTGGGAATCGCCCCCCCTCCCATCCCTGGATTTTCCTTTTAGGGGGTCTTCACCTAACGGAATTCCATTTGTGGTAATTCCCCAGTTTTTCTTCCCCATTCCCATCTGTAAGGAAAATTCTGGATTTGGGAATATCCAATTCTTATTCCTTCATAGAAGGAACTCAATTTTGTTATCCTTGAAGACATTCTTCATGGTTTGGAAAATCAAATTTATTTTGTGGTGGACATGAAATTTGGTCCCCTAACATAAGTTTTTTCTCAAGGATTTGCAACCAGTTTCGAAAATTCCAGATTCATGTTCCATTCAGGGAATTTTTTTTCAACTGCGTTCAGAAAAGGCAAGATTCAATTTCCAAAGGCTTTTTTAGATCAAAACTTATTTTGCAGGGGCCCATGTCTTAGTAAGGAAGTTTTTCCAATTTGGTCAAGACTTTGGTTTGATGCAAATGGGTCATCCTTCCTCCCTGTTTTCAAAAGGGCACGAAGTCATTATTCAGAATCTGGTGGGTTTTGAAGGTGATTTTCCGGAAACATCTCAGAAGATTCAAACACTTTTCGATGGCGATCTTTGGGGGAGCTCGAAATTCCGAGTTTCAAAGTTTTATTCCTCGGTGGGTTAACGAAATTCCAGGGAGACTGCCATGGTTTTCAAAGTTTGAAGTTCACTCGGATCCTTCAGATTATGACCAGATTGATTTCAGAAGTTTTCCCGAATTGCATATCTATAGGTTGATCGGGTCATTTTCCCAGTACATTTCATCAATCATTACATTCCGTTACAAGCATCAGCCTAGACGGGATTCTCTTTCCAATATTCTTCATGTCGGATGGTTTGACATCTCGAGGAAGGCTAGGAATCTACAGCATCAATGAAATAACTTCCTAGCAATTTGAATAAGAGATTTTGATCCCCATCATCAGGACTGTAATTATGATATCAGGGTATACTGGCCCAAGATATGGATCGACTTTCCAGAATAGGGGTGAAGAGTTCTTCTCAAACCCATGGATGGTACTTTTACAAACAGTGCTTGCCCCTTGCAGCAGGCTTCCCCATGTCTGCCCAATGTCCAGAGTTTGTTTTGGCATGTGCATCCAGCTACGACTCAGCTTCTCGTTCCGTAAGGAATCAGGCTGGTGAAGTAGTTATCAAACTAGATGGGGAGCTTATTTGATGATCTCCTGAAACTACCAAATTTTTGAGAGTATGGGGCCCCCCTAGACATCAAGTCGGCTCAGAAGGCCTGGGACAGTAACCAGGAAAATTGCATTATAAGGATGTCAATAAGAAGTTCTTGGTCAAGGCAAAAAAGCCAGTAATATCTAGATTTCCAAGAACTATCCCTAGATGGATTTCATACAAGAAATCAACGACATTATCACCCTACTTCTGAGCCGGGTTTTTGGCTTGCCGGAATCAAATTTATTTCATGGATGGATGTACCAATTTATGGTCACCATCAAGAAGAACAAGCAAGGGATTGACTGGGGGACCCTTATCAGTGATGAATTGATTCCCAGATGACGACGGTCTGTCAACTGGAAAAAGTTTTATATGTTCTCATATGTGGCCCTATGCAGCAGCTGGGATGAGGAGCTATCCCCGGGCTGGAGACTAAAGGAAGCAGAACGAACAAATCCAGTCTATAAGTATTATCCTCAAATAACAAATAAAAGAAGGGGTCCAAGGATCATTTTAGGAGGGTAAATGACGCCTTTTTTCTACGAGAAACATCTGCCAGCTGAACCCAGGGCTGAGAAAGACAAGGGTCTCAGACGAGGCTTGGGCTGAAGTATCTAAATGGGGATGTATCTTCTTACAGTTCAAGAAGTTTTTTACCTACCTTCGAACGGTCATGTACTCAGGAGAGCCTTTCCGTCTGCCTCGCTATCCAGGGGATAGATTGATATTAATAGAATTGGTCAGACAGCTATTGGATTTTCACAAATTCCAACAGAGCAAGCATAAGGCAGCAGTATCCTTCCCAATTTCTATTGGGAGATATACTTGGCTCAACAGTGGCAAAGGCCAAAAATGTTGAATGTGAACTTCCAGGAGAAATTAAAGAAGCATATGAAGTCTCGGGATGGTTTTGACATCCGAGGAGTACTTAGAGAACCTATGGAGCCCTACATCTCTGCACAGGCCCGACATTGAGGATATCTGGGTGGATCTGCGTAACGAAGTTGCAGTTTCGCAGAAAAAAGATAATAGTAGGTTAACTATTAATGAGATTCAGACGCTAGAGCTTTCTGATTTTTGCCAGATGGCACAACTGACAATGAAAGTGTGTTGGATATGTCCTATGATGGGCTTAATAAATGAGATAGATCGATTTTTTTCCCGCCTATTGATTGGTGGTCGGCCCCAGCCAGCGAAAAAAGCCTCTATCACAGATAGGTCGGCCCTAATTCTTGCTCGTACCAAAAAATGGCTCTCTTCTTGGGGCATGAATTTTAAAGATGACAAGTTTTCCAAAGTTGCTGCTGAAACGGGAGGTGGGGCCCTCCAAAAAGAAAAGGACAAGAATCTTCTGGGGGGGTCTATAAAAAATCAAGATTCCCAAGAAGAAGGAAAGAAAGAAAGAAATCTCTTCAATTGTCTCTCCAGCTCAAACGGTGGTTGTGCCAGAATCACCAACACCACCAGAAATAGGAGAAATTAATTTGGAAGAGGAGGAGGAAGTCAGCTCTTGACTTCACCATTTGCTGATTGCTCAACTGGAGAGACCTTATCTCTTGCATTCAAGGCTTTGGAAACTGAATCTGTGCCTCCCCCCTCACAACCACTTCAGCCTCCTCATTCCCATCCACTTCTTCAAGCATGGCCAAGTATTTTCTCTGGGCTCTCACCCCTCTCTGCTGGAACCCAAGTGATCACCAACACTCCCCCACAACCTGTGCCTCTATTCATTGCACTCTACTACCACGTTGACTACTGTTCCCCCTCCAATAGTAGAATCTGCTCCCCTTGAGAGTTGAGAGTAGAATACCAGTTACTACAACATTGGCAGTTTCCTCTGATACACCACAATGGCTACTCGAGCAAACTCCGAGGAAGAGGAAAGTGATTGTACCCCTACCACCAGCCTTTGATTTCAGCTCACTCAAGGCTTCTACTACTGCGAAGATCAGCCAAGAAACCCAAAACAGTTTCAAGGGTTTTGGTGTGGATGCTTCAGGAGATAAGTTTCGCAGAGATTGCCACTCCCTCAGCTGACAAAACTACTAGAGATGATGTAACAGCTGCTGATTACCAGTAACCAGGGTGGCTCTAGGGAAAGTAACAGCAAAAAGGGGCGCAACAAGATGCAAAGGATTCCATAGACGTGCTGTGCCAAAAGTTGAAAGAAACAAAGGACAGCAGAAGATGAGCTTAAGGAAAAAAGTGGAGCAGTTGACAGAGGTTTTGATTAAACTCTCAAAACCCCTGGAATCCATACCATCTTTCTTCTGCTTCTGCCGGATTTGATTTCTCATCGGTGCCTACGATTGAGAAGATTGCTAAAAAGGAAGGGTGGTTGATGAATGGATCCAAAAGTTGCTCCAACAAGGGAAGGAAGTAATTCAAGACGTGGTGAAAGTTCATCAGTCCTTTGGCAGAGATTCAGAAGGAAGAAGAGAGAAGATGGATGAGGAATTCACTGAAGAACTTGGACAGCTTGATTTGACTTGTGAAGCTCTCCAAGTGCTAAAGCAAATACCAGCACATCTCTTGGTAGAAGAAGGCGTTCTTCCACATACAGATAAACACTTTCAGCTGATCAAGGCCATCAAGTTCAGAGTAAAATTCCTCAACGAAGCCTGCAGCAAGTTGAGAGAATCAAGGGATAAATTGATCGATGGGAAAAGTGATCTGGAAGAAGAATTGCTAAAAAGATTTGTCCAAAGGTGTCAGTTGGGAACTCAAGTGCCCTATCAGCAGATGATCTCTTCAAACAAGTTCAAGAGACTGTTCAGCATGAACCTGTAGATGGATTTCGACCTTGAAGTCATTGGTCAGTTTGTGAGGATTGAACATACTTTGGAGGCCTTAAGAAAGTTCAGCAAAAGGTTGAAAAAGCTTCCCGGCAGTGCCAGTGATATCCATGAGACCTGCGAAATGTGGAATGATCATTCCACTGCACCTGAGGAAAATGAAATGCAAGGCATTATTCGGAAGTTCCAGGAGTTTCCGGAACAAACAGTCTCAGCTGGAGGAAGAAAGAAAGAAGAAGAATCAAAAGATGATGATTCGGATTAAGTTCCAACGTCCCATGTCATTTCTATTTTTAGAATGACATATCTTTTTTATTTCCTGTTTTGTCAGTCATTTTTTAATTCATATTTTGACTTGATCTCCTGCGTGAGAATCATGCAAAAGCTGAACTCTAGTTAGCATGCTACTTTTCAGGATCTGTTCTGTTTTATCTCTAGCTTCTTTTGTTATAAATAAGGGATGCTTGTGCATTCAAAAGGGTCGAGAATTTTTGAAGCATTAAGGGGCTATTGGAAAGGAGAAAAACTTTGTGTTTTCTTTCAATCATTTTGAAGAATAGAAGTTGATATTGTTTTGCAGACTTTGTGTTGTGAAATATATCTTATTTAAGACAGTGTTCTTATGTTCATGATCTTAAAGCTATTCTTTGCATAGAATCTCAGTGTTTCTAATTATCTCGGACATTACTATATCTGTGATCTAAAACTCGTATGATTATTTCGTGCTCTGTGTTTACTCGAAAGAAAATACGTTTTCTCCCATTTCTTTTCTACCGTGCTTCTTCTTTCACTGTAACAGTTTCTAACCTATTTCACTTACGAAAGCAATATCCTTGAATCGTGTGTGAATGTGGATTTCGGGATTTCATCCCAACCCCCAATGGTTAGATTAGTGTGAATATTGTATATATTTATTTTACTGTGTTTTAGATGTGCATGAGGGGACTGGTTTGGATAGAATAATAGAAAATAAGGTTGAATCCTCTAATGGTTTTCTTTGACTCTGTATTTGGCCTTATTTTCAACAAGACTCCTTTCAGTTCAAGCTACCAAGACTAATGATTTCACTCGGTGTCGAGAGTTCTCAAAAAATGAAACTTCACCACACCGCTCTAACATTGATGGTTACCAAAACAAATTTTCAGTATTCTCCCGACAGCATTAGTGTATCTAACCGAACCTGAAGTTCTTCGCCATGTTCGAAAAAGAGGATCCCCGTGAGAACAGGAAGCATACCCCCCTCCACCGACACTACCTTTAACTACTTTAGAGATCGAAGAAGTCATTGGGCAACTTGTGTGCACTAGGAATTACTTATAACAGTTTATGGTGTCAGCGTATAGAGTGGATCTTGTACATTGAATGATGACTCACGATCCCTAGGAAAAAAGTAAAAACAATTATTCCCAAGGTAGTGAGGGGCTTTTCTGCATGGTCCCTTGCAAGTCTGCGTGATATTGTCCTTTCTTTGACTGCATGTGACTTTTGGTGTATTCCATCCACGTACATCCCTTGATCGAGGTCGGTAGGGCATGTCCCTTAGTTCAATCGGGCGGATGGTTTACATGTGGTTTGGCGTACATATAATCTTATCTATTATTGCATGCGGTGAGTACAACAGTTTGATTCAGGGAATAATGTCAGAGTTTGGTGGCCAAAAAATTAGCTATGGGCTAGGCAAAACCTTTATCTATACCTCCCGAATGCATGCATTCCTAAATTGGGCTAATTGCAAACTAGAAGTCAAGCACGTATTTAAAACCAGCTAAAGATTCCCCGATGCTTTGTTAGCTCTCTTCAACTCACGCATATGAGGAATCGCCATGAACCTTGGTGGAATCATGGAAGTGTCAACAAGCTGATCCGGAGGATTCCAAAATAGCTGTACCTACTCTGGAAACCAAAAATGCTTCTCATCAATGCTCAACCTCCTGATATAAGATTTTTATATGAGAAGCTTATGGCCCAATTTGGCTACATTGAAAAGACATGCTCCTTTTAAGGAATGATGGTAATAAAGGTTATGACAAGGCTCGATCTGAGAAGGTGTAAAAAGGAAACACCGGATGCATGATTGGATTTTTTCAAACTTAGGTCATACGGTTTTTTGAGGCTTAATGGGTGGAGAATCAATTGTCACAGGATAGCTTTGACAAAAAGCTCAACTGCTCACACACAGCTGATACTGAAGTCGTGCCAAGGAGCTACTTTCCAAAAAAAAGGACGTCAAAGACACATTTTCTTGGTTGAAGACGGATATTTCCAAGTGAATTGCTAAAATTGATCAAAAACAACAATTTGCAAACAGAGATGGCCACTGGTTGGATTTCAACCATGAGACTAGAAATCAGGTCCTCCCTAGAATCCTCGAGCAACAAACATTAGAAGTGAATTGAAAGAAGATGATGACCAAACAAAATAGATTTCGCGATAAGATTTAACGAACTTTCAGCATTCTTAAGGCTCCGAATCTTATGATGAGTCCAGCTGGTCGATATCAGAAGGTCCCCAGGGGGTAATTGAAAAACAGTGGTTTGAATGAAGGTTGATCAGATGGTAGTACCAGGAAAAAAATTTGATTGATATACCGAGAAGCCCACCATGAGAGAAAGTATCTCATGGCCCCGTAGTGAGATCAGAAGTTGACCAATGGAACCTCTAGGTAGGGGGAATGGCACCATCCGGGCAAGCGGAGTTAAAGACCCAAAAACTTTATTTCTTTTGAACCATTATGGAAGTCCCTTTTCGTCGCTTCTCACAACTGATAGGTCGACTTAGAAATCCATTGTGGATAGTCAATAGGTAAGATGAAAGAAATAGAAAGGAGGCATTGAAGCTCTTCTTTCTTTCACCAAGAGGGCAAATGCATGGATGCATTTTTCTCAGTCTCTATTTAACTAGTTTAGAGTCTAGTTTTCAGAGTGATGTAGCTGGACTAGCAATGTCCTGAAGGATCGACTTCTGGCAATGTCAGCGTAGGACCAGAAAGTGCATAATTAGCTTGACCTACCAGGTCATTCGGAGGAGGTAGTGAAGGCGGCTTATTCTAATGCGTCGTAAAGATTGTCCTGATCTTTAAAATGTGATGATCTTCCTCCGTGTGGATATTGATTTCTCATATTATAGTCGTTTCATTCAACATAGTTGGGTGTCAGATGGTAAGGCACGTTGAAATATAAGAGTCCTTCTGCAAAGGTATCTCCTTGAGGATGGAGTCATCATCCTCACTCCACAACATTAATTGAAGGTGAATCTTCTTCGATCAGTCAGAATACAAAAGGGGGAGAACCATGGGTCTTCACTATTCTCATTGATAAGTGAGTAGGACCCAGTAAGAAATAGCATTCATGAAAAAAAAAAAGTTTAGGAGGGCAAAAGATTCCGGATTGGGCTCAACTCTATGGTGAAGATGAAAAAATGGGTGATGATGGTTTAGAAGGGGTGAGTTTTTTGTGAAATCCCAAGGATACAATTGACATGAGGTTCTTTCAGTGTAGGTGGTTTAAAAAATCTAAGACCATGATTCTTTGTGTTTGCGGGTAGTTACAGGAATGTATCGTATGTTTGGCCTTTTTCATAAAGACCTGTGTTGTCCACTCAAAATTCCCCGCTCTGATAAGAGTAAAATTTCAAAATTTTGAGTTTAAGTGTTTTTCTCTGAAGTGCCTAAGTCGTGAAATTGAAAAAAATCTGTGTTTTGGGTCATTTTGTGTGATTTTCAGGCCTGTCGGAACTTTTTGTCCCAACTGTCCCAAGTACGAAAGTGCACACTCTGTTCCCCGATCGGCCGAAATCCCCGAAGCTGTCCCATTTTCGGGCCCGTCGGAAAATTTTGTCCCAAGTGTCCCAAAACTTTTGTGCGAGTTGTTCCAATTTCGGCCGAATCAACACCCGAACCGCGTACTTCGCACTTTCCATGTCCCAAATGTCCCAAAGTTAAAAAAGTGCGAGCTTTTCCCATTTTCGGCCGATTTGCCCGAACCGCGTACTCCGCGCATTTTTTTCCAATACCCCCTTTTAAAAAAGTGCTTTCCAAAAGCCGGTCAATTACTTGAACTTTTTGTCCCGAATGTCCCTCCCCTTTTGTTCCAATTTCAGCCGAAACAACCCGAATCGCGTACTTCGCACATTTTCATCCCATTTGTCCCAAATGCATTTGTGTTTCATCCTCTTCGTTTCCGCCCGCTCACATGTTTCGCCATTCGCGTCTCACATATCCCAAGGTCCATCTGTTCCCAAGTACGAAAGTGTATTCTGTTACCTCGACAAATTCGGCCGAAATCCCGAAGTTTGTCCCATTTCGGGCCCTTGGAGAGTTTTGTCCCAAGTGTGCCAAAACGTATTTTGCAGGTTGTTCCAATTTCGGCCGAATCATCTTCCCGCGTACTTCACACTTCCTGTCCCAAATGTCCAAAGTTAAAAGTGCGAACTTTCCCATTTTCGGCCGATTTCCCGAAACCGCGTCCGTCGCACAATTTTGTCCACAACTGCCCCTTTAAAAAGGTGAGCTTTCCCAATTTCGGCCGAGCGGTCAAGTTGCGTACTCGGACTTTGTCCCGAATGTCCCAAGTAAAATGGGCCCGCTGTTCTAATTTCGGCCGAAAACACCCGACCACGTTACTTCAGAACTTTTTGTCCAGAATGTCCCAAGTTCCAAACGGGCCCTTGTTCCAATTTCAGCCGAAACGCCGAATCGGTACTTTCGCCACATTTTTGTCCAATTTGTCCCAAAGGCATTTGTGCGTCCTCCTCCTAATTCACCCGAACGGCGGGCCACGTGGTTTCACGCATTCACGTCTCAATGTTCCCAAGGTCCGTAGATGTCATTCACACTTCGTTTTTCTGCTCAATCCGATGTATCGTAGAGCTTTTCAATTGGTGGTTGTGGATTCAATGCGAATTAAAGTCATCCTTCTATAAACGCTATATAACGAGCATTCCTTTGCATTTTTTCGATTGCTCCATGCCATCTTTTGCCGAAACCCTTGCAATTGAAACCTGCACAAACCCCCTTCCATTTGCAAATTCCTTTATAGAAGTCTAGGTTGCAGCTCCGAGGCTTATCAACATGAAGATCAGTTCCAGGGAACAGGAAGCAATAATTTCTCCGCTTGAGGCTGTTAGGCAATATAGGGGACAGCGAAGCTCGTCATCTCGACTCTTCAGCAATTTTTGGCAAGAATGATAGATGACAACCCTACACCAATGGCACAGTTGATAAATGATAGTGGTTTAGCTTTTGATGAGGGTTCCAATCTCAGTACAGTGTGCTGATAAAGTGCTTTTCATGTGGAGCTACTTCAACCCCGCTTCGAGCAAATTGACCAAATGTACATGGGGAACTCATTGCCAAGCGAGAGTTGCCACATTGGCGCTGCTCTGAGGTTCAGAGATGGGACAAGGTTAGTCGTCTCCCGGGATCAAGCACAGGCTTGTCGCCAGACAGTGACAAATATAGACGCGGGAGTGGGAAAATCTTCGTTGAAGACCCTAGAAGTTGCTTCTCGCAGAAACCAAAAACCTCTTCCGCCGTAGATTTCAACGAAGAACTGGCAGACTTCAAATCCTGCGGCTCGGGTTACTGGGTTGCCCTCCACAATGAGTTTTCATTTCGGGATTGCCCGCTATCAGCATGGTGTGAGAGGGAACACAAAATATCAACTGGGCAGAGATCATCAGTATGAATTTGGCGGCGCAGCGATCCAAGGTTCAGCAAACAAAGAAGTTCTTATGACTCATATCTGTGTATACCCTAGCCGATCAAGGTAGTAGGTAGTGGTTTGGTTTTTACTAATAGATGCACACAAAGATGATCCAGGTTGCCTTATGCCGCAGTTCACCTGGGATACCACAAACCGCAATTTTCAGAAAGGGTCACTGTTGCTTTCACCATGTCCTGGTCAGATTGCTCGAAGGTGATACTGCAAGACGGTTTTCAGCATGAAGCCATTGACCTGATACGTTTAGTATGGAGCCTATTCTTCAATTTCAGAAAATTTTCCTATATCAGGCTTGGTGCTATGAAAGCACTACTCTACGGACTCCATGTTCTGTAATGATGTAAAATGGCTTTGATTGAAATATGCAGACAACTAGAAAAGTTGCACAGAACTGCAAAGAGACAGAGCTTTGGCTGCACTTTTCCCATCTCTCTGGGAAACTACCACATGCAAAACAGCTTTGGATGATCAGGAACTAGAAAGAGCCCTGGTCCCTATCACTGTTAATTTCTTCAAGCCAAGACCTGTTTGACTTGAAGAAGTCAGGAACAGAAACATCAAGATAGTCTTTCATCATAGCGGGCAGATACAGAAGACTACTAGGCTGACTGTGCAGATGATTTGAAGCAAGAGACGGCATTGTGGCAGAGTTCTCCTTGCACAATTGATCAAGAACTCAGTTCTTCTTTGTTTGTACCAAGTTCCTGAGGTCTCTAGGATGAAATCTGATCTAGTATCTATGAGTATGAAAAATGTGATAAGCACACCCCTCTGGGAGGACTGATGAA
Source organism: Taxus chinensis (assembly GCA_019776745.2). Classification (NCBI taxonomy): domain Eukaryota; kingdom Viridiplantae; phylum Streptophyta; class Pinopsida; order Cupressales; family Taxaceae; genus Taxus; species Taxus chinensis. The sequence continues at coordinate 45,747 of JAHRHJ020000252.1, read as the reverse complement.
CAGGGAAAGAAGAGAGATGAGCTGGCTGAGATTCTTGCCTCCCGTCTTAATCGACTAGGGTCTGGTCAGTAAGAAGATCCGAGGGAATTCAAGAGGCACTAGGAAGAATATAGCTCCAAGGATGATTTGACACCCTAAGAGAGGCTCAGTTAGAGTCTGGAAACACTAGTGAAAACCCTCCTGCCTCAATGCTCAGGGACCTGTAGAATCTTACTCCCCCCATCTACCCAGGTATTCTACGGAAAGAAGAAACTCAAGAGGTTAAAGAAGGAAACCTGCAGAGAATGATCCTCAAAGAAAATAGGTAGAGTGCCAATAGGGCCAAAAAGAACAGAACATCACTTGTTCTCCGTTGAAAGTTGAAGAAAGTTGAGATGCCCCAATCATGCAAATGTTCCTGAAGAACCCAGCAGATAAGGAACAAAAGAGGTCAGAGCACTGAAACTTCCGGGGGCTATCGATCTTCTACTGCCATTGCCTCCCCAGTGCCTATACTCACATCTCAGCTTGAGTCACCGCTGCGCAAGACCCATTGAGGTCATGCAACTCCTGTCTCTTGTCCCCTTGCCCCTCCTGCAGATTCTTCTTCCTCTTTGCTTGGTGCAACCTCTGGTTGACAAACAAGGAAGAGGAAACTCCTCTCAAAGCTTGGGAACCAAATTTGATGCTTATAGCAGCCTTGTTGGGCACCAATCCTTTCGTGCAGAAAGCCAGACCACCTCTAGAATTGGTGTTCTAATGCCAAAGGTCAGCAATTCTTGGAGATTGTTAAGCCTACAGTAGACAACACAGAATCACGACTTGTGACTCTGAAGAGGCTTTCAAGGTTCCCTATGGGACGAGTCTACTCCTGAACGTGAAATTTTCACAACCTCCAGACGGAAAACAGTAACAAAGAGTCATTGGAAAGGGTAGAGATAGAGAAAGGGCACCAGACTATTGAAAGGTGAGAACAGCCCCAAGTTTCTCACAAGTTGATCAATGGCACTTGTCTAAGGACACAAGTTTGGCCCTACCCCACTTGACTGACTTACCCCCTCCGGTGATTCTTAAGCCAGATGAAGTGCAAGTATTAAAGATATGCACAAAGTTTCTTCTATGCGCAGAGATCTTGTGAAAGCCATGGTAGCGACATTCGTGTTGTCTGGGTTAAACTTCATCGATGAAGCTTTTAAACTACATGGAACGGTAGACCAATTTGAACAGAAGTATCCTTGCTATTGGGGTTAGGAAAAGAGCTTAAATCTGGAGCAGTTTATCATTGTAGACCTACCACTCATGGGAGAAAAGATAGATGAGAACATCTGTGCTAGCCGAATAAGATTTTCGATGATGCCAAAGACAAAGCTATCAAAATCATGGGTCTACAGCGTAGAGTGGAAAATCAAAGTGACTGGAGGAAGCTTTTTGTGGGAGAGAAAGGAAGAAACAACTTGGGAAGAAGGAGAAGCTCAGACACTGACAGCAGCTGAGCATGTGATTTCAAAGATTATACATTATCATCTTAAGATGAGAAACTCTGGGGGTTGTTTGTTTCCTTGTCTTGTCCAGAAAAAAAGATCACGTCAGGCTTTTGGTCAAAAGATATCTGATTCAGGAAAGCCCATCTCTAAGGAAAAGCTGAAGGAAATTGTTCTCTTCAGTCTGCAATTGAAGAAGCAAACAAAGTTATATACTCACGTCGAGTTTGCTACACAGATGGAGGAATACTGGGATTTTGGACTCAGTTTGCAGCCAAACACGTCAGTCCCTCGTGCAGAGATATAGCTGATTCATTGAAGAAATTCAGGAAGAAGATCGGTTGAAGACAGTGGGTCCCTCCCATAGCTGGCCAACCTGTCTCCTTTCTCCTTCGTTCTCTTCTTCCCATTCTTCTATTCTTGTAAATTAAGTTAAGAGATTTGAAATGGGTGACTCTTTAACATTCTTTAATTAAACGAAACGGGGTACAGAGGTAACTGACTTGAAGCTAGATAATGACCTTGCCACGCCATTTTGAAAGGGAGAAGAACGAGGAAGAGGGGAAGAAGAGGCAGGAAGAACTGGAAATTTGCTGAAAGTGTAAATAGATCTTAAAGGAAATCAATACAAAAGGGCTTTCAATTCTTGTCTATCTAATTCTTCGTTATCTCTATGTTTTCCTTTAAATATGTGGGAGATCATGTTCCTAACTGATAGGTCTCTCTGATTGATACTTTAGTTTGCAATGCAGTGATCTTTACAACCAAGAAGGAACTTTGTTTCCTTGATTAATAAATATGAAAGAAGGTTATTTATGGACTTTGTGTCTTTAAATTTAATCTCATTCAGCAATCGCAAATGATCTTGTCTTAAATTCTTGAAAGGTTCGCATTACACGAGGATTATTCTGCTATCTATAATTCTTGAATGTGTTTATTCTGCTCAATCTTCTTATTCCCTTTCCTCGTCCTTGTGTAAATTGATGATCCTTGTAGGAAAACACTTTCATAAAATCCCAAGTTTGACCATTAAAACAAATGTAATGTACATGTGTAATAAGTTCGTTTCTGAATAGGCGAACCTCTCCCATTTAAGAGGAGGGACTTCGTGTCCACTTGACTGTTTGCTCTTCTAAAAGTCCTTATTTGCCGACAAACAGTTTTTGGCGAATCCGTTGGGGAAAAATCGCATTCCCAGTATGCAATTTTTTGATCATCTTTGATCTGACGATCCCGCGTTTCAACTCGAGGAGGAAGGAAAGACCCTTGGATATCAAAGATTCTCAGTTCACCTTTTGGAGCAACAGGGTTTTCCTTCCCTTCAAATAGAAGAGAGAATCAGTCGACGGCACTCGCTGTTAAGATAGAATCCTAAGGGTGGTATATTCCTTCAGAAACCTGCTAGTCCAATCTACGAGCTTTATTCATAGCTGGTGCTTTTACTTAGTTCCCTCCAAGCCGTATTTCCAAGAATGCGCCACAATGCCATGGGGGGTCAACGTGGTCGAACCCCCTGGCACTTACTCAGCCTTTGCATGAGTTACCTAAGAAGTAACCGAAAAGAACTTCCCCACGTTAGAGGAGATGGCAAGTACACCTGATGAACCACATTGCCAGCCTCATAGTTGTCATTGTGGAGTCTTGGGAGTTGAGCTATGAAGACGTCTCAGAAGGCGTCATTGAGGACGTTACATGGGATAATACTGCTGATGGGTTATATCACCTTCTGGCTAGTGCCATCCACCGACTGAATATAATGAGAACTGCAGTTCGAAAGTCGTTTCAAGCCGCGGAAGAAGATGTGCAATTGCCCTGCTTGCCCAATTTCTCGATAAAGAAAGATCCATCAGAACCCATGAGATAATTTGTGGTCGTTCAAAACAGAATGATCAACAAACTTCCTGTTAAATAATCGACGGGTTGATCAAATCAAAAATGTTTCTTTTCTAAATGCTCGCAAACGCCCAAAGTCAGTTATGCTCTAAGAAGGGCAATATTAGAACGTTAATCTAGATCAAGAACTGGTGTTAGTGTCGAGGACGACCTGGATCAGTCAGGGAAGTGGAAGAGAGATCCCCAAATCTAATCTGCGCTTTCTTCATCCCCACCTCTGGACCCCAAGACTGATCCATTAGTCTAGAAACTGCAAATGATTAGTAGCTATAAAGAAAACAAATGGCTCAGCATCCCCGTTTCCGTAGCCAGAAAGGAGTTCCAAGAAGAAGCAAAGCAGAGAAAGTTCCAGCCCAGAAAGAAATCTTTGCTTGCTCCTCACACAAGAATAGCACTGAAGGTCCTCCTGTCAAAAGTTCCTGTGAATGCACTGTGAAGGTTGAAGAAGCCTGATGATGAGTGGAAGATGAAGATCATGAGGAGTTCCGGAGGAATTTGATGATGAGGCGGAAGAAGGAAGAGAACTCGAAGGATTCTTGGGTTAATTTTTTACCATGAAGGCACTGATGATGGAGATTTGACTATGATTGAATGAAGTGGTACTAGCAAAATATGAACAGTGAATCATTTGCTGTTCATGACTCAAGAACAGACAAGGCAGGAAGGAGCAAAGTAACACAGCCTATGAAGAAATCTAAGGAGCAGCCCGGCTGGAAACTATTCCGTAATTGCCAGAAGGGATCTCCTTATCCCTACCTCATCTGCACCAAAAGGTAAGTACGGTCAATCCTGACTACCAAAGTTGCTTTCTTCTTCTTTTTCTCGCAGGTTGATAAGCCTTAGAATTTCAAATGAGATGGCCCATCCACATTGGATCCTTTGATATGCTGGATTCATCTAAAAGGATAAGGTTTAAATTTCAGAAAAGCTGAATACTGACCAAACCCATCCCAAAGCTTTTGCCAAGATGAATCCATTAGTTAATTCCCATTCCAAGACCACCTCTTAAAGGCCTTTTTCCACTCCTCCTTCTGCACCACAGCCTAGTCTGGGTAGCTGCTGTAACGTCGCCTGGAGACTAAAATCAAGCCTTTTTATGTAACCTTCTGATAGCTGGCCATAGGCTCAGTAACTTGTGTCATGTTACGGAAGCCTCAGATAACGTGATGCCTGCCAAAGTAGCTCATGCTTTAGGCTTGAACAGCACTCGTATTATGGATCTTGCTACTCATGGAAAGTAAGAAGTGCCTTTGGGTGGAAGGATTTTATTATTTAAGATGCACAAGTGGCTTTGCTTCTTTAACGGAAAAGAAAGTCTGGCTTACCATACTAGTAGCAGACATCCTCCTCTTACGGATGTTGCTAAGTCGAAATTATGTAAAGATTCGCGGGTGGAGAGATCCCAATGGGATGGTCACACGCACTCATTACCTTTGTCAATGGACCAATGAAGAAAGTTACAGTTACTCCTGAGAAAACCAGGTCTGAGTATATTGTGCAGAAGAGAAGACAGATTCATCTAAGGCACAATACTCTATGAAGGACATGGGCATGGTATGACATGATTCTACCTTGATGAAATCCAACCCTCCCAAGTATCACCCAAAGTCCCAATGGTGTTTGGATTTTAGAATTGATGGAAGTTGTTCCTCGGATGGTTCTGCCCGACTGGTGTCCTGACCATAGTGTCACCGGAAGGCTGCCTACACCCTTTTGTCATTAAGTTGCAGTTCGGAAAACACTAACAATACAGCAGAGTATGAGGGCTCTCAGTCTGGGACTGCAAGTGGCCAAAGAACGAGGTGTTATTGTTAAAAAATCTTTGGTCGTGGTGAGTGCAGAGCTGATTGTGAAGAAAGCAGAAGTCTTTTTCATGGGTAAAAATGGGAGGCTGAAGCTATTACCGGAATCAGGTTTGGGTTCAATTGAATTCCTGACGCTTTCTCTATTGAGACAAGCAAGCAATACTAGGAAAGAAAAGAACAGCGGGCTGATTCACTGGCTGTCTCAGGATACACTAAGGATTTCCCCATCCTGATTTCTTAAGATAAGGTCACTATTGAAATGGTCCACCGGCGAGTGTACCATGGACTAATACCAATAACGGCAAGTTTCAATGATGACTACATTGCGTTCTTCCTGGACCACGTAAGGAGAATTCGAGCAACGTATTTGAGGGGAAAGTGACAACCTGCCTCGTGGTTGAAAGAGTGTGTCCTCGACCAAGCGGTCACCAAGGAGAAGAAAAGAAACAGTCAGGGGAAGGATGTATAGTAAACTCAAGGAACAAGATTCCCAAAGGTTTTGGTTGAGTTTGAGGAAGTTTTTTTGATAAACATGACAGATATGTGAAGTCTAAAGCTTCTACTGGACCTCAGTAAATCAGCTGAGTATGATAAGATTGATATAGGGAGTTCTTCTGATCCCAAGCTGGTAAATATTGGAAAATGTTGCACAACCGATGAGAGGAGAAGAGCAATTGATCTTCTAAGAAAGTATAAGGATGTTCTTGCATATTCTTATGAGGATCTAAAAGCCTTCAAGCCAAAAGATATGCAGCATTCTATTCCCCTCAAACCAGGAATCAAGCCTTTCAAGCAGAAACAGAGGCAGTACAATCCAAAAATAGCTGACACTATATTTCAGGAGATTCAGAAATTGTTGAAGGCTAAAATCATTTTTCCCATTCACCATTCAACATGGATTGCAAACATTGTGCCTGTTAGGAAGAAGAATGGTGAGATCCGCATCTGTGTTGATTTCAGGAACCTGAATCAGGCTTCCCTGAAAGATAACTACCCTCTGCCTATGATGGATCAAATATTGCAAGCAGTAACAGGATCCAAAATGTTATCTATGCTTGATGGGTTCTTAGGATACAATCAGGTAGAGGTTGATACTGCAGATCAACACAAGACAGCCTTCACTACTCCTTGGGGTACCTTTGCCTACAGGAGAATGCCTTTTGGGCTGATTAATGCTGGTGCCACTTTCCAGAGAGCTATGGATCTGGCTTTTGGAAGCTTGAAAGGGAAATGTATTGTCATATACCTTGATGACCTGACAGTTTTTTCAAAGACAAGAGCAGATCACTTCGACCACCTGGAAATGGTTCTGCTAAGATGCCAAGAGCATGGGATTTCTTTAAATCCTAAAAAATATGTCTTCTGTGTTACAGAAGGAAAACTATTAGGGCACATCGTCTCCAAGGATGGTATTAAGATTGATCCTGAACGAGTTCAAGCCATCCAGCAAATTCCTCTCCCAACCAGTAAAAAAGGCGTGCATTCCTTCTTCGGTAAGATCAATTTTTTAAGAAGATTCATCCCTGATTTTGCAGAATTAACCTTGAACATTTCTCAGATGATGAAAGGGAAGCAAACATTTGGTTGGTCTTCTGAAGGAAAGGAATCCTTTGAGGGTATCAAGAAAGCTATTGCTAAAACTCCAGTTTTGGCTTGTCCTGACTTCAGCAAAGATTTCATCATCTATTGCTATGCTACAGATAATACCCTGGCTGCTGTCTTAACCCAAGAAGACTCTGATGGACATGAGCTACCAATTGCCTTCATGAGCTATATCCTGAAGGATCATGAGCTAAAGTACGCCATGATGGAGAAGCATGCTTTTGCAGTAGTCAAAGCTGTCAAGCAGTTCCGTTTCTATATCCTCAACTCTCACTCTATGGTGCTGGTTCCAGATACGACTATTAAGTCAATTCTTACACAACAAGAATTTGGGTCCAAGAGAGGGAAACTGGGTGGCTAAAGTCCAGGAGTACGACATTGATATCAAACCGACCAAGCTGGTTCGTGGAAAAGGTCTTTGTGAGCTCATTGCTGAAGGAGCCAAACACGAGTTGCTGGAGGAGAAAGCTGACATTCCTACTGTTCTATTCCTTAGTTCAGTCGATGAATGGTATGCTGACATCCCATTTTCTCACTATGGGGAATTCCCCTCTCATTTAACTACCAAGGAAAAGAGGACTGTTAAATTGAGATCAGCGCAATATGTACTGTGGGAAAATGCCTTGTTCAAGCGTGGTTTAGATGGGAGATTTCTGAAGTGTGTGTGGACAAGGAACAGCAGAGAAAGTTGCTCTCAGCTTTCCATGACCAGGCGTGTGGAGGGCACTATTCATCAACAGTCACAGCTCACAAGATACTCCAGGGGGAGGATTTACTGGCCTTCCTTCCTTGGTTCACCTTTGTGGGAAGACCCCTAAACTGGCCTCTTTGCCTCTCAGCCAGTTGTGATTGAGGAAATTTCAACAGTGGGGGAAGCTTCATTCCAGTCAAGAGCACACTACTTCAAATGGGTTGTATTCCAGTCAAGAGCAACTTCATCAAGGATCAAAGAGAAATCTTGGTAAGGTATGGTGTACCTAACAAGATTGTAACAGATAATGCTTCGAACTTCTCCTCAACTGAGATAATGGATTTCTGCTACGGGTATGGCATCTCTCTGGCTCATTCTTCAGATTATTATCCCCAGGGGAATGGACAAGCAGAATCCACCAACAAAAATCTGGTGACTATCATAAGGAAGTTGGTCAATGAGTCCAGCGAAACTGGCATAAGAAGCTTTATGATGCTCTTTGGGCAGACAGGATCACACCCAAAAGAGCCATTGGAATGTCTCCCTTTCAAGTGGTGTATGGAGTAGAAGCTCAATTTCCAGTGACAGTGGAACTGCCAGCCTTGCACCTGATGAAGGCCATTGAAGACACTAGTTTCAGTGATGCTCTGGATAAAAGATCATGTACCTGCACAAACTGAACGAGGACAGATTGGAGGTTGCTGACAGGATATATGTTCACCAATAGAAGGTAAAATCTCTGTTTGACAAGAAAGCTAGGTTCAGAGAGTTCCAAGTTGGAGATACCGTGCTGTTATGGGACAAAAGACATGAACCCGTGGCAGCCATGGAAAATTTGATTCCTGTGGCTTGAACCATTCAAGATAAGACACTTTGCTGGTAAGAACTCTTTCTATCTTGATTACATGGATGGTTCCCCCCTCCCACTTCCTTATAGTGGGCAGTATTTGAAGTTGTTCAAGTCCTAGGTGACTAGGGGGTCCCTTTGTATATTCTGTACAGTGTTTTTTTTTTTCCTGCTTTCGGTGTGTTTCCCTTCTGTTGTTGTGTGTGTTGCCCTCTGTATTGGTTTTTTTTTGACTCCTTTTGCCCAATGGATAAGGCACTGGTCTGCTTCACCGAGTTTTCTAAGTTCTTGCCTTGTCTCATTCCATGAATTTTACACCAAGTCATCCCCAGAAGGAGCCAGTTGTTGTCCACTCAAAATTCCCCGCTCTGATAAGAGTTAAATTTTCAAAATTTTGAGTTTAAGGGTTTTTCTCTGAAGTGCCTAAGTCGTGAAATTGAAAAAAATGTGTGTTTTTGGGTCATGTTTTGTGTGATTTTCGGGCCTTTCGGAACTTTTTGTCCCATCTGTCCCAAGTACGAAAGTGCATTCTATTACCTGATCGGCCGAAATCCCCGAAGCTGTCCCATTTTCGGGCCCGTCGGAGAGTTTTGTCCCAAGTGTCCCAAAACTTATTTTGCATGTTGTTCCAATTTCGGCCGAATCATCCTTCCCGCGTACTTCGCACTTTCCTGTCCCAAAGTTAAAAAGTGCGAGCTTTCCCATTTTCGGCCGATTTGCCCGAACCGCATCCTTCGCACATTTTTGTCCCAGCTGCCCCATTTTAAAAAGTGCGAGCTTTCCCAATGTCGGCCCCGAGCCGGTCAAGTCACGTACTTCGGAACTTTTTTTCCCGAATGTCCCAACTCCAAACGGGCCCTTTGTTCCAATTTCGGCCGAAACACCCGAATCGCGTACTTCACACATTTTCGTCCCATTTGTCCCAAATGCATTTTGTGCGTCCTCTCCCTGTTTTCACCCGAACCGGCCGAGCCGTGTGTTTCGCGCATTCGCGTCTCACATGTCCCAAGCGTACCGAGTGTCATTTCACACTTTTTTCCCCGCTCGCTCCGAGTATGATGCTATTCAAATTGGTGGTTGTGTATTCAATGCGCATTAAATTCATTCCTCTCCCCAAACGGCTATATAACGAGCATTCCCCCTTGCATTTTCCACATTGCTTCCTTGTTATCTTTGCTCAAACCCTTGCGATCTAATCCCCTGCCCGTATAGCCCTTTTCTCTGTAACTCCTATCCGAGTTAAGGTCGCAGCTCTAATCTATCAATATGAAGATCAAGTTTCAGGGATAGGAGCAGATTTCTCCGCTTGAGTCTGCTGTTAGCAATATAGGGGACAGTGAAGCTCGTCATCTCGACTTCGGCGATTTTTTTTGGTCAAGAATGACAGATGTAAACCCTACACCAATGGCACAGATGATTAATGACAGTGGTTTGGCTTTTGCCGGAGGATTCCCAATCTCAGTACAGTGTGCTGATACTGTACTTTCATGCGGAGCTCACTTCGACCCCGCTTCGAGCGAATTGACAAATGTACATTGCCAAGCTGGACGCTGCCGCCATTGGTGCTGCCCTGAGGATTCCGGAGATGGACAATGCTATAGTCGTTTCCCGGGATCAAGCACAGGCCATGTTTCGACCAAGACAGTGACAAAATATAAAGCTTGAGTGGCAAAGTCTTGGTTGAAGAACCCTAAGAAAGGTGCTTCTCGCCTAACCAAAACCCTATTCCGAGCAGATTTCAATGAAGAATTGTCAGATTTTATAATCCTGCTGGCTCGGGTTATGGGTTTGCCCCTCCACCAATGAGTTCCATTTCTGGATGTGCCCGCTCATCAGCATGGGTGTGCGAGGGAAACAAAAATATCAACTGGGCAGAGATCATCTGTATGAATTTGGCGGAGCAGCTATCCAACGTTCAGCAAACAAAGACTATCATACTCACGTCGAGTTTGATAAAGAGATGGAGAAATGTCTGGGATTTTGGACTCAGTCTGCAGCCAACACGTCAGTCCCTCGTGGTAGAGATATAGCTGAGTCATTGAAGAAATTCAGGCAGCGGATTCTGAAGACAGTGGGTCCCTCCCAGTAGCTGGCCACCTGTCTCCTTCCCCTTTCTTTTCTCTTCTTCCCTTTCTTTTTTCGTATTCTTTGTAATTAGTTAAGGTATTGCAACTGGCGGTCCTTAACTATTCTTTAGTTAAAAGAAACGGTTACGAAGAGTAACTGACTTGTAAGCTATATAATGGCCTTTCCTCTCCATTTTGAAGAGAGAGGAATAACTTGGATATTTGCTGAAAAGTGTAAATAGATCTTAAAGAAATCAATACAAAAGGGCTTTCCATCCTTTGTCTATCTAATTCTTGTTTATCTCTGTGTTTTCCTTTAATATTGTGAAGATCATTTTGTTCCTAACTCGTTTAGTCTCTCTGATTGCATACTGTTCAGTTTTGCAAATACAGTGATCTTGTAAACCAAGAAGGAACTTTGTGTCCTTGATTAACAAATCTGAAGAAGGTTATTTATGGAACTTTGTGTCTTTAAATTTAATCTCATTCAACCAACGCAAATGATCTTGTCTTAAATTCTTTGAAGCTTCGCATACACGAAGAATTATTCTGCTATCTATAATTCTGAATGTTTCTATTATGCTCATCTTCTTATTCCCTTTCCTCAGTCCTTGTGTAACTGATGATCCTTGTGGGAAAACACTTTCGTAATATCTAAGTTTAACCGTAAAACAATGTTCTGTACATTTGTAAATAAGTTCGTTTCTGAATAAGGGAACCTCTCCCATTAAAGAGGAGGGACTTTTTGTCCCCTGACTGTTGCTCTTCTAAAAAGTCCTATTTGACGACCAACACTGATGCAGTGGCTGCCCCTAATGAAGAAACTCTCAATTTTTCAAAAGAAATAAACACATTAGGCTATGTCACTAAAACTTGGCTTTCAGAGATTCTCGTTTTAGGCCAAGGGACAATCAAGACCACAGTTAAGCTTCATGAAGATGTCAATGCATAAATTGATCCAATTCTTTCTTTGAAAGAAAATTTTGTTTCTAATATATCAAATTTGGATGAGATATTTCCTAGTTTGCAGGAGATGAAAAGTATGGAATCCTCAGTTTTAGCCATTGAAGGAATTCTCAAATTTGAACATCGAGGGACACATTTTCTTTGGTGTCTGCATCTCAAATCAAGGAAGACGCTTCTCGAGGATTCTATGGTCCATTATGAGATCATGTGTAATGAAGCCTTCACTTCAATCTCCTTGATTCAAGAATTCATAGTTGAGATTCCTTGTAACCTCGTAAATGAGCATAATCAAAGGTGTTCATCCGAGCAGGTGGAAGAGAAATTTTCACAATTGTTTAAGGACATGTACACTCCCGCCAACAATTTCTCATCAGTTTCAATGGAGCGGTGCATCAAATTAAAGAACTTATTTGAGAACGCTCAATCCAAGATTGTTAATTTAAATGATATGCAAAGTAGGATTCTTGAATTTCAGGTATTTTGTGAGGCTATTCTTCGACCAAATGAACCTCCAGAAGAAGAGAAAATGTTTGAAACTTTGGGAAGGTTTAGATCCTTTCAACTGGGAAAAAGCGGTAGATCCTAATTTCACCGACGGTTCAGGGGGTTAATTTTCTTGGTATCTAACAAAGTGGGAGAGTCCATTTTCTCATACGCTTGAGATAGGAAGACCCCATTTCAATGGATAAGGCACTGGTTATTATTGTATATTTTTAAAAATTGGATTTTTAAGAAAAGAATGTTGTTATTTGTTTTCGGAAACTATGGGTAACTTAAGCGATTTCTATTGTTGGTTGTCTTTTATAAAGTTGGTTAGAAAAAGTCAAAGGTCACTTAGGTTCCTTATTTAATGATCATGTTAAACCCTAACTAGTTTTTGTAACCAACTTTTGGGTTATAAAAGGAGGTGAGGGGCTCATTTGTAAAGGTGACTTTGAGAGAGGAGAAGAAAATACTTTTGTATGCAATCTTTACTTCAAAAAAAGAAACTTTGTGTTATTTTGAGAAGACATTCTAGAGTTGATGAAATATGAACTTTGTGTTTCCATTCACTATCTCTTTATAGCATTTGATGTTCTTACGTTCATTAGATGTTAGTGTTTGAATATTACATGCAAATATTGTCTTTGATCTTATTGTCAATGTTATTAATCTATTTTTCTAGTTTCACAGTGATCAAGCTCTGATTATCTACTTGCTCATGTGTGTTCCCTTTTACACATTCTTGTTTGGCTAACTCAAACTCCGTATTATTTGTGTTGGTTATTCATCTTTCCTCTTCATGCAATATTAGGCTTTGTTTTTACCTAGCTATTGCATGTTCTTTTAGTTCATTCATTTCCACTCCTTTCATTCATTCCATTCCATATCCCTCATTCATTTTTTCTTTTCATTGATGTTCCAAAACACCCCCCACATATAATTTTGAATGTACAGATGTAAATACAGTTTTGGTTTTCAATAAAGGCAGCCTCACCTTCATTGAGGAGGGACTTCATTCCCACACTATTGCATGTAATTTGCATGCGTGCAAATCCATATGCTAACAGAGTGAGAAGGGGATGAAGATTTTTACATTCACAGGGAAAGTTGACTTATTTTAAAAATGTAGACCTAGAATTTTGTGAGCATCGTGTGTATGGGAAACAAAATCGTGTAAGGTTTCTTAGGGTTGGATCAATCAAGAAGGAGTACAAGTTAAATATTATTCATACATACAAAATGTGTGTGTGGGATGGCTCAGGTATCTTCTCTTCGTGGTTCACGTTATTATTTTTTTTTTTATTGATGGTGCTACTAGGATGGTTTGGGTTTATTATATATAAAGAAGAAATTTGTTATATTAATACTTTCAAGAAGTGGAAAGATTTGGTTGAGAATGAAACAAGTTTGAAGTTGAAGTTTCTTAGATCATATAATGGTGGATAGTATTACAACAATGAATTTGTTAACTATTGCTCACATAATGGAATTCGTAGGGTGAAGATGGTTCTAATAACACCACAACATAAAGGTGTGTGTCAAAAAGGATGAACATAACTGTCATGGAGTGTGCAAGGAGCATGAGATTGCATACTGGATCACCCTTACATTTTTGGGTGGATGCTGTAGATATTGATGTTTACTTGATAAATAGAGGACCTTTAAGTGCTTTGGAAGGTGGAGTACTAAAGGAGGCTTGGACCGGTAAGAAGGTAAACTACTCATTTCTGAAAGTTTTAAGTTGTGAAGAATTTGCACATATTGATAAATAGAATAAAAAACCAACCTATATGCTAAGTCAAATAAATGTAATTTCTTTTGGTATGGAACTGATGATTTTGGATTCTGGTTATGGAGTTCAGATGAGAAGAAAATCATTAGGATTATGTAGTAAGGAACAACTACATGATAAGAATATGGAAACGTCTAATTTTATAGCACCTGATGAGATAAAATATAGAGAAGTTATCAAAGGGATGAAAAATCAACAGTTGGCTTCAATCTTGGCACAGTTAGTGTTGATTTTGTAGGAAAAAATTAGAAAGAACAACAAGATCCTGAAACTCTAGAAAATCTTGTGAGACATTCTACTAGGGTAAGTAGACCTCATGCAAGATTATCTTTGTAAGAGATTTACTATTGTTTTATTGACGTATGGTGGAGAAGCATAATGTTTTGAAGAAACAATGTATGTAGAAACACAAAAAAAGTGGGAGCATTACATGGATGAGGAGATGGACTCCTTGGAACACAACCAAACTTTGGATTTGGTTCAATTACCAGTAGGAAAAAAGAGCATTTCAGAACAAGTGGGTTTACACGTAGAAGGAAGAAGAAGTGGAAAACATAGGTACAAGGAAATACCTGTTTTGAAGGGATTTGCAAAAGAAAAAGGTATAAACTTTGATGAAATTTTCTCTCTTTTTGTTAACATGACTTCCATTATAAATTTTTAAATTTTGGTAGCTATGGAAGATTTGCATCTTGAATAATTAGATGTAAAGACTACTTTTCTTCATGGTGATTTGGAGGAATAAATTTTATATGGAGAAAGACACAAGGATATGAAGTCAAGGGAAGGAGAAATTGTGGTGTAGATTGAAGAGGAGATTGTATGGCCTTGAACAAGCTCCAAGACAATGGTATTTGAGATTTGATAAGTTCATGATAGAACAAGGTTACTCTAGATGTCATTGTGATCATTGTGTTTATTTTAAAAGACTAGATAGTGACACCTATATTATCTTGTTGGTGTATGTGGATGACATGTTTGTAGTAGGGTAAAACATGCATGATATAAATGAGCTAAAGAGATAGTTAGCCAATACATTTTCCATGAAGGATTTAGGTGTATCAAAGAAAATTCTTGGCATGATAATCAATAGAGACAGAAAGAGTAGAATATTGAATTTGTATCAAGAAGAGTATGTGAACAAGGTGTTGGACAACTTTAGGATGGAAGATGCAAAACCAACGAGTACACCATTGGCAGGGACCTTCAAGTTGAGTAAATAATAGTGTCCCAAAACACATGAAGAGATTAAATATATGTCCAGAGTTCAATATGATGTAGTGGTTAGAAGTTTTATGATATGTTATGTTATGGTATGCAGAAAACCAGACATTTCCCATGCATTGGGAGTTGTCAACAGATACATGAGTAATCCAAGAAAGGAACATTGGAATGCAGTCTAGTGGATTCGCAAATACTTGAGAGAGACTAGTAGCATAAAACTATGCTATGGATGGTTAGAGGTTTCCTTACACAAATATATTGATGTAGATATGGCTGGAGATTTTGATGGTAGGAGAAGCACCACATGTTATGTATTCACTATTGGTGGCACGACAGTTAGTTTGATTTCAAAACTGCAGAAGATGGTTGCCTTGTGTACTACAGAGGCAGAGTATGTTGCTGCTATAGAAGAAAGAAAAGATATGATATGGATGTAACACTTCATGGAAGAGTTGAGAAGAAGCAAGATGATTACAGGTTATTCAGTGATAGCCATAGTGCAATTCATCTTGGAAAGATGTCATCATTCCATTTGAGAACAAAACATATACAACTCAGGTATCACTTCATTAGATTAGTTTTGGACGATGGACAACTAAAGTTGGAGAAGATCCATACAAGTCAGAATCATGCTAATATGTTGACAAAGATGGTGACAAAAGAGAATCTAGAAGGTTGTTCAACTTCGGTAGGTCTTCAAGATTGATCTTGAAGAAGAGAGACAATTCAGATAAGAGTTTGAGGATGAGTT
The DNA here is from genome assembly GCA_019776745.2 of Taxus chinensis. Classification (NCBI taxonomy): domain Eukaryota; kingdom Viridiplantae; phylum Streptophyta; class Pinopsida; order Cupressales; family Taxaceae; genus Taxus; species Taxus chinensis. The sequence continues at coordinate 30,167 of JAHRHJ020000252.1, read as the reverse complement.
GTAATAGTGGGTTGTAGCAGTCAGTCTCCAAGTGGGAGATTGTTAAAGGTGTGAAGCCTAAATGCAAGTTAATGTGACAGTTTGCTTTTTTTCCTTGATTTTGGGAGGAATACATGGCCATGGATAAAAATAACATTGTCTTATTAGTGGACGAGAGTTGTTATTTTTATGTTTATCGTATTTATATGCATTTCTTATTTATAAGTATGTTATATTCAGGTTGCTTGTGGTTGAAGCAAACTTTTACAAAGAGGTGCACAAGTTATATATATGTGCATCGATTCATTCTTTGTAGTATGAAAAAGAGAGAGAATTGTATTGTATTCCTCAGGACTGAATAAAGGAGAAGTCTGGCATGTTTTTTTGGTGGATGTAACCCAAATTTGGTGAACCACATTAAATCTTGGGTTTATCTTGTGATTGCATGCTTCTTTTATTTTTGTTTTATTTTTGTTTTTATTGCTCATCTGTGTTTCAATCCTAACCTTTAACAGGTTCAAACTGCTATTCTCCTACAAAACTATATAAAGACACAGTTAAAATACCGACATCAACATTTTTTTTAATTTAATGTGCATTAGTACATGTTTACAACAATATACTTCTTTTGCAATCAATGAATTCAATGCATATCAACCAGCAAGAAAAAAATTATATAGATACATTTGTAACTCCCATTTTAGAATCTATTGTTTTCAATTTATTTTGGAATTGACATATTCATAATACTATTCTTCTTTATAATCATTGAATTCAATAAAATGCAACCAAGAAGAAAGAAATTATATGATGCCCGTGAATGACTCAAATATATATATATATATATATATATATATATATATATATATTCAAAATAGCAACTTTAGGTTTTTATGATTACGGGATTTACAATTTTACAATGCCATTTTTTCTATTGCTATTACTAAATTCAATATATGGCAACCAAAAATAAATTAGTGCTTCTTATTTTTTGTGTTGTCTTAGATTGCTACAATCTTACCTTTGGCTTATTTGATTACTCTCTTAAAATTTATGAGAACTGCATTTACAATGGTTGAAGGATTTGATTACCTTTTACTCATGGAAATTTTGATCCCAAATGCTCTCAAATTTATTCGTTTCAAGTTTTATCCCAAATGCTCTCAAATTTCATCGTTTGTAGGATTGTTTGGGGTTTCAATGTTTAAAAATTCATTTGGAATTTTTTTTCATGTCATCTACTTAAAGTTTTATTGCTACTGCTAATAGTTGCTACTCAATATGTGATATGATAATCTAGTTAAACTGTAAGTATTTGGCATTATTATCCTGGGTGAACATTCTCTGTTTTTTACTATATCGAATTGGAATAATATGTCTATCTTTGTACTTAAGAAATTTGAATGATTTGAATTGCTAATTTGGGATTTTATGATTACCTCTCATATATTAAAATAATGTTTACTATTTTTATGACTGATATATATAATTATGAAGGACTATTTACAAAATTTTACAATTTTTCTACATTATTAGCCTATAATTGTCTATTATTCACTGAATTTTTTATTGATCTTATACAACTAAAATAGTAAAAAGGGCCTAAAGGGTATCAATTTCCAGTCTTAGTAGAAATGATAATGTATGATTAATTTTTAACTCCATTCATAATATGCAGCAACAAATGCGAGTAAATTCAGTCATAATATTCAAAATAATTTTGAGCTCAAACATGAGTTTGGACATCTACATGTTGCATTTAGAAAAGAGGATTTCAAGAACAAATTATATTTGTAAACATTTTCAACTTGTCTCCATTACACTTTGGTGTATGTAAAAGACTCACTTCACAAACTAAAATTCTAACAAGATTATTTTTTTTATTTTTTTCAAAATTTTACACATACAATTTTCGTGTTGACATCTTGCAAAACATCATCTTCCAAAATATTTTCCATATCATAGCCTTGTTAACTTACTTTCAAACACATTGTAAATCCACTCTGACTGATACAAAGAATCCATGAAATAAGCTACAGACCATAATTGAATCAGGAACTCTATATTAAAAAATATTTTTATTATATTATATTTCATTACACCCATTATATAGGATATGTAAAATAACAATCCTTACAACAACATTTGCTCATGTAACAACCATACACCCATATGGTTTCCACCCTCTCCACGCTCTCTCACCAATATTAATAATAAAACAATACTATTGTTTTATTATTCTAATTACTAATTAAACCACATCTAACGCACATTTTACATTTACTATTTACATTTACATAGTAAATGTACTTCACTAATTTACCATAATTAAAATTACACATGTAATTATTATTCACCCGTACATACAAATGGAGCACTAAGATATATTTCCTAACATAAACCTACCAGGTTCCTTCTTGTGTTGGCTTCCAAGATGTAGTTCCTCCTACCGCAATGGTTACACAAACATAAAAACATACCACATGGAGAATATATATCATATGATCATAACATACACAAGATAACTATTCATAATAAAGAGGGAGATGAGTACTTATTTATTAACCATGATGCTTATATAGATTACATTGACTAGTAACATAACTCCAAGATTTGTCATACTCAGATAATCTCCATCTACAGACACAGACGTTAGAAAATCAGGTAGACCAGGACTCTTAAGACTATCTAGACTTACCGATTACATGTATATTTACAAGTATGTATAGGGTGGGAACTTGTCCTTCACCGTTAAATCAAGCTACAATATAAGAATAGACCAACCCTATACATAGATTACATACTTTTATAACTAGCACTTTCCTATAATTAGACACATATCCACCATCCTCCAAAAGTGGTCAACTTTCTTCTAAAAGATCTATAAATAGCTTTGCTTTATTGCCATTACATGTTATAAATATTTATGCTTTTGTCCATGTGTTATCCATGTATATACTTATCCTGAACTGTTCTTATCATGTCATAGTCTAAATTTATTCCATGATCTGTCTATTTATGGCATGTCTTGGTGATCACGTCAACTTTTTATTTTTCCTTTTTAGCTTGCTTGACGATCACACTATCTCATGTTCTTGTTGTTCCCACATGCACACCTTTATGCACGCTCCATCATACTTTTGTGCAAAATTTGCATGCACTTATTCAATCTTCACACTTATCCAACACTTAGTCATTTCATTGGCCCAACAATGATAGTGGATGTTGATTCTTCATCATTATTCTTTTTTGAAAAAAAAATGATACTTGTGCAAAATATCGAAGTTCCATATTCTGTCACAAGGACTATTGGGTTGCCACAAGTAGAAGAGGTAAATTCATCTTTCTTTGATCAGAAGCTTGAGTTATTTGGAATAACTCTATCATTCTCCCAAAATGGACATGTGGTAGAGTAGAACCATTGACCATTTGGAAGAGGGATTGAGGAACCAAATCTATTTGGTTCCTTACCATGTGTATGTGTGGAAGGTATTTTGATTTTCGTGATGATAGGTATCCAATTGTTATAGTAACTTTGTTCATAAAGTGTCTCTTTTTTCTTCAAGATGATGTGTGAACATGGACATTGCCAATGAAATATTACTTGATAGGTAAGTGGAAATTTTAGACAAACCGTGAGAATGAAAATTTGTACACAGTGGAGATGAGTTTAATATTGTTTTGGGAGAGACCAAGTGGGTTGTGTTTTGGAGTCTACTTCAACAATGTTGACGATGTGATTTTTATATGTATGGTCTCCATTGACTTTTTTGCAATTGTGGTATGTCAAGCATGCATACAAGTGTAGACCTTGTAAGACATTTTATCAAACCTCTATGGCACAACTTCACAGTGATTGTTTGATTAGAAATTGATTAATTTGTATTGGAAATTATAAATGCCTCCCACTAGACCTAGATAGTTTCCCCTAATAGGACTCAAGAGGTATGGTTGATATTTATTTTTGGTAAGAAAAAAACTTGATCTGCGCCTATTACATATGATGTTCTTATGACTCCCAGTTTATGATGAGATAGAGAGGTTGATCCTCAACCATAACCTTGGTGGGTGGAAGATGTCCAGCACACTTCTCACAAAAAAGATTGGTGGAAATGGTGTTAGTCCTCAATAAAGTGTTATCTAGATCATTTTTATCTTCCTTGTTCAAAATGAACTAGATTACACAATTTTAACGGATTAATGTGCATGGAATTCAAATATTGTGTGAGTTTTGTGTGGTTTTGTGGCACCTTGTCAGCTAGTTTATCATTCCTTTTTTCTAATGATAAATCCATAAAATCCTTTTAAAATTGTTGCATATCTTCTTAGTTGCTTGCGTTTTAGAGATATTATGATTATACATAATGGGATGAATTGTTCCTTGGTGAATTTTTTTGGCTCATGACATGATGATTGGGTGGAGGAAAAATTTCACTTCACCTTTGCCTTGTCTTTTGTTCCTTGGCATTTTGTGTAAGCTTTCCCCCTTGATGGAATCAAAAGTTAATGTGTTCATGAATAATGGTGACATAGTTTGATGTATTTTCAAAAACTTATGTTCGCTCATAAAATCCTCATATAGTGCACTTTGTATCTTATGGAACTCATTAGCATAATCTTCAACTAAATTCTTTCTATACTAGAGTACTATTAGAACTTCATATACTCATCCTCTCTACTTGTTGAATATTTTGCCGTATTAAGGCATCAAAAATAAATCCCGATTCTCAATGGTGGTGTTTATACCACTATATGTTATAGGTTCCACCAATGGACATTGAAATGACATCCTTTAATACCTAAGACAGTGATCTTTCTCACCATGTAAGTGATTTATATAGAAGTAAGACACAATTATCGAATCCATTCTCTAATGTTTAGGTTGTAATTTTTCCTCCAAACATTAATATATCCATGTTAAATTGGGTCTTGAAATGGATTTCAGGATGATATTATTAGATGCACATGGTGTGTAGAAGAATACGATTGTGCCAAACTACGTTATGTCACGTGTTCATGGGGAATTTCATTCATTCACCAAATATTTATGTGGCTACAACTCAAATGGTGTCCTGAAATTAATTCTAGACATAAAGGGATGCCGTAGAGAAGTATTATGGGAGTCAGTTATCTTCATTTCTAGTTTAGTTAAATTTTTAATACTTTTTAAGTGGGTCCTATTTAGGTCCTTACTTTCATTGATGTTTGCATGCATTTTTAGCTATACTAGAATCTTATTATATTCATGATTCGTACAAAGAGGCCAAGGATTTCTTAATGGGAGATAAGCCATATTTGGCTTATAAGATTATGGGTTATAGAATTTTCCAAGTAAAACTAGGACAATATGAACCCAAACATATTCCTATGTAGAAGAGCATTTAAATAATAGTGTAAACCTCTATTAAATGTACAATAAAAAGTGGGGTACAATGGTTTATATGTTAAATAGTTGAGAATGTTTATTTATAGGATGAGAAAGGGGTGAAATACTTCCTAACTAATTTGTTGTAAACCACATATGTTATGAGAGATACAAGATACTAGAAAGGCGTACTTGTATTCACTATTTGTTCCAATATAAGAAACGAATTGTTACGAGTAAAGTTACAAAAGGATAGTTGCAAAATGTTCATATCCATCCTTCGCAATGTTCAATTAAATTCTATCTTGTGGGTATGTTCAATATGTTGTTAATATATTGACTGTGCACCATGAAGTGCCACACTATGTTGGAAATTTTTATGTGGATATTGAGGCCATGGAGGTCCTACCTAACATAAGTTGTTTGACAATGGCCAAATGGATGTGCATTTGTTGTGAGTATATTACAAGTTTGCACTTATGACACAAAGTTCGAGAGGTTTCACAAGGTATAGGAATTAATGTGTAGACTATTAAAGACATGGTCCGCATTATGTGATGGTATGGGATTCTATGTGTAGATGTGAATTTCCGCAATTCCTACGAGGGCCCAACTCCTTAGGAGAAGTGCATGACCCTACATAGTTGTGTACTCACTACAGTGCTCTTAGCTTTAAAACCTAAACCCTAATTTTCGATTTTTTTTAGAAAAAATTGGGTTTGGGTGGTGATGAATAAGAAGTATTTCAATAGGTATGTTATTAGTGGTTGTTCTTAAAATCGATCGTTCAATAAAAGCATCATATTTCTCTGGGGCGGGGGGGGGGGTGGGAGGGGGGGGGGGGGGGGGGGGGGGGGTGCATCCAGGAGAGGAAAGCTTCTTCACATTTCACTTGCTTTGTGAATATGTTTATCAAAAATATTGGCGAGATGGTTTTAGAGTTTTTTTCCAGGTTAACATGTGTTCGCCTCGGCAACATCACATTTTCCACATCCAACCATCTGGGTTGAGATGAAGTATGTAGAATCATCTTCTCAAATTGTTTCCCATAAATAGTACCATAATGTGTGACAAAAGAGAATGCAACACATTATGAAAGCCAAAAAGTGTTTTATGGATAGAGTTGCTCATTTTGTGTGTCTAGTTGGGGAAACAAGAATTTCTATCAACAACAAAATTATAGAGCCTGGTAATAGAAACACCAAATGAGAGGGAAAACCTAGTCTAATATAGCATACATTACGGGAGAGAAAACTGAAACTAGATTTAAATTACAGTATACCACTGAAGCTATAACAAACTGCTTGAAAATGTGGTTAAAAGTATGTTATACGATCAAACAATGTGAGAGGATCCTAATGGAGATGTTTGGTTAGTGTTGATTAAAGCTGATAGACCCATCGTCAACATGGTTAGAAGAACAACCCGACCCCTTGAAAATTGAGCTTGTATTGTGATTGGTTGGTACAATTTCTAATTTTGTTATGTCTAGTTGCATTAATATCTAAATTTTTTAACTATTAGTTACATTTACGAAATTTGAATTACTGATTATATATTTATTAGTTTTGAAGGGTCTATTTAACGTTTTATTACTTGATGAGTTATTAATAAAAGACTATAATTTTGCTTTTATATCTTAACAATATCCATTTTGATGTAGATTTACTTAACTGATGAATATTGATTTATATTCATGTCCTTTGTACTTGTAATACGGTACAGTACATGTCAAATAAGAATTCATAGGAGCAAAAAATAAGATAACATTAAAACACGAATTAAGTTTGTTGAGCATGCTTGTGCTTACAATTTATAACTATTATGTGAGAAAAACCAATGTTTTTACGCCTTCTATATCAATTTAACGACATTTTAAAATTTAAAAAAAAAAAAAAAAATTAAAAAAAAAACAAAATCTAAAATATCATGGAAAACATGGATTAAATAAAAAAATTATAAACACAATTTCATTTACAAATAGTTCCTTTCAAGTTATCAAGAATGGCCAAAATGTTCATCCAATTTAATTATAATCATCCTCCCCACCATAAAATCCTTGGTTTTTTAATGTTCGCGCAGATTTCCACATCACCAACTCAAAATTTTTAAAAACAAGACGAATTAATGGATATATAAAAGTGGCCAGAAATATGGAAAGCGTGATGAGATTTAACACAGTACTTCTCGTTTAGCGCTGCCACTGCATTATTTTACCGGATGCTACTGTGCGCGCTGACTATTACGCTGGGTGTGAACACACACTGCATAGTGTACCCAACGAACGGGTGAGGCGTGGGCTAGCAGGGTCTCGGTTAATTGGGGGGGGGGGGCCTGAGCGACAAGCTGTCGGTGGCATTTACGTTGCAATGTCGTGTTATCCGGTACGTACTTTTGGGTTTATTGTTTATTAATAATTAATCCTGGTTCCGCCAGTGACACGTGGACGAAGAAGCCGGTGACCTGGCACATCAGTATGCAGAAAGATTAAAACATGAACCTCTGAGCTATGGATGACGTTTCATACCATGGCGAACACGTGGTCCATGATTGGTGCTGCGGGGGGAGGGGGGGGGTGGGGTGTGGGGATGTTTAAGAGGTGTTGGATGGCACAATGTCCTCCTCTTTCCATTAAATTAATTACGGTCAAAATTTACAATACTTATCTATTAAATAAATAGATAATTTGTAACAAAGTTATTTTAATTTGGTTTTTCTTAACTCTTTTCAATTACCTAATTTTGGGTTTTTTTCGATGTTTTCCTTCGCTGTCCCCATCTTTAGATCCAATGTCATCCTTTAAAATTGTTGTGTACATTTTTTTGGAAGTATTTTCCCTAAATATAAAACTAACAAAAATTGATCTTTGACACTTATATACACACATGATTTATTTTAACTTTGCACTCTTAGGAACATCTAACTTATTGAGGGGTCCACACTACAGGTCTTAAGCTTACAAACAATCGGTTTTTTTCATTACCCTCAATATCTTAGGAGAGTGTATTGAAAGTTCAACTTGCTAATTGCAAACATAACATATCATTCCACCCCAAAATTTAAATACAGACAGCAATATAGGATTAATGTTTGTTATAGGAAATTATTCTAATTTAATTAATTCACCCTTGACCATGCATAAAGAACAATGCAATTATTACTTGAAACAATGATAAAGATAGAAAACCACTCAAATAACAAATATAATATGAGAATGTGTTATATACATAGTCAAGAATTAAATAATTGGTAATGTAGACTGTAGAAAGGTATATCCGAACCATCTATGCTTCATTCCAATACCGGCCTGGAACATTGCTTGTTGTAGGACCTTACAACTAATGTAGATATTTTCCCTAAACCTAATGGGTATTGATGGAGATGTGCGGTCTGGGCCTTATATAGCATGTTCTGAACCTTTCTTTGTGTTCCTTTATCGTTCATAGCCCGAGTTGTTCATTATACATTTTTAATGCTCACAAAACCTTGTACAACCTTTATTCACTTGCAAAAATTAGAAACTCTAGAGTTGCAATAACCCTCAATAAAGATTAGATAACAGAGGATAAATCATGTGTATAGTGAGGGCTAAAATACCATTTGGGATCAACGTACTACTGAACCTAGTCCAGTGTTGTACTACAATGCCATTAAGGGGGATCAAGCCTCAATGTAGTTTCTCCAGGTGTTTACAAGTGTGGTGAGATATAGAAAATCTATGAGTCCTTGTAATGACTAAGAATCACACATGACTCACAAACACACGTGACCTCCTGAATGTCATGTCTAGACAGCCGAAATGGAATGGATTGGGATAGTAATAATATGGGTAAATAAGAATGTGGATGGGAATAGTTGGAAGCAATGACAAGAAATCAATGTCAACCTAATGTTCTCACTTAACAATGGGGGGGGGTAATTTCCTCGTGGTGGAAATAAATTGTGTCTTATTGTTTAGGGGTGATGGTACGATCAAGGATGATTGTCGTACGCCAAGTCACAGTCAATATCAAGTATAACCGAATAGAACTCCACTAGTTGGCAAAACACGGGGGAATTGTCCCTTCAGCGTCTACTAAGGTCCTCTCCGAAGAGGGTCATGAATATATGAAGATGATAAGGTAAGGGACAAGTCTCATCCTTTACCAGGTTGGTTTTTCCCATAACATCCTCGGCCATTTCTACCCCTCGTCGTTAAAGCATTCAACTGTATGATGAATATAGTTGGGACAGGATTTGTCAAAATAGATCATTTGTCTAAGGCCTGGTCCAATAATCATCAATCATGTGTCGATGTTGTGGCTGTGGGACGATTGATCCACAAACTATTTTTGTATTGGTTAACGTGGACCTGAATGGTCATGTGAGTACAAAGCGTCTGGGCAAATACTGAAACAAACACATAACGCAAGAAACCAGAGGGGCCTAAAGTTAAGATCAGGTACCCTAGGCCATTAATGGAAACATGGTGTGGGGTTGTTGTTCATTCACAATTGAATTAATCTACATTTCCTATTTTAAACAAACAATGCACAATCAAATTTAAAACTAAAACAAAAGTTGATTACTCCCTTTTATTTAATTAAATACTCCTCAAGTGATTTAAAAATTAATTTAATCAAATAAGGAGCAATTAATTAATTAATAATTAATTTTAATGTATTTTAACGCGTTTTAAACCCTGGCGGGAAGAGTTCTCGCCCGAAAAGGACGAAATGAAGACCGAAACGATAAAAAAAATGAGACGGTCGCAACGAGGGCAATGAACCATGCAGGGTAACACTTTTCAAAATTTTCAAATTTTTAAACAATTTTGCGAAGTCAAAATTGGCTGATAATAGGATCCATGGTCATTTGAGAAAGATGTTATATTGGAACTCCTCAACAATGTAGAATAGTTCATGGAGGAGCTTTTCACCAATGCAGATGGGGAGGATAACTATTCTTAAAGTAGGGGAAATAGTATCATTTAAGGCTTAAAGAACTACAGGTGATTGGGTGACAATGGTGTCGAGAAGTTTGAGTTAGTTCAAGGTATGTGATGAGATGATGTTGATGTTAGCACCATTGTTAATTATAGACCATTGGATGAAGGTGTCATTGATATTGATGGTGATGAAAACGGAAATATCATGATATTTAGTTAGAATGTCAGGGATTTCACAATTGTCGAAAGAGATGGCAGTGGAAGTGGTAAGATATCCAACAAGGGCCATGAAAGGTTGAGGCTCATCGGTGGTGATTGGTATGCACTGTAGAGATTCGATGATGAGATCCTGTTGATAGTTAGATGAGATTTGGATAAGTTCATAGACATACTTTTTGACAGGATCATGATTTAATTGCTTCACAATGCTTTGTTCAATGGCAGTAGGATTTTGGGTTCATGAAGTGGCTAGCATGGATATCTTAGCCTTTTAAAAAGAGGATTAGATGGATGGGGCTTGTTAGAAGGGGAAGTGATGAAAAATCTTGGTTTTGGTTGGGTAGATGTTTGAGAATCGTGGCGCGAGAATGAGTGGTAATATGAAAAACATTAATGAAAAGAGGGGGACCTTCTTTGGAAGAGGTAAAGTTTGGTGGTGGAATCACGACGAAGGATGTTGATGGAGGACCAGATTTTAGGGCCTTGGAAGTTGTAGATTTGATTTGAAGATTGGGTTTAGATGTAGGTGAGCTAGTGGATGGAAGAGGGTGGTATTTTTCTATGAGAAGTTCATCCTCTTCTATGAGGTTGTTTATGAGGGTTTGAAGAGCCTTATAGTGCTCTATGTCATGTCCAAGGACACTATGATAATCACAAATGGTGTTATAATCAAACCACATGAGTTTCTACCCTAACGAATAAAAGGATTTAATAGGGGAAGGGTAATTATGGATGCTTGGATGAGGCAATGAAGGATTTCAGTATAAGACCTAATGAGGGTTTTAGAAGAGGGGGTTTTGTGGATTGATTTGGTTTAGGAGTGGTGGATGAAGGAAAAAGTGGCGCCTTGCTCTTATGGGCTTTATAGGGGCCTTGGATTTTGATTTGGATTTGGAAGGAATAGTGGATGGTTTTGATTCAATTTTGGAGGTAAGAGTAATTTTTTATGAAGGTCACAGTCCCAAAATTAATGGCTAAGGTCCTAAGATAGATGATTGGAAATTAGATTATTTGGATTGATGGGGCTTTGAAAGGGGAATCTCTAGTTTCTTATACAAATGAGTATAGATTTTTGGATGGGAGTGCCAAGGTTTCTAGATTTTTTTTGTGAAGTTTTTCCCTTGGTAGGGACCATGATGATTTCAACAATAGGGTTTTCTTTGGAGGTAGAATAAGATGGTTTCGATATAGGTTGTGTCAGATATGTGAGGATTGAGGATGAAGATGGTTTTTAGACAACATGATTGGTAATATTAGAAGAAGTAACAAATTGTGTTGAATTTGGAGGTGTTGATACAAAACTGGTTATACTTGTTGGATATGAGCATGGGATTGGGACATTATTTGTGATTGAATAGAGGGGAGATGTCTCCTTGGTAAAGGCTTTAAGGGTTGATGTGGATGTGAATTCAAATGTCTATGTGGGTATAGATAAAGATGTAGATATGGGTATAGAAGTAGATGTAGATGTAGGAATGGATGTAGAGGTAGATGTTGAGATAGATGTGGGGATGGATGTGGGTATAGTAGACATGTATTTAGTAGATATGGGTATAATGGATGTGAGTACAATAGAAGTAGATATGGGTGTAGACATATATATGATCGTAGTTGTGGGTGTAGATGTTGAAGTAGATGTGGGTGTAATAGATGAGGGTATAATGGATACGTGGGTGGTGATGCTGAAACCTATTTAGAGTATTGAATGCATGGACATCATGTGTTTGATATGTGAGAGGATTATCTTGGTTATTTTGTAGATGATTAGGGAATATTTTCTTGATGACATCCAATAGTTGGTTAGGATGAGTGTTTGGGTTGTACAATTTAAGGTCCCCATGATTGATAATCTATTACACTAGGTCCTTGAAGGTATGACACTTTTTGATAGAATGACTATGGAATTGATGATGCTTACAATTATGGTCCTCAAGGTACCATGTGGGTTTAGGCAGCGAGTCATCATTTGGCAGATGAGAGGAATTTGAATAAGGCGTGAAACCATGAGTTTGTCAAAGATGGAGCTATAGGATTATCCAAGAGGAGTATATGTGGGGGTTGGTAGAGGAGATATTTAAGGAGGATCAAAATGAGATGTGGATTCGGAATAATTTTTAAACATCCCTAAATGGTGTCAGTGCAGAAGATCATCTTGAGATTTTTCCAACGACTGGGTGAATGAACCCGACAAATGGACATCTTAGCTCTAGATATGTCTAGTCAAAGCTTTAGACAACGAGGCCTTGCTCAACTCTGGTCAACTGGTCAATATTGGACCAATTCCACTACGACATGTGGCAAAAGGGAGTTGTCAGTTGGTAGAAGATCATCTTGAGAGCTTTCCAACGACTGTGAGCACGCGGCAAACTGACATCGGGAGCTTTAGATATGTTCGGTCAAAGTTCAGACAGCAGGAAAGTCAACTGTGGACAACTGGTCAATATCGGACCAATGGTGGGTCCACAAGCCACCACGTGGCTTGCCACCACTCGTCGAATTTGCTCGATTTGCCTATCGGGAGAGGACAAGTGGAATATATGCTAATTATCGAGTTAATTTATTTCTATGCCACATTGTATGGGTCGAAATTATATTACTTGGTAAGTCCACTTTCCAAATGCCACACATATATGTCAAATGGATATATATTAATGTTTATACATTAGTATTAAACCATGGCTAACATTTCCTAACCCATGTGAAACCCACATAAACACGCCATATATTCCAAATTCCACGTGGAAGAAGGTGAAGCGGTGTTGTAGGGCGAAATGCTTATTCCATGCGTGGAAATCCACATGGAGAGGAGAATTAAATGGGGGCGGTTAAGCCTAAGTGGTCCCTTTGACCACTTCATTTGTGTGGGAAAGGCTTATTAAAGCCCAAAACCTTATCCTTCCCACCAAATAAGGGATTTATATCCCATTAAACATGCCACAATCGAATTTTCTAAAATTTGGGTATTAATCCCATTTCCTATGCAATCCGCCCATTATTGGGAATTTTTATCCCAATTTCTATGTACGGGTAAGGCTAATATTAGCCTAAGGATGATGTTAAAGTCCATTATTTTTGGGCCCTAATTTTGTATAAATAGGGAACCCATTCTATTGAAACACACAATCCCATTATTATTTGTTAAGCTTATTGTGGACACACAAAATCGGAGACAAGTTCATTCCTAGAGCGCTGGAGGTGAAGTCTGAGCCAAGAGGAGAATGAGAAATTGTTGTGTGAAGACCTAAATTATTTAGGCATTATTATTATTTATTATTATTGACCTATTATTTGTTAGGCAATAATAAATTAAATATTTGTGGCTAGGAGTTATTCAAACTACCTAGTCAGCCCATAGCACCACACCAATTACTTGCAAATCCTGGATTGTCGACTGGAGTGCTAGCGTCACATTGATAGCGTTGGGAAGGCCGATCGAAGCCGAAGGAGATTGTTACCGCATATGCAGGAAGGTGGAAGTCGGGTGCTATTTTTCACCCTTGTCGTTCGAAGGTCTGGTGTATTCTTCTAAGCAAGTTCTTAATAGTTTCCATTAGGTTTTCTTGTGAAAGTACTATTGTAACTTACAAGTTTTGACTAGTGGAATGGTTCGATCACGAACTCAGAGACGTAGGCAATTTCCGAACTCCATAATCAATCTTTGTGAAATTGTCTTATTGTCTTGCATTAAATTTTAAATTGATTACTTAAAAGGAGAAAATCATCAGCAAATAATTAAAGCCTACAAGGGTCCGAGATCAGGTAGTAATAATCTGGTTATTTTCGGATCAAGTTTGGTATCAGAGCTGGTTATTGGCTCCATACTTGTTTTTCAGTAAATCTGATTAGCAGAGTGATTGCTTGAAGTTGGTGCAGTTGGTTCAGTTTGTGTGAATATGGTACAAGTGCACTATGGGCAAGATTACTAAATAGGTCGAAGCAAGTTGAAGCTTATAATCACCAGATCCAGGAAGAGAACTCTCTCCTAGATACAATGTATTACTCCTTGGAAGAGGAGAATGCTCGCTTAAAATCAGAATTGTAAACCAAGGATGAGCTCTTGGCAAGGTTGTAATGTGGTGATTGAGTGGGAAATACCTTTAACTTCAGATGCAGAGACCATGGATGATTGCACTATAAGTTGTTCACCACTGGAATCTTCTTCTTCCTCCCATTCGATTTCAGATTCAGGAAATGAAGTCTTTGGTTTCTTTGAAAAGCATACTAGAGGCATTGATCCAAGTTACTAGATAAAATGGGATTTGATGGAAGAGGCCTTTGTAAAAATGAAGGTATATCTAACCCAATAGAGGTAAGGATCGTCCTCGTTTTGTAGGGGGTTTTCCTAGTGCGGGAATGGATATTGTATACATCTAACCAAGAACATGGGAGACAAGCTTCTGAAAGCAAAGTGATTACCCCACTAGACCCAATTCTGGGCAGGAAAGTTTGCTACTCATGTGTGGTAAGAGAAATCGCATTAGGTAATGAGATTCCACCTGCAGTTTCTTACCATAATCATAAGCACATTAATACTTTGGTCCACTTTTTCTAACACCATGGTTATGATTTTAAGATGCATGTGGAATTATTTTCCTTGTACTTAGTGGATTGTAATCATTCTGTGCAGATGCTACAAGAGAAGGACAAATGAAGTCAATGTCCACATTGAACAATGCAAATGGAGAAAGACCAATCTCGTCATGCAGAGTCGAGAAATGGCAGAAAGAGTTCCTCATCCCAGAAGAAGGAGATTAAGAGGAATTTTTGTGCTCATTGCCAGAGAAATGGGCATCAGGTGGAAAATTGCTGGAAACTGCATCCATCTCGCCATCAGAGTAATGACAAGCCAAAGATGGAATGGAGGCCTATTACAAAGGTAGAAGGAAGTTTCTACTCAACCACCAGTTGACAATTCAACCCAGGACCAGGTAATACCTGAAAGTGAAAGTCCTTTAAAATGGGTAAGTCAACAATTTTTCAATTATATATTGCATAATTCAAATTGATGGATCGTATGTAGTATTAAGTTTGGAGATCAGATATTGTGAGGAAATGCTGAGAGAAAGGTTTACAATACTCAGTGGATTTTCTTACTTAGAAAATTTGATTATTGCTCTAAATATATCTCCTAATCAACATGTGAGTACCTGTTACAACTTGGATACAGGATTTGACTCATATAAATCTTGGAGATTGATCTGCCATTTGTGCAGACATTAGAGTTCACAGAGATAAGCTCAGAACTGTCATTCTGTGTAGAGGCATTGTGACCGTGCAGCAAAATGGTAGCTGAATCACCGTTGGCATTGACGTCAGGTCAGAAACTTCATTCTGTGTAGAGGCATTGCGACCGTGCAGTAGAATGGTACCTGATATTGTATGTCAACAAACAGAGCTCTTAAAGGATTAGCTTGGAATGTCATTCGGTGTCAAGGCATTGCGACCACACATACGAATGGTAGCTGATCAACAGACTTAGCATCGTGCATTGGAGGCTCGAGGTCTTGAAAGAGGCTTAGCATCATGCATTGGAGGCATTGAGGTCTGTAATAGATTTAGCATCGTGCATCGGAGGCTCGAGGTCTTGAAAGAGGTTTAGCATCATGCATCGGAGGCGTTGAGGTCTATAACAGACTTAACATCATGCATCGGAGGCTCGAGGTCTTGACAGAGGCTTAGCATCATGCATCGGAAGGTTGTTGAGGTCTGTAAAGGGACTTAGGCATTGTCCATTAGGTTGACATCTTGAAAGAGGGATAATTCAATCAAAGCTCTACGTAACATGGAGTTCCTTCAAACCAGTTCAGATTCTACAGAATCAACTCGGAGTTAGGAGCTATGTTATAGAGTAAAAGAAGATCCTTGTTGTCAGATATCAAGAAGCTTAGCATCGCACAGAAGGAGCGTTGAGGTTTCATTCATAAACTTAGCACCATAAAGTGGAGGCGTGGAGGTCTTCTTCGGATATCAAAGTGGCACAGCAAAAGCGTCGTGGGCCCATAACCCACAGGTCCAAGGATTGGAGCAAAGTTGTCGAAGTGAGAAGGTTGCAGAGGAGAAGACCCAAGGGTCTAAAGAAAGAAAATAAGAAAAAAAAGAAAGTAAAAATCACATTTTAGTGGAGTTTTCATTCAAAAGTTTTTTTCACTTTTGGGAATAATTTTTATTGTTGTCAAAATTTCACCCCCCAGGGTAAAATTTCGATAACATGCATCAAAGGTTGCAGAAAGGCAAATAGGTCAATCCAGGAAAAATCATGAAAATCGGCTAAGTCCTAGTCCTAGGGGAAGTCAGGACATTTGGGACAAAAATGTGCGGATCGGCCGAAAAGCCTCCAGGCGGCCCAAGTGCCAAATGGGGCATTTGGGACAAAAGTACGCGGCGGGCGCGAAAAGCCGATCCTGCCGAAAAAGAGAAAATTGGCTAACTGCTGAGAAGGACGCCTGTGGGACAAGCGGGCCAAAAAGGCGCGAACCGGCCGAACCGGGACAAGAAAAAGGGCCAGACAGTCCAAGGCAAAATGGGACAAGCGGGACAAATGGACGCGAACCAGCCGGTTCGCCCGAAATCAGTACAAAGAGCACTAGGCAAAATGGGACAAAGGGACGCGCGGGACGCGGATCGCCGAAGGAGCCGAAAGCCAATAAAATTGCGCCACGTCATCGGTCAAATGAGGGACAAGGAAGCCCATTTCGGGCGGATCGGAGGTTTTTGTCCCAAACGGTATGGGACATCCGGGACAAAAAGACGCGAAGGGCGCGAAGGAGCTGGCAGGCCCGCGGACTAATCAGAAGCTGCCACGTGTCCTCACAAGAGAAAAGTTAAAAAGTCAAAGGGCGAGTTTTCGAGCACCGATCCAAATCAATGAAATAATGCCACGTGTCCTGGCTAGGGCCCACAAGGAGATTTCAAAGGAAGGCCCGCCGAAAAGTAGAAGAGAGAGAATCATTCAGCGAATCAGAGCTTGCCACGTGTCATCCAGGTGGCAGAGCGCGGGAAGAAATTCAAAAAAATCCGTTTTCGCCTATTCTGTGCCCTAAATCTTCAGATCGACATAACTTTCGATCCAGAGCTCGGTTTTACACGTTCTTTATATCAGCGGAAAGCTTGTGAGATTCTCTACACGTTTCCAGGGTCAATCTTGCATTTTGGTTCAGTTTGAGGAGAGAAAATCAGAAGACGCCTCTGGCACGAAATAATAAGCAGAAGTGATGCTCAACTAATAACTTTAATGCAGCAGACAGTCCGCCGCTTCTGCTAGGCAGCCCGCCGTTTTGCCAAGATCCGCCACTTCCATCATTATGAAATGAGTTAAGTGCATTCTGGAGGTGGTTGGGGCAGATTTCGAATTCCTCTCTCTTTTCTCTCTCATTCTTCCTATAAATTGTAAGGAGGGGCTTCTTCCTAACGTTGGACATTTCTGTTTTGCAACCCCTCCCTTCTCTCCTGCTTGTAAGAGAATTCGTGGAGTTTTCAAGCCTCCCACATAGACTGTAATGCCATTGTGCCTCTTGGCCATTGCAATATATGGAATCGATCCTTTGAGCAATATATATGTCTGTGATTGAATTTAAATCCTCTCATGTATTCATTGTTGTCATTCTGATCTCTCATTGCATTTCGGTTACCTGTGCATGGTGTGGTATTGCATCTATATGGTCTGTGTTTATGTTGCAAAGCTTATGTTCTTCATTCCTCGGTGCATCACCTCCTTAACTTAGGTTTATTTATATGCATTTCTCTCTCCCTGTCTCCTTGGTAGTTAGTTTAGTTTTGGTGAACCTCTGCGTTTCATTGATGCATCTGAACAGAGGAATAGGAACCAGCCTTTCTCTGGAGAATCCTTTCTCATTTTCAAGTCCCACACTTGGAGGAAGGATTCAATGTTATGCAATCACACTGGACGCATGAACATCAATCTAGAAATCTGATATGCAACCAGGGGTGCTGTGATTTTGCATCAACAGTTTTGGCACGCCCGGTGGGACCAGAGGTCTCATTTTTTATTGCAGCAAAGTTGATGTGCATCTGCTGCATTTTTCTTGCTTGAAAAGAGCTATTATTTGCACATCTGGCGACTCCGAGGGGAAGAATCAACTGGTTTCAGCAGTCAGGCCTGAAAGCTTATGAGAAGAATCACAAGGTCAAGAGCTGGAGAGGAGGAAGTGCTGTTTGAATACCTGCAATTATCTCCAAGAAGAAGGCAAAGAGGAAGAAGGATTCAAAGGTCTCCGTCTCCACCAAGCAGAACTCTCTCAACTCCTCCACCTGACAGGCCTTTCTTTCAATATACAAGGGTTTTAAGACCAATCAGAATGGCGCAACCAGTGAACCCCTATGTCAACTTCACAGGCAGCAGCCCACTTGCTCTCAATGCACAAAATCCAATCCCAGTTGCAGCATTGAAGAACATTCCATACTTCACTGGAGAAAATCAGACCACTCCTGGTGATCATGTCAAGGACATTGCTAATATTTGTGCAATCCATGAAATTAATGAGATGCAAGTAGCTGTCAAATTGCTGGCGTCTTCATTCAAGGGAAAAGCATTGCAATGGTTTAGGAGCCTTGAAGCTGGCTCTATCACAAACTGGAATCAGCTGTGTATTGCACTTCATAATCAATTTGGAGAGAAGGGAGACAACTTGTCTCTTTTGGAGCAGCTGACAACCATCAAGAGAGCTTCCAATGAGCAGCTGACTGACTTCAACTTCAGATTTCAAAGGTCTTGGGATAGAATTCCAGTAGCAGTCAGGCCAACAGCAGAAGGTGCTTTTCTGTATTACCTTAAAGCTTTAAATTCTGATATTTCTATGTTGATTCAATCTATGGGAGGCACAACTATCCCCGCTGCTTATAGTATTGCTATTAGAGCTGAAAATTGTCTGATTCAAGCTGGCAAGCTAGCTCCTAGGCCTCCAATGCCATTATATCCAAGTTTAGAGAGCCCAAGTACTAGTCAAGCACCTGTCTTAGCTCCTTCTCCCACTCCTAGAAATCAGAGTTCAAATGAAGCTTCCACTTCATCTCCAAGTGCCCCAAATGAGCTTCAAGAAGTCATGAAGCAACTGCAAAATTTAGGTAATGAGCTGGTCACACTCAAGAGACAGCAAACACAAGGTTTTAGACCTTCGTATCAGCCTCAAGCTCAACCTAATAGGCAGCCATATCAGCCTCAAAGGCCACCCAATCCAGGTGCAAATATGAATCAAACAAGGCCTCCTGTCAATAGACCATTCCAGCCCTATAATCCAAATGCCATATCTGCCTCTAAGGCATTAGTACCAGCACAAAACAACATTGCCCAGGAGTATGAATGGTGTTTTCCATGTAATGAACCCCATAATCAATCCATGTGCTATAATGGTGCTTTAACCCAAGCTTTAATGGTAACAAGTGCTGGTGTGGAGGGTGAAAGTAGTCAAGAAAACAGCCAACAACAAGAAACATTCCAACAGCAACCTGCCCCAAATGACACCACATTGGTAAATTGGCAGGCAGAGGATTTCTGTGGTATGAATCAGGCAGTCTCTCAAGGTGTTGCAGCCAACACAAGGTCAAAAAGGAGAAATTTGGGTGAAGAACAGCCGTTAGCCCCAGCCAATCCACAACCTTCCACAGCTCCACAAATGATTGGCAAGCAAAACCCAGTTTCAAATGCACGAGGGCAGCCAAGAACAGCCCCTTGGCCAAATCAAATGCCAGCTGTTGCTGCCCATATTCAAGGAGCAAATGTGCAAATCAAGGGACAGCAGAGAGATCCTTCATCACCATTCAGTATCATTGATCAGATGAAGAAAACAAACGTCAATATATCTATGTGGGAATCCCTATCCATCCCAGGCCAAAGAGATTTGCTGCAAGCTGCTATGAAGGACTGGCCAACTTCGAATCAGCAGGTTCAGAGGCAAGACAAAGTGCTTACAAATGCTGCCCAGCCTGAAGGAAATCATGGAGCACAACAAGGTAAAATGCTGAAGCCCCCTCCATTTTATGTTTCATTGATCATAGGAGACAAGTTGGTACATAATTGCATGATTGACTCTGGGGCAAGTAGCTCAGTTATGCCTAAACAGATAGCTGATCAGTTAGGGCTCCAGTATGAAATAACATCTAAGGGAGTAGTGCAGCTGGATGGGACAGCAATAGCAACAGTTGGAGTGATTAGAAATTTGAGTCTTACCTTGCATGCATGTCCAAATGTTGTTGTCTTACAAGATATATCAGTCATAGACCTTCCACCACTCTTTGCCCTTTGCTTGTCAAGAGATTTCACAGCCAAGATTGGGGGATATTTGTCCGCTGATTGGTCTCACATGCTATTCAGAACGAGATATGGGACTAAGGCCACAATTAGGTCAGAACCTATTGCAGACTTCCACATTGAGCCCTATACTCCAAGTCATATTAATACCAATTGCTCAGCATTTGATCAAGAAGATCACCTCGGCACTGATGAAGCCGACACTAAGGTTGGAAGTATCCCAGATTTGACTCTTGATGAATGGGCAAGCAAGGTGCATGCTTTTGATCCTTATCAAGAAGTAGAAGAATCTGAGCTGGGGGTCTATTGTATACACGAAGAAAGTCAACCTATTCCTAGCATCACCAAGCCAAACCACAAGGATGACAACGAGGTATGGCAACTGTTTTTTGATGGATCAAGGAGTAGACAAGGCGCAGGAGGTGGAGCCATGCTTATTTCACCGCAAGGAGTAAAGTATTATTCAGCTTTTAGATTTCAATTTGCATGCTCCAATAACACTGCTGAATATGAAGCCTTGGTGCAGGGGATGCATTGGGCAATAAAGAGAAAAATAAAGAACTTGCAAGTTTTTGGGGACAGTGAGCTGATTGTAAATCAGGTCAAGGGACAGCATGCCGCCAAAAATGATATACTCAGGTGCTACAAGAACAGGGTATGGGACCTCATGGAAGATTTTGAGGGTTTCGGCATCAAGGCCATTCCTAGGAAAGAGAATCAAGCTGCTGACAGGCTTGCAACAGTAGGGGCAGCCTTTGACATTGTAGAAAACATTCAACAAGAAAAGGTACAGCCAAACATCCACGTGATTGTGAGGCCTTCAGTGCCGGATAACGATGTCAGTTGGCAAGTATTTGAGAATGACCAGCAAATCATCCACTTCTTGCAAGAAGAAGCTGAGTTCTCAGCCAAGAATCAAGCGAAGTTGGAACAGCAATATGGTAACCAGGTGATACAGCTGAGAACTGACAAGCTGCCCAAGGGACTTATCACTTTGGAGTCCATTTTTAATCCCAATGATCAGTTTAGAAAGGAGAAAGCAAACATTCAGGTCAAAAGAGAAGATTCGGTATCCATCTTGGTAGAAGAGAACAAGCAATTGCAAGTTGGCAAGATGACAACTGAGCAAGAAAGGTATGAGTTCATACAGCTATGTCAAGAATTCCCCGACGTGTTTGCTTGGAGCTATGAAGACTTGAAAGGTTTCAATCCCAACTTAGCTCAGCATACCATTGAATTGGACCCAAATACTAAGCCTATCAGGCAGAAACAGAGACCAGTCAATCCACACATGGAGCCTCTCATGAGGAAAGAACTGGACAAGCTGATTGAGTCAAGAATCATATTCCCAATCAAGCATTCTAGTTGGGTTGCCAACTTAGTTCCAGTCAGAAAGAAGAGTGGAGAGATCAGGCTATGTGTTGACTTCCGAGACCTCAATAGAGCCTCTCTCAAGGACCATTATCCACTCCCTTCCATGGAGCAAATATTGCAGGTCGTAGCTGGTGCAGAAAGGTTTTCACTACTTGATGGTTACTCAGGCTTCAATCAGATTATGGTAAAGGAGGAAGACCAGTTCAAGACAGCCTTCACAACCAAATGGGGCACATATGCTTATAAGAAGATGCCATTTGGACTGTCGAACGCAGGAGCAACATTCCAGCGAGCTATGGATATGGCATTCAAAGGCTTGATCAATAAGATAGTGCTGATATACCTAGATGATATCACTGTCTTCTCAAAGAATGCTGCAGACCATCTCTTTCACCTCAGGCAAGTTTTTCAGAGGTGTAGAAAGTTTGGAGTGTCTTTGAATCCTAAGAAGTGCATCTTTCTTGCACATGAAGGTAAACTCCTTGGCCATATTGTTTCAAAGGAGGGATTAGCAATTGATCCAGAGAGGGTTGAAGCCATAAGAGCTCTACCATTGCCAAGTCACAAGAAAGCCCTTCAGAGTTTCCTGGGAAGGATAAACTTTGTTCGAAGATTTGTCCCAAACTTTGCAGCCCTTGTCAAGCCCATCACCAAAATGTTAAGGAAAAGCATGGCTTTCAAATGGACGGCAGAAGGCAAGGAGAGTTTTGAAGCAATCAAAGAAGCCATCTCCCAGGCACCCACTCTCATCAACCCGGACTTTTCCAAAGATTTCATCCTCTATGCATTTGGAGGTGATGACACTATTTCTGCCATTCTGGTACAACAGAACAAATATAATGAGGAGCAGCCGATTGCTTTCTTCAGCCAGAGCCTAAATGACTGCGAGGTGAGGTACTCTTTTATTGAAAAGCATGTGCTTGCAGTAATCAGAAGCTTGAAGAAATTCAAGCATTTAGTCTCAAATAACAAGGTCCAGTTATTGGTCTCACATGCTGGGGTTAAGGACTTCCTCCTCAACAAAGATTTGAATGAGAAAAGGGCAGGATGGATCACCCGTGTCATGGAGTATGACATTGAGATCAAGATCACCAAGCTGGTAAGAGGCAAAGGTTTGTGTGAGCAGCTCGCTTCCAAACAACCAGACAGCCCAGAAGATGAAGAAGACGCTGTCCTGCTATTACAAGAAGATCAAAAATAGGAAAATGATGATGTGTCCACTCCCTGTTGGACTCAGAATATGATACATTTCCTACAAACGGGCATGTGCCCTCCAGAAATGAGCAAAGCGAAAAGAAGGTACTTCAGATTACAAGCAGTTCCTTATGTGCTTGTTGATAATGTTTTGTTTAAAAGGGACATCAACGGTGTTCTATTGAGATGCATCGGGACAGGTCAGATCGAGAGGATCTTACAAGAGTTCCATGACGGGGAGGCAGGAGGCCATTTCACCCCACGAGTAACAGCTCTCAAAATCATGAAAGCTGGTTACTATTGGCCTACTGTATTCAATGATTGCTACTCATGGGTTAAGAAATGCAAGAAATGTGCATTCTTCACAGGGAAAGGAAGGTTAGCAGCACTTCCCCTTCGTCCAATTTCAGTAGATCATCCATTCATGCAATGGGGATTGGACTTCATTGGAGTCATCAATCCCAATTCGAGTCAAGGCCACAAGTGGATTCTTACAGCAACAGACTATTTCACCAAGTGGACCGAAGCAGTAGCGCTCAAAGAGGCAAGTGAGTCTAGCATACTAGACTTTTATGAAGGGATAATATCCAGATTCGGTGTGCCGGCCACCATCATATCAGATAATGCATTAGCATTCATAGGTTCAAAAATTACAGAATGGGCTGTCAAGAATGGAATCTATTTGAGCACCTCTTCAAATTATTACCCGCAGGGTAATGGACAGGCAGAGTCCACAAACAAGAATTTGCTAAAAATCATCAGAAGGACTCTGGATGAAAATCAAAGAACATGGCATACAAGGCTAAAATCAGCGTTATGGGCTGACAGAATAACACCAAAGAGGTCTACAGGTAATTCTCCCTACAAGTTGGTCTATGGGAAGGAGGCAGTATTGCCTATATCATTAGAATTGCCAGCCTTGGAGCTCATGAAGCTGCTTGAGTTATCTGAATTCGAACCAATGGAGGCCAGGTATGCAGAATTGATGGAATTAGAAGAAATCAGAGAACATGCGGTTCAGACGATTGAAAAGGATCAGGCCGTAGTAAAAAGATGGTTTGATAAGAGAGCTAGAGCAAGGACCTTCCAGGAAGGGGACCTAGTTCTGAAATGGGATGCAGATCGGGCAAAACCAGGAAGGCATTCCAAGTTTGATGCCATCTGGAGTGGTCCCTACATGGTCACGGGGTGCAAAAGTAGTAATGCCTTCCAATTGTCTGCATTGGATGGAGAGGAACTTCTGATTCCGGTTAACGGAATCCATCTTAAACATTGCTACTAAGAGAAACGTTTTGCCGTTGTAAATATTAATTTAGATTTTTCTTAATTCCTCTAAGTGCGTATGCACATTGTCCTGTTGTAGTTAGGTTTCTATTTCCCTAAGTGCTTTGGCACAGGTTTTTCTGCTCTCAGGTTGTTTTCTATAGTTCAGAGTGTTGCTGGAGAGGAAGTTGCAGTATCAGGCTTGTTTCAGGTTAATGCTTAACTCCATGCCCAATGGACCGCTAAAAGGCCACTGATCTTCTACCTAGCAGGCAGGTAACCCCGCTGAGTCGTCAAAATTGTTGTCAAAATTTCACCCCCCAGGGTAAAATTTTGATAACATGCATCAAAGGTTGCAGAAAGGCAAATAGGTCAATCCAGGAAAAATCATGAAAATCGGCTAAGTCCTAGTCCTAGGGGCAGTCAGGACATTTGGGACAAAAATGTGCGGATCGGCCGAAAAGCCTCCAGGCGGCCCAAGTGCCAAATGGGGCATTTGGGACAAAAGTACGCGGCGGGCGCGAAAAGCCGATCCTGCCGAAAAAGAGAAAATTGGCTAACTGCTGAGAAGGACGCCTGTGGGACAAGCGGGTCAAAAAGGCGCGAACTGGCCGAACCGGGTGAAAAAGGGCCAGACAGTCCAAGGAAAAATGGGACAAGTGGGACAAATGGACGTGAACCGGCCGGTTCACCCGAAATCAGTACAAAGAGCACTATGCAAAATGGGACAAAGGGACGCGCGGGACACGAATCGCCGAAGGATCCGAAAGCCAATAAAATTGCGCCACGTCATCGGTCAAATGAGGGACAAGGAAGCCCATTTCGGGCGGATCGGAGGTTTTTGTCCCAAACGGTATGGGACATCCGGGACAAAAAGACGCGAAGGGCGCGAAGGAGCTGGCAGGCCCGCGGACTAATCAGAAGCTGCCACGTGTCCTCACAAGAGAAAAGTTAAAAAGTCAAAGGGCGAGTTTTCGAGCACCGATCCAAATCAATGAAATAATGCCACGTGTCCTGGCTAGGGCCCACAAGGAGATTTCAAAGGAAGGCCCGCCGAAAAGTAGAAGAGAGAGAATCATTCAGCGAATCAGAGCTTGCCACGTGTCATCCAGGTGGCAGAGCGCGGGAAGAAATTCAAAAAAATCCGTTTTCGCCTATTCTGTGCCCTAAATCTTCAGATCGACATAACTTTCGATCCAGAGCTCGGTTTTACACGTTCTTTATATCAGCGGAAAGCTTGTGAGATTCTCTACACGTTTCCAGGGTCAATCTTGCATTTTGGTTCAGTTTGAGGAGAGAAAATCAGAAGACGCCTCTGGCACGAAATAATAAGTAGAAGTGATGCTCAACTAATAACTTTAATGCAGCAGACAGTCCGCCGCTTCTGCTAGGCAGCCCGCCGTTTTGCCAAGATCCGCCACTTCCATCATTATGAAATGAGTTAAGTGCATTCTGGAGGTGGTTGGGGCAGATTTCGAATTCCTCTCTCTTTTCTCTCTCATTCTTCCTATAAATTGTAAGGAGGGGCTTCTTCCTAACGTTGGACATTTCTGTTTTGCAACCCCTCCCTTCTCTCCTGCTTGTAAGAGAATTCGTGGAGTTTTCAAGCCTCCCACATAGACTGTAATGCCATTGTGCCTCTTGGCCATTGCAATATATGGAATCGATCCTTTGAGCAATATATATGTCTGTGATTGAATTTAAATCCTCTCATGTATTCATTGTTGTCATTCTGATCTCTCATTGCATTTCGGTTACCTGTGCATGGTGTGGTATTGCATCTATATGGTCTGTGTTTATGTTGCAAAGCTTATGTTCTTCATTCCTCGGTGCATCACCTCCTTAACTTAGGTTTATTTATATGCATTTCTCTCTCCCTGTCTCCTTGGTAGTTAGTTTAGTTTTGGTGAACCTCTGCGTTTCATTGATGCATCTGAACAGAGGAATAGGAACCAGCCTTTCTCTGGAGAATCCTTTCTCATTTTCAAGTCCCACACTTGGAGGAAGGATTCAATGTTATGCAATCACACTGGACGCATGAACATCAATCTAGAAATCTGATATGCAACCAGGGGTGCTGTGTGGTAGGTTTCACCTTGATTTTTTTCTTGCAGGCTTCAACTTTGACTTTTTCCCTTTATAGTCTGATCAGGGTTGCGGGTCACATTTTAAATTTTTGCCTTTTTTACAAAGAGGTTTTAAAAACAAAAATTTCTCCGTTGACCTGCTTCCAATTAGCTATGTCCATGTACCTGTGGATGATGGGCCAAATTTGACGGGGAAGAAAATGCCTGTCATTCTTGACTGTGGGAAAAATACATAGAGGAAGAAAACTTCATCATTTTTGAGTTCATTTTTGAATTTCCTTCATGAGCTAGAGGCATGGAGGAAAAAAATGATTTGATGACCTCAGGCCATAGAACAAGTGAACAATTTCAATCAAAAAATGAGATTGTAAAGAATATATTTCGTGCACAGACCCTGAGATGGAGAATTTCTCAAAACAAGTGAAATAGAGATTTAAACATCACTAGGGCACAAATTTTTCTATCTCTTTGAACCTTCAACTTTTCTTAAATACTTTAGGAGGGTGAGAGATTGAAATTTTAAATTTAACTTGGAAAACAAAAATTGGTTTTCAGGAGACAACAACTGGTTCTAGCTTGGGGACATGACATGGGCTTGAGCATGACGAAGACATGTTATGAGGATCCATAATCTCTAAATTTTTAAACTGTATAACATTGAAAAGTGCCTTATCCATTGGTCCTTATAGAGTCATGCACAATTCTGAGAAAGAATGGAAGGAGGAAACACACAAGCCAAATCACACACAACAAAAACCAAACAAAACTAAACTAAAACCACACAACAGAAAAGGGAAAAAACACACCTATGAAATCACCTATGGTACAAGGTGGGGGACAACCACTTTCACTAATGATACATTTTCAATTATTTCCTACTTCAAGGAAATTCCAATGGGTTCCATCCAAGTATGAGAGGATAAAAACATTCTCACCACAAGCTCTATGAATTTGGAATGGGCCCAGCCACAATGAATCAAACTTTCCATGGATGCCCTTTGGTTCTCTTCTCTTGTCCCATAACAGGAAAATATCTCCAACTTTGAAATTTCTTTGCTTTGGTATTCTTGTCAAAAAAATTCTTCATTTTCAACTGATGCTCCTTAATTTTATCCATCACTTGGCATCTTCATTCTTCCATCTTCTCCAGGAAGAGGATCCTCTTGTCAATGGAATATTTTTATTGACCATCTTCTATTTCTTGTTGCAACTTGAGAACTGACATCTCAATTATGAGGGGAATCTTTTACCTCAACCCCATAAAATGTTCTTGAAACATACATAACTATTGCCTTCTTAGGAGTGATCCTATCGGCCCACAATTGAATCACATAACTTCTTGTGCCAGTTCCTTTGAATTCTCATCTACCAACTTGTAAACAATGGTCACAGTGTTCTTGTTTCTTGACTCAACTTTCCCATTTCCCTATGGGTAGTAATCAGAAAGAGTGAGATAGGGAGATTCAAAAGTCATAACAAAACTCTGTGAGCTCCTTGAAGAGAAATTAGGTGTCATTGTATACAAAAATTTCTATTGTATTCCAAATGAACACAATCGATATTCCTCCTTGATGAAGTTGGTCATACTGTTTCAAGAGCTAGCTTGCTTTGGTATGCGCATGGATTCCACGCCATTTAGTGAAGTAATCATTGTAGTGAGACATAAGTATCCCTCCACTAGAATGAGGATCAGAACACTAATAAAATCTAGCCCCCATTGTTGAAATGGTTCTTCATATCACCATAGGCACTGAGGGTCAATGGAGCTAGTTGTGGATGTCCAACAAATTTTTGGAATGCTTTGCATTTGGAAACCCCAATCCTGAGTGTATGTAAAAGATGGAGAGATTATAATAATATCTCCTTTAAGCATCTTATGTGTAGGCGACCACTCTAGTTGACGAAACATACACCATAAGCGTTGATCTATTGATATGCCCTGAAAACTTTTCTTGCTACTCCCATTATCTAGCACACACTGAGGAAAAACCATCTAGGCCTCCTTGATAAAAGTGCATGATATCCAGATCACCAAAAAACTTGGCTACCTTTAAGCTTGGATTCTTCCTTGTCTATAATCAAGATGAGGAGGTCATTTCTCAAATCGAAGGTAGTATAATGCAATGTCAGCATACCACTCATCAATATGGTGACAAAGAGTGCCTATGGACTGTCTCCTAAGATAGGTGATAAACACCATCCTCTTTCTTCCTTGCTGAGCCTTGAGAGGACTCACTCTTTTAGCCAACAGTTGCACAAACCATTTCTCCTTACCAATTAGGGAGACGTCTATCCCAAAGTCATACCTCCTTGGGTACTATTTGTAATCCAACTTCCGTTTCTTACCTAGTGATATTTTATGAGTCAAAAATGGACTTTGATTGCACTCTCTAGTGGATACCACGACTACACCACCCAACATGTATCGAGGAAAGATTTGAAAATTGTTATAATCTGAAACTCTTTAACATCTATTACACTAACTTAGCATCCGCTCTCTCTCAGATTGGCTCGTACTTAAGCTCAATGATATTTTCAAAGGACAACTCATGAAAGCAAAGTGCTTCAAACCTTTCAAACATTTTTTTGATGAGACATAGACAGAGAGTGACATAATGTTTTCTAAGTATAGAAAATACCATGATTTGAACTCGTTGTGAGAATATGGAGACTACAAGGAGTTGGAGCGTTTGGCAATGGGCTTCTTATCTCCTCAAATGCTAACTTTTCCTTCTATGTATCCACTTTAAACTCTGCTTGAGGTTCATCATGGAAGTTATATGCTTAGTCATGTTCAGAACACTCAGGCAAAAACAACAAAGGAAAGTTTACCTTTCAAAGAATGAATGAACTCCCTTCCTTTTGGTATAAGATGTGCTTTATAGCTCTGATCCTCTTTAGATCAATTGTGCTTTGCACCATGATTGTTCACAATGAGTCCCAGAAACTTCACTTCTATACTCCCAAAAATGGCAACTTCTTCTGGATTTAGAGAAATATCAGTTTCCTTACACCTTTGCAAGACTTGGTCCAAAATGACAGATATGATCTGCCCCATCCTTCATTTCAGAAAAAACCATGAGGTCGCAAGGTTAAATGATAAATTAATGTTCAAATCTTCTAAAAGGACAAAGTCATTTCGTCGTTTGACCAGTAGTTTATTCCAGCACTTTGATCGCAAATCTCCAGATAGGCATTCTACTGTTTAGGGAAAATTGCCCCTACCCAAGTGTTGTGAAGGAATGTTTGTTGTAATCCTCTTCTGCACCCTTATTATGGTGTACCCTGAGAATCCATCAAGCAAAGAGATCTATTAGAGGACTAACTGAACTACTGCAAAATATTATCTATGACTGGAAAAGCAGGGTAGTTTCTTGAAGAAGATTCTTGATTCAGATTCAGAAGTCTACACACTAATCCTTATTCCATTTTCTTCCTTACTGGCACGAATGTTAGACCACCATGTGAATGTCCTTTGGGAGTAGGGCCAAGATG
>JAHRHJ020000251.1:0-89534 GCA_019776745.2 Taxus chinensis | reverse complement strand
ACCACTACGAGACTTACGACCCATCTCACATGCACATGTAATTACTACTAATACCAATATTGAATGTTATCCAGCATAACAATATGAATGCAAGTCAATAGACTAGAATGCACATGTGCACATATTAAATAAACAGAAAGAAATACAATTAAAATGAAAGAAAATGCAAAAATATGCCTATGTTAAATTTGTAACATTCTCCCCCTTAAATTTTGCTAGTTTCCAATGAAGTGCAAAGAGGACTCTTGAACAGTGTGAACTTGTTCAGGTGCAAGTGACTTAGTGAAAAAATAGCCTCTGTTCAGCTGTTAGGACCAGAACTGGAGTGTATGTTGTTCTTCAAGACATGTCGCATATGAAGAACCTGTACTCAAGTATGCTGCGTTTCTCATGAAATATTGGATTGCGGAACAAGTCTTCGAATCCTTCAGATCAACATATACTGGAGTAATGATGTTTGTGGTATACCAATTCCTTCCAAGATTCGGCGTAGCCATATTGCTTCACCAAACAGTTCATCTGTAGCTTGATACTCTGCTCTGTAGAAGAGTGGGGAAACAACGTTCTGTTCTTGTTCACCATGCTATTGTCCAGTCCCATGAATAAGACGAAGCCTGATGTTGACTTCCTATCATCCATTTTTCGAATGATCTGAATCTAAATATCCTTACAGAAGACGTGTCATTCTTTTGTTATCTAGACCAAGTAACTTACCCTTTAGATATCTCAGTATTCTCTTTGCTACTTTCCATGACAATTTTCAGGTATTGCATGAAAGCATGATAAATAGTTGCCGGCACAAAGTGATATCTGGTCTAGTATATGTCGTAAATGAGACTCCCGATCACTGCCGATATGAGAGTTACATTCACGGTTTGGTTGGTTGATGCGATCGAATGAGATAATTGAAGTAGTCTCACGTCCATAGTGTATTGTAGCAAGAGGATGTGCAGTCATCAATCCTGAATTTTCAAGATTGTCTTGGTGTATTTCACATGTGACACAAAAGATTGATTCCTTTTTTGCCATCTATCCATACCCAAAGACAATATTCCATGAGCCCCAAGATGTATGTTGAATACGATTGAATGAAAATCCTTCTTGTACCTCGTCTCTTCACAGAACTACCTGTTATGTAATGACTAGATAATCGGACATAAAAACCATAATGAAATCTCCCCCCTTGCTTTTTGAAAGGGAGAGATTGGGGGGTCATAAGGATTCCTTTCGAATCCATGAGTATGAGATGCCTCATCAATTTTGATTGTAACCATGCCCCGGGGTGCTTGTTTTACGGCAACTAGAGATTCTATGAGTCTGCATACCATCATTCTTTTAATGGTATTACATAACCCCTTAGTGAGTCATTTAGGACTCTTTTACAAAATCCATTACGAAAGGCACTTTCACATCCATTTGGTGGGCTTTCCAACCAAATTGTGCAGCTAGAGCAAAGATCATCTGATTGTCCATTAATATGGTTGTGGGAGCAAATGTGTCCTCATAATCAATGACTTCTTGTGTGCATACCCCTTTGCTACAAGCTGATTCTTTGTTATACTTATCAATAGTCCAATCTGATTTGTACTTAGTCTTGAATATCCATCTGCATCCAATGGGTTTCGTCTGGTTAGACGGTTAGACAAGCTGCCATGTGTGTTCTTAATCACTGACTGATCTCTCGAATCCATGGCATCTTTCCAAGCACGTGGATCCTCAATGTAGGCTTCCGGAAAACTGTAGATGGCTAACTGTTTCAAAAACTCTACTTCATTATGGACATAATGGACCTCTTACGAGCTTGACTGCGAGTGATACGTCCAGGATGGATGATGATGTGCTTAGTGTCTTCAATTAAATTTACATCTCTTATAATTGAGTATAACCATTTAGGTAACTCTTGTTGTCCATTGGCTTTTGGTGGATCCAAGTTTTCACCATCATCCAATTCATCCACTATCATTTCACTGGGAACAGTAAATTCATCTTCACAAGAGGTGTTTCTGCAGTTTGTTGAGTTGTGAGTGGAGCATCTTCTTGTTTCTTCTCAAAGAAATCAACATCCCTTCCTTTGTGTATACTTTCTTTAATTTGGATCTCCATAATTGTACCCAAGTGCGTCTTCAACTGTATCCAATGAATATCAGTTTCTCATCTTCATAGCAAAGTGTTCATGTTCTTCTTGGTGGTATGTTGCTGCTAGCTTTACACCCAAATACTATTAGTGTTGTGTATTGATGGTTTCTGATTTAACCATGCTTCTTGAGGTGGTCACTCCTTCAAGAGCTACTATGGGGCACTCTATTCAACAAATGACTATAGTTCTTGCAACTTCTACCCCAAAATGTCGTATGTTAAAACATGCGTCATTCAATCATACATCGACCATTTTCAGATTAGTACAATTCCTTCTTAATTACACCATTCTGCTGTGGTGTGTGGTAGGAGGATTTGTCAAAGAATCCCATGAGCTTTCTAGGTAAGTCATTGAAATCAATGCTTGTGAATGCCCCCCCTCGATTCTGAGTGGAGAGTTTGATCTTGCGACCAACTTCATCTCCCCATTGCTTTGAACTTTTGAAATGTATCAAAGGCTTTGATCTTGGTTCTTAGACAATTGTAGACACCAAATTGTGTCTTACGACCCCCTTGTGACACGCATTTTCATCTCACAATTATAACCTCATCACCTAAACCTACACAATTATTATTAATTACCTTGTAATGGTAAACACATCACCTTACCTGCCACTCATTTTGCCACTTCATCGATGGAACCTAGCCCTACCCTAAACCTAACCTAAATTATAGACCATAACTTGGTACACACCTACACCATAACATGACCCCCTTTCGAGAACCCAAAACCGACCTTCTAGTTTGACCAAGCAGCAACTGATCTTCGGGAGTAGAAAAGCAGGGAAGTGGGATATTTTACTAAACTAGCTTACTTTTTCCTTAAGATGCCGGGTTCCTACTCGACCGCGTGGTTAAATAACCACCATCGGTCCCTGTAAATGGGCTCCCCGAAACAAACTCAAAGTGGAAGGATTTTAAATCAAGAAGAAATCATTAGGGCGCAATCAACAGAGTCCAGATTCTTCCACTTGACCGAAAGCAAAGACAAGTGAAGGAAAACCAGAAGTGTTTGCAGCAAAGGAGATCAACTTGCATTTCGTCAACAAAACCAAGTAGTCACACTCTTGCATGTATTCTGTTATAAACATTTCTTATCTTTGAATATAGTCCTATATAAATCAATTTTGAATCCACTACCCAGCGTGCCATTTCATCTAAAACATCATTATCACCTCTATCACTCATTTCCTAATATCACCATTTACAGCTTCCAAATAACACAACTTACCACACAACACAACCGCCCACAAACAAACCAACCTACAGATTCTAAACCCTACCGACATCGGTTACCAGGGAGACGGGTATCGGTTACCCTGGAACTACAAACCAGAAGAAATCAGCCTTTCCCCATCCATTCCAACAAGTAATTTAATTGATACTTACAGTCTTGTGTAATCTAGTAGCCAGGGAAAACTGGACCACCTTCGTAAAGGAAGTTTTATAGTCTTGGGCCCAAGGCAGTTTCCTCATTTATTTGTAATTCAAAAATCTGGTGGTCTTGTTTGTCTTATTTGAAGGGTAGGCCTTCCAAGACAAAAGGAGGTTCGCAGTCAACCTGATTTTTCTCACGGTGCGCGCCACCATCTCGACATTTTAATAGGTATTCTCCTAGCCCTAACCCTATCTGTTTCTAAAAGGAATGAAAGGAGAGAAGCAACCTAATTCCCAGAAGCTGAAAATTCCGATGCGAAACATTTGGCACGCCCGTGGGGACAATTTTGGGTTCTGTTTTCTGCTTTCTCTTCATTTTTAGGAAGCATTTAATTGCTGTTGCTGCTTTTGCTTATCTATTTCCTAAAGAATTTGTCTTGTTCCTAGTTTGCATTATGATGAAAGTATCTCTCTTGCTTCATCGAACTAATTCGGTTTGGGTTTAAAACAGTGCAGTGGCTTCTTGCTTGTGTTTTTCAACAATTCTGTGAACTGATTCAAGTAACAGGTCGACTGTGGGGTGATATCACGGTATGATAGGAAATTAATCTTATTAAATGAACAACACATACCGGATCATTACAATAACACAACAGCTAATAACATCCCCCTTTCCCGCGGTATTCCTACGACGATTGAGGGTAACCTTATAAGCCCAAAACAACTTGACATTTCCCTAAGCTCTTGTTTAGGATTCTACATAATCATCGTCTAAGGGATACGCCCACGATAATTAAATTAACGCTAGGGTTAATTTCTAGATTGCGTGTGCATTGCCTTGTTTTTAGTTCTGTGTTTCTTTCTCTACCTATCTTCTGTGATCAATAATTGACACCAAGTATACTAAATGTGTTAAAAAATCAATAGCGCCTTTATATCTTGTAGCTAGACTTCTACCCCGAACTCGGTGTTGTACCTGACCGACGTTGGCTATAGTATAACCGACATCAGTTACAGATCGATAGCGGTTCATGTATCTTTTCCAATCCTGACAACCAGAAACCTACCAATTATTTACCGTCTGAGTTTATGTCTATTCCTGAAAGATTGAAACCCTACTGTGAACTCCTTGTTGTCCATGGGTTGCATCACTCGGAAGTAAAGCCCCGCCATGGGTTCAAATGCCGCTCTGGCTTTGCAGGAATCACCCTTCACATTATACACGGGAACCCTACGGACACCAGTGAAATCCCCAAAATCCTGTGGGAGATAAGGAATTTGCCAAATTTCTGGGATGCAATCTAGGTTTACAATACTATTTGTCTCATGCCTGACGTACGCCTTTTTGTGATGGTCAGCTCCTATTGGAATGCCTATTAGTAAGCTGCTCATTTAGCTCCACTCCGCCTGATAACACCGCCTTGCGTCCTGCACCGTTAGCCCATCTCCCAATCAAACAGCTTCAGAGATTCATACGACTAGTTGGTTTCTTTGGCTAATCTTGGACCCCCACATATCATTACCACGACGGACCCTACCTCATCTCTCTTGCAGACTACTCCATTATGTACTTGTTCTCTGACCGATCACATGAGTTTCCTTCTCAAGCTCCGCCTACTTTTCATTCCACATACACGTATAAGTAACCTCAAAGACATTATATGGGAATCCCTATTCTGTCACCTCAACATAGTCATCCTCCATACCTTATCAACACTTACCCCACATTTTCACAGGTGGAGGCCCTTGGGCCCAGTTGCCTCCATTTAACACAACCGCACCTCATTCCCATCCAACCACGGATTTCATCAAACAAAGGATGGACAAAAATGCCCAAAATTGGAGGCTTCTGTGTGTCAGGAAGTCGTAGCCCCGCTGACATACGAGGGAACGTTTGTCGGGAGCATATTCACCCTTCTGTCCCCCTTCACTCATATCCTCATAAATGGGAATGCCGAAATTACTCGTTTTAATAGTAAAGAGGGCTCCTCAAAACAACACTTGCGATCATTTAGACATGCTTGTTATTTGATTTGCATTGATTGATGCCTTGTACTCCGCACATTTCCCATGTCCTTATTTGGACTCGCCTGGAGTGGTACAGTGCTAACTAGCACTCAATTTCCTTTTAACCAACTAACCCCCCATCTTTCTTGGATCACTTCTCCAGTAACATTGCTAAGAAAGTATCCATCACCGACCTTTATGCAAATTCGACAATTCAAGATGATCTATCACAGATTTCATAGGGGACAGATGGCGCGGCCTTATCAACCAACTTACCTCTGCTTTGCCTCAGATGAACTATCGGAACTTATTCCGTGGGAATTGTGTAAGCAAATTTCTCATATCTCAAATTTAAACGTTACGAACATTGATGAGGCCTTTTACATGGCTCGGGAACTAGAAATTCGAGCCTTAGAAGAGAGAAATTGCGGTCTTGGCAACAAAAACCCCAATTTTGGAACTCCTGATTCTACTAATAACATAAACACCTCAATTCCGCACCCACGACTGACTCGAATCAAAGGGGCCTTGCACGCGGGATGTCAAATCCCAACCACCGTCTAATACCCCGCCAAAAAACCAATATAAGTTATAAAGAAGAACCCATCAACTAACGACACTCCCTTGGGAGAACCCATATGGGTGTGATTCTGCGAAAAATGTCTCAAAGCAGGAGCCATTACACTACCTCCGGTAAACCTCTTTCCGGGTTTGATTCCATATGCCATACTTCCTGGTACAAAGAACATGACTTCTGTAACTTCCACCGCGTGAAGGGGACCAGTCATGAGAACTGCAAGATGTTGAGAAAAACATAGTGCAGGAATACATGGGTGATGCGAGGGATATAGCCCTTGATAATCCTAACGCCCCTGATAACCAAATTTGGAAAATATTCAACAAACCATTCCGCCATTCTTCAAACAGTATATAAATCAGATATCTTAGCCGCAGGAGAGTGTTCATTATGAGATCCATGCAGTCTTCGATTCTCAGCCAACGACCCTATGACAAATTTTGAATCAAGCCTCTTCACTACACACAGGAGCCCGAACCTCATTTACCACAATCGAACCAAAGTGAATCATTCCTTTACCCATAAGGAGTTAACTGCCAGACTTCTCTTCATCGATGAGTCTTCTTATCCCAATCCCTACAAGAATGTGAACGGATGTTATCTAATCTATCTATTTCCCAACGTTACTACTTTATACCACTCTTGCTGCACAAGAGGAGGGTACGCCACTCCTTTTGACATCCTTAGATGAGAAATTCTCTTGCCCCCGAACATCACCAATCGTTAAACAAGACAGACCCCTCCAACATGCCCTCCGATTATTTAAGGTTTTTTTTGCCCCTTCCATTGCCTAAATATTTTCAAAAAACCCGGTCAACATTTAATATCTATTGAGTACAGTACCTCTTACCACCTGTTATCACACCCACAGTGGACTGGACTCAAACCCACCTTTCCTTCCATACCAAATTTACAATTCAAACCTGAAGACTGTATTTTCCAGAAAATCGACGAATCCTAATGGGACGTTTGAAGTACCCCCTTATTCTACTCAATGCAGATGACCACTCCCGACACACCTCTACCATATATCCTAATTGTTTACAGAAACTCAAAATTCCTATGTCCTCATTCTCCCCCCCGTTCCCTATATCAAGTATCCCATCCACTCTATTAACCTAACAACCTTCCCCAACACTTGGGACCTCTCACCCATACCCATTCTAACACCCCGCCTAAGCTACTGATTTATCCAATATACCCGCCCCGCCACCTAGAGACAAGCTCAATCTTGCCTCTATCACATTGAAACCATCATCATCACACCCTACCTTCCATATTGGGACCCCCAGTCATCCTTCCACCTTTTCCTCCATCTCTCATACCTCCTACGTTTTTCTTCAAAACTATCTAACGCCTTCTGCACCTATAACAGAGACCAGGGTAATAGCAACAAACACCGTCACTCTCTGCGTATCCTATCCACCTATCACCCACATAAATTCCATCATCAAAAGATTTGGTTTTCGTCACTCCTATTTTCCTTACCCCCTCCCCTGGTTGTTTTCTGATACCACTCATCTGTGTCCCTCATCATCCAATAAGCTTCGTTGCGGCCAAGAAACCACGGTTTAGTGAAAAACACTGTCAACCCCCTCGGCTAACCACCACCCAAACAACGCACCACAAACACCAAACTTACCAAAACCCGCGCAATCCCAATACCCTCAATCCTCCTCCGACTTGGCCCACTCAAAGATCTTACGGCCAAAATCCTTGCTATGTTGGTAAGAATACGACTATTTCCCTACCCCCACTTAGCCTTATCCCCTTCTAAAACCCCGACCTATACGTGATGATGAGTCATAAAATCTTCGCCCATCACCGCACACACCAGGGCATGATGTGGAGGGTGCAAGCTTAAAACCATCCTTCGTCAGGCACCTCTCCCGGATACAAAGGTTAAGAAAAGACAACTACGAAGGGAGAGACCTTTAAGCTCCAATTCCCTCTACTAGAAACCATTGGTCCCCCGCCTCACCAAAATCTATCATTATTACACAACCCCACCTCTTGAAGCCATGACTTATCCCAACCATCTTCCTCATCTCTTCTACGAGATTAATATGATTAGTGTCGTCTACGCGAGCGGCAGAAAAACAATGAGACAGTGAAAGAAAGCACACCTGCGTCCTCCTCCTTCTCCTCCAACATCCGCGATTGCACCACCACCCCAAGGGTATTCGTGGGAAAAAACCCCCCCCCTGGCGTACCCATCTCTAATGGAGCCTGCCCATCGAGCCATGATTAAACCCATAGCTACCAATCACCTTTAAAATGACACTATGTGATCTCATTCATACTTCTGAATCTCTCGACAGCTCTTCGGTGAAATTTCTTCAAGGATCAAGGTCTTTACCTAGAACCCTTCCCGTTGCCTCCATTCTAACACCCAATCACATTTTTCTCCTCACCAAACCACCCAACCAACCATACCTCCAACCACTTCTGTCTCCTGTACCACAGCTTTGCTGTCTGTCAGTTTTCGCTGGAAGATGAAATGTCAATTTTGGTACAGAATATCCTGACCCTGCCCTGTTCATCTCACTTACGTCTGGGATATCCGAGGATGTCATGTTTTTTGACGGGGGCGCCAACTAAATAACATCTCTTCAAAATCCTTCCACAAATGAATATCCCTTCCAGTTGCATGTGTGCCAACCCCATCATGTGCGATCATTCAATGATGTTATTACTTTCAGTTTAGGCACCGTGATCCTTACATTTGTGTAGGACCACGTCTTTACCCTAACTCTTCTATGTCGTGGGAGAGGTTCCAATAATAATCTATTGCTGGGTTCATCCTTGGATCGGGGTGGGCCATGGGATGCGTTCCCTCAACATTACATAGATGCATAAATTTGAGTACGAGGGGGGAAAGTCATAACACCGTAAAAAGCGATGCCTCCCGCTCTTTAAAACCGGTAATTATGTTATGCCCCCCAACGATGGTGCTTTACCATCAGACAACCATCATCAAAACCCAACCCTCTTCCTTGACTGTGCCTCAACTATCCCCCAACCCCCCCCCCACCCCACCTCAACCACCTTTGCCTTCAACTGATGAGTAACCAACCGTCGCAAAAACCACTTCCTTCCCGCAGCTAACACCAACCCAACCGCGGAACCTTAGTAATGTTTTTTTCAGCAACCTTTCCTGGGGGAGTAATCGCCTATATAACGTTAGTTCGTTCCATCTCCCACAAAGTAACGGACAGTTACATGCCATCCTAACCTATGACCGTCATGTGGGGGAAGTATCTCTTACGGACCACTCCTGCCGGCACTACCTACGTATGGGGGTGGCGACAGCTTCTTCCGTTGCCCCTGAGCCTCCTCTTGGTGTGGTTCCTTTCCAATCCGATTTTCATACCTGACAAATTGTCACTCCATCACAATCCCCCTATGCGTGCCACAAGAACATAGACCAGGAGAGATTCTTAATCCATTGGGAAAGGAGTCAAGGAAACCAAATACACAGGTATTTTTGAAAAGAGACCTTACATCCAAACCAAAGTTATTCCATGTTTCAAAACTTGGTCATTGTAGACCAGAGCACACAAAGGTAAACAGTATAAACAAAAACAACACAAGGAAATGATACACTGTACAATGTTCATACCTGATACCTTGGCTTAGTCCAATAAATGTTTGAGGTGCCTGCCACTGACAGGAAACTCCAACAAGTTTCCTTCGAGATCCTTCAGAAAGAAAGTATGCTCCCCAATTCTTATATCAATAGAATATGGCTACATCCAGAGAGCATCAAACTTCTCATGTTTTCCTTTATATTCATGTCTATTGTCCCATAACAAGACTAAGTATCCAAAACTGAAAGCTCTTTGGGTGACCTACTTGTCAAATATTTTCTTAATTCTTTCTTTGAACTTGAGATTTCTTTGGTGGGACTCTCTTCTTTCCTCATCCAATTGCATAATTTGGTTTATCCTTGTTTCATACAGACTAACCTATTTTCCATCCTCAAATTCTTGCATAAACATATATGTTATAAGTTGTAGGTGCAAATATGGAAGGGCTTGTGTTCCATAGACTAATTCAAAAGAAATTTTTCTAGTATACCTTTTAGTGGTAACCATGTCTACCCATAGTGCAAACTTGAGTTTTTCACCCCATTTTTTCTTGTTTGTCTATAATGTCCTTATAAGGATCTGTAGCAAATTTTTATTACTTGATTCTGCTTGGCCATTTCCCTGAGGGTTATAATTTGATGCATAGGCCCAATTTATACCATATTATTTGCACATATCCACCAATCGCTTATCTCTGAAGCTCATGGAATTGTCAGCAACTATTTTGGAAGGAACTTAACACCTCCAAATTATGTTATTGAGAATAAAGTCCATTACTACCTGGTGAGTTTATTTTCTGGTGGGAATGGCTTCAACCCATTTGGTAAAATAGTCATTTACTACCAATATCCACTTATTACCAACACTTGAATAATCTGATCTCACTAATAAAATCTATTCCCCTTCTATTGACACATGCTGCAAGGGTAAGGCCCTAGAGGCTTTCAATCTTCAAGAAAATTGTAAGCAACTTTAAAATTTATGAACAAACAAGGAGGCATCTTTAAAGAGTGAAGGCCAACAATAAACAACCCTTAAGATCTTATGAGTTATGACTCTACTAGGGATACATCTTAGCAAAATTCCCTCTAGATTCTTCCAAGCTAATCCATGATCAGTTTAAACATACTTATGAGAAACCACCTTATGTGTCCTTCTTTGGTTTTTGTTTAAGTGCATAGGAAAATTAAAGTTTATCAAATAATAGACTATATCCTTGTACCAAACTGAAGTTCTCACCTATTCATGAGGATGTCACCCATATTTTTCAACATTGTGTATCTCTTCCACTTGTAAATTTATTTCTACCATCAATCTTGCTAGGCCGACCCTCAAACCAAATTAGTTGTCTAGATCTCCATGTCATATTCCTAGAATTTATTGACCCGGTGACATATTTTACTTGAAATATCTACTTATTACATAATGTAATTTACCATAGTATGTGGAACATAGGATATAAATTTGGAGCTTAGAATATAGGGCCCGAAAATCTTAGTGGCTTTCACCAAGGAAAAAAATAACAAGATTTAGTCATCCAAATGACTGGACAAAACGGAGCTCACAATCCCTATAGGTTTTTTTTTAAAAACAAGTCATATAATTGTGAGTGTTTCATATAGCTAAACTTGTCTATCCTTCTTAAAAAACATTAGTAGTTTAGAAACTAGTATTCCGGATGCTACGATTCATGAATTATATAAATTTTCCAAATTTTGATTCTGTGTATTTCTAATACCTCCCTAAGATAGGGGTGAAATTTCATTGAGTGCCTCCTTTTTTCAATATGACGTCTACTTATGACCCCTTTTTGGTCGACCAACTTTCTGCACTTACCCACTATATTAGTGTAGTTTTTGTCATAACTAAGCTTCAAGAAGATGGTGATTCCATGTATCAAAGTTTCTTTGGATATGAGAAAGGATGTGAATCTATGATGATATGTTGCTTTATATGTGGTGTTAAGATTGTTACAGGTAAAGTATATGCAAGAAGTTGATTTTCATTATTTGTTGGGCCTGTAGGTGCCTAATGAAGTATGATTTTGTTAGTCTAAAGTGAAGATTTATTCGGATGTTCTTGAAATTCCATACTTTTTGCATCCAAGACAATACTTGATGGTGAAGGTGCCACAGAATTGTGTCACCCCTTGACTTGGAAAAAATAGTCATGATGAGCCAAATATTTTGGGTCAAGACCCTAAATTAGACTGTCGGACAGAAAGTCCATACATCCATTGCATCTACAATTAGATTGGTTGTGTCATGCAGTCTACTAAAGTCCAAGGGGAGCATGAATAACATAGATCTATATGGATATCCCCATGGAGGTAGTATTAATAGTCATATGAACTGTGTATGATTTCTTTACCACTACTTGGTTATATGCATGTCAAGGCCATCCAATTTAGATCATATCTCATCTAAACCCTGTCACCTGATTGTCAACATGTTGTCTAAATTAGGATATTTAGGGTAGAGAAAAAGTCCTTGAATTGATGATTTGTCAATATTTCTAAGAATCCACACAAATGAGTTTCTTAAAATTATGCTT
The DNA here is from genome assembly GCA_019776745.2 of Taxus chinensis. Taxonomy (NCBI): domain Eukaryota; kingdom Viridiplantae; phylum Streptophyta; class Pinopsida; order Cupressales; family Taxaceae; genus Taxus; species Taxus chinensis. The sequence goes on along the minus strand of JAHRHJ020000251.1, from coordinate 77,294 downwards.
ATCCTGACTTGAGATTAAGTTAGTTACTTAAGAAGAGTATCTAGTGGGATGGTTATGATCTGCATAATCAAGGTATGTATGTTTTTCTAGGACTAGTCAAAATTGGTTCAAAAACTATTAAAGAGCTACTTCGGGGCTCTTAGTCCTAATATGGTATGGAGAGCAAAAGATTGCATTTATAAGCCAATGGTATCTCATGCCTAGACAAGTCCTCTGTATATGCTTTCAATTCTAAATAAGACCATGGCGTGGAAGTTTTGGTATTTCATGCTTGTACATCACATTGTTGACACATTCATGTTGTTGTTAGCTTAGATGATGGTTTGCTACAGTTGATTCATGAAGGTTAAAACAGGGATGAAGTGAAAATATTTAGTTTGAGCATGCCTAGAAGGTGTAAAATGGTATTTTAGCTCAAAACAAGGTAAGATAATGAATTTTTCATGATTCACTGATGTATTCAGATGGTGTATATGCTTGGCCCAGGTAGAACATGGTGGTTGCATTCTTGCAAAGAAGGAAAATCAGGTTTTTGTGTGATAAGTTTTCTTAGGAACATCCTTAAGGATATTGGTCATGAGATATTTGCATTGATAGTTTATAAGGGATAAATCATTTGATACTAAAAAGTGGTGGAAGATGAAGAACATGTTTCTATAGAGATACTTTTTCATTAATGTAAAAAGGGGGAGAATCTTCAGAAGGGAGTTTCACCATCATACTTCTTACATAAGGAGGAGCCCTTTGTTGACATGTGGTCTTAATAGGTGTTTTCATTTATGAAAAACCACTTTAATGAAAAATTGAATGTTGTTTAAGGTCATTTCATGATATATGTTCATGATGTGATAACATGATGTTACAAGGATAGTATATCATATTGCTACAAGTAGGATTCAGTTAGGCATGCTTTCTCTAGCAAGCCCATACAGGTGCATAGGATATGTTATCTTAGTAGTATGAGATTCTTGGTTACTTGGAGAAGCATGTTGACATGTTATGGATATCATGTTTTGAGGGTGTTTGGGCACTCACATCAGTAATGGCATGGTGTAGGTACAAGTGATTCATCCATGTTACAGGTGTTCATTAGGAGAGGTATGGCAATTTAGAGGTGTGACAGAGTGTTTGGAGCTATATGAGATCTCATGAAAGCATGTATACAGGTGTATCATAATGTCATATCAGGTATGTTTTGGTCATTTGTAGAGGTTTCATGATTAGTTATTACATTATTTCAGTTGACACTAGCTTCTACAGTGAGGATCTAATATACAAGCATAGGTAAGCCTTAGTTAATAGATAGTTTGGGATATATGGTGATTCATCATTCTTGATGATTGGAGATATGTTAGTAGGGATGATTCATAGTTATCTTCCAGAAAAATTTCAGGATGTTACCCATGATGTGAATTTTTCAAGCTATGACTGATTTTGTGAGACAAGGTCAAAAATAAGTGCCATTTCCAGCTCAAAATGAAACTTCATGATGCTCGTTTTGAATGGTGTGATTTACATGGGAAATTTGTTCCTTTCAAGGAATGCTTATATGGTGAATTTATAAGGTTTCACAAAAATAATGAGGTCATTTAATCTTCACATGATTTATGAACGAATGTTAAGAAGGTAAAGAGGTCTAAAACCCTAGTTAAACCCTAGCTAGGAGAAGTTTGTATGCAAAAGGTGAATTATAATGACCTATATTTGCTTTTAAGTGAATAAGTATGATGATTTAATAATTGTATATAGGACTCCTCATTATTTCCATAAATTTATGGTTTAGGTCATGGTGATGAGTGGGCCCCACCTAAAAATAGGTCAATTTCTAAAGAAGAAGGTTTTAGGGAGCAAGATGGTCCAAAGGAGTAGCATGTAAAATTGATTGTGGCATGATTTATGGTGAGTTGTTATTGATTTCCACAAATAGGTTTCATGACATGATATTTCAATTTTGATGGTCAAATGAGTTCCATTTAGGTTAAACGATTTGACTAGTCAAAGGGCAGTTTTGGGGTCTCAAATAGCAAAAAGTACTTCAATAAAATGGCTATAACTTGAGCTATAGGTGGAGTTATTGAAGTCATTAAAGTTGTCTTGGAAATAGGATTCAGATATATTTCTATTTATATATATATTTTTCCTCATAATGAAGTCATTTGACAAGGTTTCCAGGGCATTATTTCAGAACAGGAATATTTTTGGCAGTTCAATAGGACAGATATGTTTGAGGTGTAAGTTTTAGGTTTATTGAAGAATGAGATGGATTTGGATGATGATTTATATCACTTGGAATGTGAATAAGGATTAATTTTTCATCTAATAAATATATTTAGAGGTTATTTAATCCATTTATAAATTATTTAATGAGATAACCTTTGGAAACATCATTTTTCACGGCAGTTTGATTTGGTGAAAGACAAAAGTGGTTGTGGTTTGAATTAGATGCATGTTTCATGACTTATACCATTTCTTATAAGCATTATAAAGGTTTTGAAATCTTCTTTTTAGTGGTCATGTGAGAATTATTTTGTTGAATTATATTTCATTTTGTGGCATTATGATAGTTTCTCAGGGTGCTCAAGGGTGAAGGAAACAATTATTTTAAGAAGAGTAAAGGAAACTAGGCCCAGTAAATGAACTAATTTGATTTGTTGATATTAATTGTGACCATTTATGAATTTTTTATAATATTTTAATCATTTGTAATGAGTTTTATGGGTCATGAAAAAGTATGGTACTCATGTTAGGGGTAATTTTAAGATTGTGGCCATGGGGTTTTGAGCCATTTTTGGCACATCTAACAAGGTTATTTGAGATAGGCTGACCTGACTTGGGTCACTTGTGACTGTTGTATAATAAAATTTTAAATTTTTTCCTTGATGCATTGGTCGAATCAAATGGAGGTCAAAATGTTTGGGCCTAAGTTTGAATAGGTGAAGAATCATATAAAAGCATGTTTTTGGGTGCTTTTTGAAACTAGTTGTGTGTGTGCAAGGTTAGAGCGACCTAGGTGAAAGTGTTATTTCAGATGTTTTAGAGCATTAATTCTAAGCTGATTAAATTGTGTTTCAGGTAATGATAAAAATCATTGAGAACATGAGAGCAAGGGTTTGATGATTTTTACAGGGTTAATGAAGAGCTTGTTTTGTGAAGTGTTGATCACCTAGGGATTTGAGTGAAGAAGTGAGAGTTGGAATATTGGATCTCCATCTGTTGTGGAAATAGAAAATATAATATAGATATATATATATATATATATATATATATATATATATACACATCATAAGGTGTTTGAGTGGTGTACTTGATCATCTTTGGGGGAATTGTATCCTCCTTTTGGAGTTGGTGCTTCACAAAATTAGGGGTTGGTGATTCCTTATAGGGTTGGTGCTCTACTAAATTAGGGCTTAGTGCTCCTTGTGGGGTTGGTGCCTCACTAAATTTTGAAAACATATACAATATAAGATTGTGTTTTTATGGGTTTTTCTTCCCTTGAGGGTTTCCCACTTATATCTTAGTGTCTTGTCTTAATGATCTATGCTTATGGTTCTTGCACATATGATTGTTTGATCTATATCCACACATTAATGGATGGTTGAATGTTTATGAGTATTTAGTATATGCAAGTTTGAAATCTTAATTTAAAGTTTTATAAGGACTCATTCATCCCCCCTATAATTCCATTTTTCTTCTAATAACTTATATCAGAGTATGCCCTTCAGGAGAAGCTTGATAGCTTGATGTGAGATTTTATGCAGCACAAAATGGGTGGTAAGAAAGAATAATTATCATAAAGGAAATAAATCCAAATAGGTGATTTTTGTTATAATTTAAGTGAAGGTAAAAATTGTTTAGAAAATATTCCTAAAATTTAGTCTCCCCTAGGAGTTGCTAACTTGTGAATTTGGAGAAGGGTGTAGTGATTCAGAATAAAATTTTGAAGAGTTCAACTTGGGCAATAGTTGAAAAGGAAACTTAATATTGTCAAGAGATGAGAATGAAAATATCACACAAAAAATTTTCTGAAATGAAAAGGAATCATGAAGATCAAATTAATCTCCTTGAAGACAAAGTTGAAGAAGGAGAGTAAAGAGCATGATGAGACCACAAGGCATCTTGAAGAGCAATTAGAGAAAGTTGCAGCCAGCCTTGAATCCAAGTAAGATGCTCATGAACACAGTAATACTATTCATATTTTGGATTCAAAAATGGAGGAATTGTCAGAAACTCTAAAGATCAAAGATGAAGAATGTATTTAGCTGAAATCACAAGTTTCTTTAGTTCAGTGATAAACTCAAGTCAAAGGAAGGATGAGTGCATAAAATATGAAGATGGGCATGAAATCTCTACATTCAATACTTGATTTAGTTTTAAAAAAACTGAAAATGTTTTAGAAAAGAGCAAGTGACCTAGATAATATTCTTAGCCAACAGATACCATCAGGTGATAGAAAATAGTTTAGGATTCACCAAATTTGTGTCTTACGACCCCCTGTGCCCCGCATCTCATTTCGCAACCTAACCTCATCACCTAAACCTTACACAATTATTTATTAATTACCTTATAATTAATAAATCCACATCGCCATACCTGCCACCTCATTTCGCCACCTCATCATGACCTAGTCTTAACCCTAAACTAACCTAATTAAGACCTATAACTTGGTCCACATCCACACCCATGACTAATTACTCCTCACCCGCACCTAAAACCAACCTCATAATGACTTGACCAAGCCCGCAACTAATCCCTCAGGAGAAAAGGAGGGAAAGCTGGCTATTTTACCAAAAATAGCCCGCTTTGACCTGACCGATACCGGTTCCTACTCGACCGCCGTCGGTTGCGTAACCGCCATCGGTTCCCTGTAAATGACCACTCCCAACCAAAAACAAAGGGTTGGATTTTCGTGGATCCAAATCAGAAGTCATTGGAAGGATCCGGATTTTTACTTGGCTGAACAGAGACAAGTGAAAAAGAAACAAGAAGAGTTTGCAGAGAAGGACATCAGGCCCAAAAACTGCAACTGAGTAACCAGAGCCTTGTGACACTCATCTGTTCATCGGGAGGGAAGATAGCTCATCTCCTGATTGTCAGGTCATCCTACCTAAGTTCTGCCATCATCATCACAGTTCTTGGACCTGCATCCTCATCAATAATCAGTAAGTAATATCTTGTATGTCCTTTTAATAACATTTCTTGAACTTCTGAATCACAGCCATCATAAGTCTATTCCTAGATCTACTACCCAGCAACACACTACATCTAACTGTCATTCCTCCACCCTTACGTTACCCCAAGAACACCCCCCGTATTCTCTGAGTCCTTCTCATCACCCCATTACCTAACCCCACCCATTTATCAGCCTTATAAAACAACACAACCACCTTACAACCAACCTTCACCAAAAGCCCCTAAAACATTGCCCCTACCGATATCGGTTACCAACAACCGGTACCGGTTACAGTGACCGGCATCGGTCACCGTGATTCTAAACCAAGACCAGCCCTTTCTCTATTGTTCTAACAAGGTAAACAAATTGTAATTGGACAATAGCTTATTTGTTAGAATTTGTGTTAATTCATATTAGCAGGGGAACTGACCACCTTCGAAAGGAAGTTTTATATTTCCTGGGCCCAAGGCAGTTCCCTCATTTATTGTCTAATTAAAATCTGGTGGTCTTGTATTCTTACTTGCAGGTAGTCCTTCCCAGACAAAAAGGAGTTCTTCGCAGTCGATCTGATCTTTCTCTACGGTACGCGCACACCCTCTCGACATTCAACAGGTATTCCTCCTAGCCCTAACCCTTATCTGTTTCTCAAAGGAATGAAAGAATAGAAGCAACTCTATTCCCAAAAGCTGAAACATTGTGTGCGAAACATTTTGGCACGCCCGGTGGGACCCATTTTGGGTTTCTTTCTTTCTTGCTTGCTTTCACATAGGGAGCATACTTGCTGTTTTCTTCTTCTAAAAATTTCACACGGTATTTTGTTATATTTAGTAAAAGAATTTGTCTTGCTTTCCCAGTTTTGCAATAGTGAAAGTCATCTTCTTTGCTTCATCGAATATCATTTTCGATTTGGGTTTAAAACACGTGCATTACATTCTTGCTTGCTGTTTTCAATTCTAGTGAACGTAGATTAAGTAACAGGTCGTACACGTGGGGGTGATTTCCACGGTATTGACAGGAAATTAATCTTACTTTCACTGCACAACACATACCGAATCACTTCATAATTAACACAACAGCTCAAAACATCCCCCCTTTTCCACGGTATTCCTCCGCCCGATTGAGGTAACCTTATAAGCCAAAACAAACTTGACATTTCCCCTAAGTCTTGTGTTTAGGATTCTGACATCATTCTGCGTCTAAGGGCATAAGCTCAAATTGATAAACACTAATCCTAGGGTTAGTCTGTTAATTTGTTTGTGTATCTTGTTTGTTTTCAGTTCTGTTTCTCTGTCATACACTGTTTCAGTTATCACTTCAGAACAATTTGATAGATGTACTAAGCATTGTTAAAAACTCAAATCAGCAGCTTCTTATATTTTCTTATACCAGTCTTATTATACCGACATCGGTTAACTGACCGACGTCGGCTATAGTCTAACCGACATCGGTTAGCAGACCGATATCGGTTACTGTCTTTTACAGTTCCTGACAAACCAGCAACCTACCAATTTCAACATTCTGAGGCTGTTTCTGTTCCTGATAGATTGAAACCCTACTGTGTACTCTTGTCCATGGTTGTTATCACTCGGAAGCAAGCCGCCGCCATGGTTTCACATGCCTGCTCTGTGCCTTTTCCTGAATCACCCCCTTCACATTCTATAGGGAATCCTACGGATACCAGTGAGGTTCCTAAAATTCCTGTAGGAGATAAGGAATTTGCCAAATTTCTGGATGCTAATCCTAGCGCTGTACAATACTATTTGTCTCATGCCCCTGACCGTACACCTGACGGTCAACTCCTTGTTGGCATGCCTATTAGTATAGCTGCTCATTTAGCTCCTTCTCCGCCTGATAACTCCGCTTTGCCTGCTGCATCCTTAGCCCCGTCTCCCAATCCAGCGGCTTCAGAGGTTCATACGACACAGATTGGCTTTCCTTTGGTTAATCTTGGGCCCCACATGTCATTACCGCCGACTGCTCCTACCTCGTCTCTCTTGCAGACTGTTCCGTTCATGACTTGCTCTCTGCCACCTATCCACACGAGCTTTCCTTCTCAAGCTCCACCCACATTTTCATTCCCACACACGTATCCCGTGACCTCAACGTCTTATATAGGACATCCCTATTCGGTCGCCTCAACACATTCGTCCTCCATACCTTATCAACATTTAACGCCACCATTGTCTAGTGGAGGCCCTTGGCCCAATTTGCCTCCATTTGCCGCAACCGCACCATCAGCTCATCCAACCACGGATTTCATCAAACAAATGATGGACAAAATGCAAAATCTGGAGGCTTCTGTTTCAGGAAGTCGTAGCGCCTTGACATACGAGCAAGTTTGTCGGGAGCCTATCCACCCTTCTGTCCCCCTTCATTCATATCCTCCTCAATGGGAATTACCAAAATTTACTCGTTTTAATAGTAAGGAGGATCCTCAACAACACTTGCGCTCATTTAGACATGCCTGCTATCTAATTGCTCACGACGATGCCTTACTACTCCGCACCTTTCCCATGTCCTTATCAGGACCCACCTTGGAGTGGTACAGTGCTTTAACCCAGCACTCAATCTTCTCTTTTAACCAACTAGCCCAATCTTTCTTGGATCATTTCTCCATTAACATTGCCAAGAAAGTATCTATCACCGACCTCTATGCCATCTGACAATTTGAAGACGAATCTATCGCAGATTTCATTGGACGATGGCGGGGCCTTATCAACCAACTTACGTATGCCTTGCCTCAAGCCGAACTTATCGAACTTTTTACGCGGGCCTGCGCTAAACACATCTCCCCTACCCTCCAAATTCAAACTTTCCGCACATTTGACGAAGCCTTTACTATGGCTCGAAAACTAGAGATTCGAGCCTTAGAGGAAGAGAAATTGCGGTTGCGCAACAAAAACCCCAATTTCCGAACTCAAGATTCCACCAACAAACCTAACACCACCAATCCTCACCCATCGACTGCTTCGAAATCAAAAGGAGCTGTGCACGCGGTGATGGTCAAATCTCAAGCACCATCTAATACCCCGCCAAAAACCACCTATAAGTATAAAGCTGAGCCCATCAATTACACCCCCTTGGGAGAAACTTATGGTGTGATATTGGAAAAATTGCTTAAAGCAGGAGCCATTACCTTACCTCCTGTTAAACCTCACTCCGGGTTTGATTCCACTCGCGCCATACCTTCTTGGTACAAAGAAAATGACTTCTGTAACTTCCACCGCGTGAAGGGACACAGTCATGAAAACTGCAAGATGTTGAAAAACATAGTGCAGGAAATGGTTGATGCAGGGGATATAGCCCTCGATAATCCTAACGCCCCTGCTAACCGAAATTTGAAAATTTTCAACAAACCATTCCCGAATCACTCTTCTAACAGTAACATAAACCAAGATATCTTAGCCGAGGAGAGTGTTCATGAGATCCATGCAGTCTTCGACTCCCAGCCAAAAGCCTCTATCGAAAAAATTCTGAATCAAGCCTCTTCACTAACGCAGGAACCCGAACCCCCTTCATCACCATCAAGACAAGACGAAATCCTTGCCGTTCCTTTACCCATCAAAGAATTAACCGCCCAGAGTTCCCTTCTCACAAATGAGCCTTCTTACACCACATCCTTGCAAGACTGTGAGCGGATGTTATCTAATTTATCTATTTCCCAAACGTCTCCTTCTACCATTCTTGCTGTACAAGAGGAAGGTTCACCACTTCTTTTGTCATCCTTAGACGAGAAACCTCTTACACCGACATCACCACATTCTTTAAACATGACGGATCCTCTCAAACACACCCTCATACCTATTAGTTCTTCATCGCCTAAATCTTTTCAGCGACCAGTTGACCTCTTAACGCCCATTGATACAGTGCCTCATTTACCCCCTGTATCACACCCACAGTGGACCGGAATCACAACCCACCTTTCTTCCATACAAAAGTTCCTATTCACACGTGAGGACTGTCATTCCCCAGAAGATAGACAGGTCCTATGGGAACGTTTGAGTACGCCATATTCTACTCAAATGCAGATGACCGATCCAGATGCCTCTACCATATACCCGAAGTGTTTACAGAAGCTTAAAATGCCTATGTCCTCATCTTCACCCCCCTCATCTCTACCAAATACCTCATCCACCTCTATTAACCTAACCAAATCTTCCCCTACGCTTGGGACCTCACCAATACCCAGTCTAACACACCCACCTAAGCGGCTTGATTTATCTAAAAATAAAGCCATCCATCCACTTAGGAGACAGACTCAATCTCCTCAACCTATGTCTCTATCACAACTAAAACCATCGTCGTCACACCTACCTTCCATATTGGGACCTCATCCCTCCACCTTGCATCAATATATCATACCTCCTGCATTTTCTTTAAAATGACCTACGCCTTCTGCACCCATACAGAGATCCAAGGGTATATCAACACCGTCACCCCGCGTATCCTGTCCACCTATCAACCCTAAACAAATTCCATCATCAAAATATTTGTTTGCTGTCACTCCTATTTCTCCGTGGTTGTTTTCTGATACCACATCATCTGTGGCCTCATCATCTAACCAGCTAAACATAGCTTCTGCGCCAAAGAAGCCACGTTTAGTTAAAACCCATTATCAAAAACCCTTGGCTAAACCACCACCCATACAAACCAACCATACCCCATCATTACCAGAAACTACCCAGTCAATAGCCTCATCTTCCTCTGACTTTGACCCACTCAAAGGGTCTTACGCCAAAATCCTTGCTATGTTGGTGGAGAATGCGACCATTTCCCTACCCCCACTTAGACCTTATGATCCATCTAAACCTCGACCTATAGGTTATGATGAGTCTAAAATCTGCGCTTACCACCGCACACCAGGACATGACGTAGAGGGATGCAAAGCGTTGAAAGCCATACTTCGTCAGTCACCTCTCTCAGATAGAAAGGTTAAGAAAGACAACTTACGAAGGGAGAGACCTTTAGCTTCAATTCCCTCTCCTATACCACCTGTCCCCGCCTCACCAAGATCTATCATTATTACAGCCCCACCTCTCGAAGACCATGACTTATCCCTACCGTCTTCCTCCTCTCGTATTCACGAGATCAATATGATTAGTGTTGCTACTCGAGGGCAGAAAAACAATGGGAAAGTGAAAGAAAGCACACCTGCGGCCTCCCTTTCTCCGTCCACCATCCCGATCGCACCACCACCTAAAGTGGTTATTCATGGACCCACCTACCCCGTCTCTAATGGAGTTGCCCACCGAACCATGATCAAACAGCTTCACCAATCACCTGTAAAAATGACACTGTATGATCTCATTCAGACTTCTGAATCTCATCGACAAGCTCTCGTTGAAATCCTTCAAGGGATAGAGGTCTTACCTAATGAAACCTTGCCTGTTACCTCCATTCTCACACCCAATCACATTGCTTCACTCACCAAACAACCCATCTCCCCAACCACTTCTGTCTCTGTACAGCAAGCCGCTGCTGTCAGTTTCTCTGAAGACAAAATTATCGACTTTGGTGCTGAAGATCCTGACCCTGCTCTTTTCATCTCAGCTTACGTCCGGGACATTCGGGTACGTCGTGTTATGATTGACGGGGGCACTAGCCTAAACATCATCTCTTCAAAAGCCTTCCAACAAATGAATATCCCTTCTAGTTGCATGTGTGCCAACCCCATCATGTTGCGGTCATTCAATGATGCTATTACTTCTACCTTAGGCACCGTGATCCTTAACATTCGTGTAGGGCCACGCACTTTACCCGAACTCTTCTATGTCCTTGAGGGAGAGTTCCAATACAATATGTTGTTAGGCCGCCCTTGGATCCAGGCTATGGGATGCGTTCCCTCCACCTTACATAGATGCATAAAATTTGAGTACGAGGGGAAGTCCTACACTGTAAAAGCTGATCCTCCCCCCTTCAAAACCTGCAATATGTTATATCACCCTAATGATGTGCTTGTACCAGTCAAGACACCCATTCATCTAACCCAACCATCCACTCTAACCACACCTCTATCATCCACTTCAACTGCACCTACACCTTCAACCAATGAAACCGCCGTCACAAATACCACTTCCTTTCCCGCAGCTAACATCCCAACCTCAGACCCCTTAGTAGATGTTTTTCAACGCCTTACGCTGGGGGAGTATCACCTATATAATGTTAGTTCTTTCCATACCCCACAGGAGTACGGACAGTTACATGCACATCCTACCTATGACCGTCGTGTGGGGGAAGTAATCCCCTACGGACCACCTCATTGCCACACCAACCTAACGTATGGGGGTGTCGACGCATCCTCCGTTACCCCTGAACCTCCTCTTGGTGTGGTTCCTTTCCAATCTGATTTTCAATACCTGACAAATCGTCGTTTCGCCCTCACCTTCTTGACTCGTTGTGCTTGGAAAGGCTTTGGTTTTGGTCTTTATGAACAAGGCCGACATACAATCATTCCCGTAACTACACGCAAGCACAATGATCGTAGTGGTCTCGGATTTCCTGGGACACTTACACCAAAGAAACCTCGTGTCAGTTGTATCCTGGAAGATGACGACGTCACCCCTACCAAACCATCATCACCCATTTTGCCATCATCACCCACAGAGTCGATAGATCCTGAATCTATCCCTCCTAACTTTTTTTTTTTTTCATAAATGCTATCTTCCTAGGTCCTCTCACTTATCAACGCGATAATGAGGACCCGTCTTCTCTTCCCTTTTTGTATCTAGACATGATCGAAGAGGATTCGCCTGCAATTAATGTTGTTGAGTGCCAAGATGACGACTCCATCCTCACTTACCTTGGTGCGGATGACTCCTATATTCAACGCGCATTACCGTCTGAAACTCAAACCATGTTGAATGAGTCTACTATAGAAATTAACATCCACACAGAGGAGGATCCTCACATTGTGAAGATCAGACAATCCCTTAACGCATCAGAACAAGTCGCCTTTACTACCTTTCTCCGTACCCGCAACCAAGCTTTCGCTTGGTCCTACGCTAACATGCCAGGAATTGATCCTGACATTGCTGTCCATAACATCACCCTAAAACCCGATTCCAAACCAGTCAAACAGAAACTGAGAAAAATGCATCCACGCATTGCCCTCTTGGTCAAAGAAGAGCTTCAACGACTTCTTTCTGTTTCCTTCATCTTGCCTATTGACTATCCTCAATGGATTTCTAACATCGTACCTGTCACTAAAGCGACGGGGGGACTTCAGATATGCACGGATTTCCGAGACCTTAACCTCGCTTGCCCCAAGGATGACTTCCCCCTCCCAAGTATTGATCAACTTGTTGATCTCACTGCGGGCCATGAGATGCTTTCTCTCATGGATGGCTTTTCGGGATACAATCAAATTTTGGTAGCCCCGGCCGATCAACATAAAACTGTCTTCATCACTCCTTGGGGAACCTTTTGTTATCGTGTCATGCCGTTTGGCCTTAAGAATGCTGGTGCGACCTATCAACGGGCTATGACTTACATTTTTCATGACATTATGCACACTATCCTTGAGGATTATGTCGATGATCTTCTTGGCAAATCTAAACATCGCAGTGAACATCTCGATGTTTTAACCATTATTTTCGATCACCTGTTACAATATTCGGTCCGGCTTCAACCAAAGAAATGTGTCTTTGGTGTTCTTTCGGGAAAACTTCTTGGCTTTATCGTCTCTTTGCGTGGCATTGAGGTCGATCCATCTAAAGTCAAAGCTATCCTAGAAATGCCCCCACCCAAAAACCTCAAACAATTACGTAGTTTGCAAGGTAAACTTCAATCCATCCGGCGTTTCATCTCCCAACTCTCAGATCGATGTCAACCTTTCCATCACCTCCTTAAAAAGGATTTTGCCTTTCAATGGAGCGAAGAGTGCCACCAAGCCTTTGAGGCTCTCAAAGCCTATCTCTTGCAGCCACCCGTGCTTATCCCACCTCAGGATGATCACCCTTTCTACCTTTACCTTTCCGCCACCAACCACACTATAGGAGCCATGCTCGCACATCATGACTCCGAGCATTGAGAACAAGCCGTTTATTATATAAGTCGTACTCTCGTGGATTACGAGACTAGGTATACACATGTAGAAAAATTGTGCCTAGCCCTATCATTCATAGCCACCAAACTCCGACACTACCTCCTGAATCACAAAACTTTCTCATCACCAACACGGACCCCATCCATTATATGTATGTCAAACCTCATTTAAACCAACGCATCACCCGATGGCTTATGCTCCTCGCTGACCTCGACCTTGAATTTATACACCAGAAGTCAATCAAAGGACAAACTATTGCAGACCAACTTGCGGAGGCCCCTTTACCTGGGGAACAATTTACCAATTTTAATTTCCCTGACGAACTCATCGCCACTCTTTCACTTAGGGAAGAGTCATATCCAATGACCCTCTTCTTCGATGGATCCAAATGCCAGTGCGGCGGAGGAGCCGGCATTGTTCTCATTCCTCTTGACGCTGAGCCTATGCCTCTTTCATTCCGGCTCGATTTCCCCTACACTAATAATACAGCGGAATACGAGGCCCTTGTTTTGGGTCTCCAGGTTGCGTTACACTTAGGTGTCAAATCTATTAATATTTTTGGAGACTCTCAATTCGTAGTCAATCAAGTTATGGGCATCTACCAATGTAAAAATGAGGAACTTCAAAAGTACAAACATTACGTGGATTCACTTTTGACCTCATTTACTCGTTATTCTATCCAGACCATTCCCCGCTCCACTAACAAATTTACGGATACTATGGCTTGCTTAGCCTCGCAAATTCCTGCCTCACCAACTGACTCTGACATTTTCATCTTGGTCCAACAACTCTTTGCCCCATCTTACTCAACCCCGGTTGTTTGTATGATAAATAATGTGTCTGCTAATTCGCAGGATACCTGGTATGAACCAATTTCACGACTACCTTACAACCAACTGTCCCTTAAAACATTGCCCACCTGGTTACCTTACAAGTATCGGAATAATGCATCGGTTTTCTTAAAATGTTTCTCATTATGTAACAAGGTCATTTTAATATGGACTCCTTATAAATTTGGCATTTAATGGCATCCTCCTTCGAAAGGAATCTAACCTGGCGCCCAAGGAGGTCACCTATACCATCTAACAAATTTGGTGGTCTTGTATTCTTATGAGGTAGTCCTTCCCAGTGGACATTTTAGTGGCCTTGCAACACGGCTAAACGAATCCTTCGCCATAACAGGTATTATTGGCCTACTCTTATCTAAAGACTGCTACGAATATGTTAAGCAACTTGTGTTCTGTGTCAAACACTGCGCTGCGGACATGTGTGGCCGCATCCTTCAACAACGGGGGCATCCTATCCATCATCAACTGTTGACAGTGCCTGCAAAACCAACTCACTGCATTAGCCCTACTCTCACAACAACTGGGGTTTAGACCCCCTTTTACCCACCCAACCACATAACCGATTTCCCATCGCCACCCACCAACCAACCTTCCTATCAACCTCTACCCCTGGATCTTCACCCCCAAAACACAAAACTGGAAGCCATTCCAATTTCAACCAAAACTCCCAAACGTCGAATAACCAAAACACCCAAATAACAACCAAACACCCAAAACTTTCACAACAAAACCAAGAAACAAACCTTATAGAAAATCCTAACTAACCAAAATCCATGGTACCGGTCACCCATGACACACCACCGGTCCCCTCAACCACCGACACCATTTTCTTTGGTCGACGTACCGACCGACACCGGTCAACCACAAACCCGACACCTTGCCCAAAGAAAATCGTGACCGATGCCGGTCGCTTAGTGACCGGCATCGGTCACTGTAAAATCGCGGAGCCGAACCCGACGCGGCCCCCCAAACCCTTTTTTGACCTATTTCTCCCTATTTACCCATTAAAAAATCCTAAAAACCTACCCACCCTACCGTTTTACCTAACTAACCCACCTATCCTCTTCCTTTTTCAAACCACTTCAATTTATTCATTATTTTATTAAAAACATGGATTCCTACCCCAAACCCCAATATAGCTTAACAACATCAAATTCACACAATGAAGGGTTTCGAACCTACCGGTATGACGACACATCGTCGTGGTGGGATAGGTGGTGGTGGTCTAGCTGGTCCAGCACCTCCAGCTCCTCTTGGCTGTGCCATGGCTATCAAACTCCTCTACTGGGTCCTCCACCAATCAAATGCTGCCTCCTACTCGCTAGGGCCTACCAACCACTCACTTCTCCACTCAAATAGTGCCACCTCAGCCGACAAACTCAACCAATCTCAACAATACACCTCAGACAACTAAAATTGGTTTTCAAATTGACAATGTGACAATGACAGGCCGTATTTTTTCTTTTTATAGGTTTTTGACCTATAACCGATATTGGTTATATTATGCCCTAAGAACCGGTATCGGTCACCTAACCGATACCGGTCATAGACTATCGATATCGGTTTAATACCTACCTTCCCAAATTTCTTGCCCTTATTTACTAATCGCCCTTTCTCACAACATCGCCTATATCCACCTTCGCTGAAAACCCTTTGTTGACTTCATTGGCCCAACCCAAGGCTGCAACCAACCAATTTGGCCCGACCCAAGGCCGTAACCAACCATTTGGCCCGACCCGAGGGTACACCCAACCATTTGGCCCGACCCAAGGCCGCAACCAACCATTTGGCCCGACCCAAGGCCGCAACCAACCATTTGGCCCGACCCAAGGCCGCCACCAACCAATTTGGCCCGACCCAAGGCCGCAACCAACCAATTTGGCCCGACCCAAGGCCGCAACCAACATTTGGCCCGACCCAAGGCTGTAACTAACCATTTGTCCCGATCCACGGCCGCAACCAACCATTTGGCCCGACCCAAGGCCGCACCAACCAATTTGGCACCCAATGGCCTTCACCTCCTCGACCCAAGGCCGCACCACCTCGCCCAAAACCAACAAATTACAATTTTATCCACCCAACATGTAGCTTTTTGTTCAATCGAGCTCACCTGTTCGTGTTTTAGCATGATTAGGGTACTTGACTTGATCAGTTGACCAACTTTGCCTAGACCAAGACCGTGACGTTTATCTCGACCAAACCAACCATTTGGTACTGCCGAACATGCCTAAACGTTCCTGTACCTTACCCGTTATATCCCCTGGAGCTACTTCCTATGCCTTGGATACCAGGATTATATCACCCTTGTTTGGATAAACTATCGACCTTTGCCTATGAATTGCTTGTTTGCTCTTCAAATCATGTACCCTGGTCGCACTACTGCATTTCAACGTGCGTCTACTTCCTTGGACCTACCCCACCATCTTACCATCATCTCAACACCATTTCCCTTTATCAACCCTATCCCTGATTTCACGCTACCTCAATCTGTGATAGATTTGAGGGGGATTACCTATACCCTTAAC
This sequence comes from Taxus chinensis, assembly GCA_019776745.2. NCBI lineage: Eukaryota > Viridiplantae > Streptophyta > Pinopsida > Cupressales > Taxaceae > Taxus > Taxus chinensis. The sequence continues at coordinate 60,707 of JAHRHJ020000251.1, read as the reverse complement.
AGGGGTAACCACTTCTTATTATTGTCCGTGCAGCTTTAACAAAGACAAGCTACACGACAACAAGGGGCTAATGTAGACACCAAATTTGTGTCTTACGACCCCCTGTGCCCCGCATCTCATTTCGCAACCTAACCTCATCACCTAAACCTTACACAATTATTTATTAATTACCTTATAATTAATAAATCCACATCACCATACCTGCCACCTCATTTCGCCACCTCATCATGACCTAGTCTTAACCCTAAACTAACCTAATTAAGACCTATAACTTGGTCCACATCCACACCCATGACTAATTACTCCTCACCCGCACCTAAAACCAACCTCATAATGACTTGACCAAGCCCACCACTAATCCCTCGGGAGAAAAGGAGGGAAAGCTGGCTATTTTACTAAAAATAGCCCGCTTTGACCTGACCGATACCGGTTCCTACTCGACCGCCATCGGTTCCCTGTAAATGACCACTCCCAACCAAAAACAAAGGGTTGATTTTGGTGGATCAAAAATCAGAAAGTCATTGGAAGGATCCGAATTTACTTGGCTGAACAGAGACAAGTGAAAGAAACAAGAAGAGTTTGCAGAGAAGGACATCAAGCCCAAAAACTGCAACTGAGTAACCAGAGCCTTGTGACACTCATCTGTTCGTCAGGAGGGAAGATAGCTCATCTCCTGATTGTCAGGTCATCCTACCTAAGTTCTGTCGTCGTCATCACAGTTCTTGGACCTGCATCCTCATCAATAATCAGTAAGTAATATCTTGTATGTCCTTTTAATAACATTTCTTGAACTTCTGAATCACAGCCATCATAAGTTTATTCCTAGATCTACTACCCAGCAACACACTACATCTAACTGTCATTCCTCCACCCTTACGTTACCCCAAGAACACCCCCCCATATTCTCTGAGTCCTTCTCATCACCCCATTACCTAACCCCACCCATTTATCAGCCTTATAAAACAACACAACCACCTTACAACCAACCTTCACCAAAAGCCCCTAAAACATTGCCCCTACCGATATCGGTTACCAACAACCGGTACCGGTTATCAGTGACCGGCATCGGTCACCGTGATTCTAAACCAAGACCAGCCCTTTCTCTATTGTTCTAACAAGGTAAACAAATTGTAATTGGACAATAGCTTATTTGTTAGAATTTGTGTTAATTCATATTAGCAGGGGAACTGACCACCTTCGAAAGGAAGTTTTATATTTCCTGGGCCCAAGGCAGTTCCCTCATTTATTGTCTAATTAAAATCTGGTGGTCTTGTATTCTTACTTGCAGGTAGTCCTTCCAAGACAAAAAGGAGTTCTTCGCAGTCGATCTGATCTTTCTCTACGGTACGCGCACACCCTCTCAACATTCAACAGGTATTCCTCCTAGCCCTAACCCTTATCTGTTTCTCAAAGGAATGAAAGGATAGAAGCAACTCTATTCCCACTTGAGTAGTAGACCTAGTCATGTTTATGATTTCAAAAGGAGAGGTACAATAGTATGTTACAGATGTAACAGAGTTGGTCATGTTGCAAGGAATTTTTATCAAGTCTATTCGAATCAAAACATAATCTTTCAAGGTCATAAAGTGCAAATTAGGGGACTCCAGAGATGTAGAATGTATGATAATGGTTCTAGAAGGACTTGGGAACCTAGAGAAAACCATGGTGTCTCATCAAGAGTAGATTTATATGAAAGGATAAGTGTTTCTTAGTGCTCAAATCATAAAAGAGAAGAAAAAGGAGTTTCTCAAGCACCAAAAGGGGGTTTGGGACCTCTTTAAGACCTTATTTTAGGTCTTCTTGGTGATCATATGCCTTCACAATGCTTCTCGAAGGTGTATCAGTGCATATGAATCATTTTTGTGAGGGGGGTAGTTTGAGCCAAAGTGTGTCTCCTCCATATTGTCAAGGTATGACATTTTTTTCTCTTGTTCATAGTTTTGTTGGTTCATTTTGATTGGTCTCAAGTATGTGATGTCATGATCTCTATCTTGTTGTGATATGGTGTATGAGTTTGAATCCTCATAGTCTGTTCCTTGTATTATCATGGCTAAGCTTTTTGTTTGAGGGTTTTTCAGTATGTTTCTATGTGTCCTTTCATCATGTCATGTGAAGTTGGCTTGACCATGGAAGTCATCAAGTGAACTCATATGCTCTTAGTATCTGATTTTGAGAAATGTTGGTTAGGATTGATGTCTGTGAAGTTTTTTTCGTGACAAATACTAAGGTTTTTGTTAATACATGAAGTCATCATGTGTTGGAGTTACAAGTATGTTATGTTTTTATATGAATCTATAATGAATGGGAAGCCATGGTAGTGTCTCAAAAGGTATTGTAAGCCCTTCAAGAGTCTTTGTAATTTAATCATACTTCTCAAGAATTATAAGTTTGTTTCTTTATATGTTTTGTGTGATGTTTGAAGGCAATTCGAAGTGATTGATAGTGTCACATGATTAATCATAAGATGTAATGGAAGGTGTCTATTATGTCTAGTGTTTATGATAAGTATGAACTTATGAGAGGGTCTCAATGAGAAAATATAGTCATCTTAAAGTTCTTTATGTATAAGACCCTGTCCGTTTCAGTCATTAGGACATATGTCATAATCTCTATAGGTGTTAATATCCCTCTAATTGAATTAGGTCAGTTATATGAAGGTTTCTAATGTGATCAAGTGATAACTTGATAAGTACAATGTTATTAAAAGTGTAACATGGGCAAAAAATAGTCAATCCCAATTTGAAGTACACATAATTTTTTTAGGTGAAATTGGTATGCAAATGTCATATAGGGTTTAATATCACTATGTAAGTGTTCAAGTGCTTGTAATTACATGACATAGGTTTTTATGAAGTCTAATGGTCATAAGAAGAAAATTTGTGCTTGTTTTTGTGGTCTTTCTATCCTTCACTAGTGATTTCACAGACTGAAGCAAGATATGTATGGAATGTTTTTTTTAAGACCCTAATGATGGGATTTATGATATAAAATTGTGTACACTTCATATAGACATGATGGAAAAGAGGATATAAGTGATTTCAGAGCATGAAATTAGTGCACATTCTCTAGTTGGAATTAATGACAATATTGGAAAATTGATCTGTTGTATCTAAGAAGACCTAATTTGTGCTAGGTAGTCTTTGAAATATGGGAATGATTCATTGAATTCTTGAAGTTTTAAAGGTGCTATGGAGTCTAGAAGTCTTGAAAATGTTGACTACATCAGTTGTAAGTTTTCAATGAATGACTATTGTCAAGTTCTATGAGTACAGATTGTTATCTGCTCCCTTTTAGAAGTATCTGTGACCTCATAGTAGTTGTATACTAGAAGCATGATAATTGGTGTGATTCATGTCAAAAGAAATCTATGGATAAAGATGTGTTTGATGGCTCAAATGATATGTACAGATGGGTAAGAACATCATGAAATGATATACTACAGGTCAAAGACCTGTGAATCTTTAGAGCATTAGACCTTGATAAAGTGATGCATGTAAAGACATGAGTTCATTACTGTCAAAAGGATAAATTATGAGTGCTCATACAGTATTGAAGGTTTGATGTTACATATGTGATATGAAGTGCTTAAGATGGATTGAATACTAAGATTGTGAGAAACATATTAAAGGTTTCTACAGTATCAAGTGCCAAATGAGTGATAAAAGGATGGAGTTCTAAGAAGACATGAGAGCAATGGTACAATATGAGTGTGAATGATAACAAGTGCAAGAGTGAGCTCTTGTTCTATGAGGTTTCTAAATGTATGGATCAGTCATAAAATCTTACTGAACAATGGTGTGTATAATGTAAACCTCTTAAGAGTATGGGATGCCTTGTTTCACATCCTTTTATGAAATTTGAGATGTGAATTTAAGTTGTTTGAACATAGAAGATGGTCAGATAATATGAAGATATCATTGATTTTGTCCCTAAGTGTTGGATCTAAAGTGAATGAGTTTCTCATGTTGATTTCATGTGAAGTCTACAAATGAGATATCTATGGCATCTGAAAAGGATTCTGAGGGGTGTTTATTCTCAAATTCCTGATAGAGGTCTAGAGTTATGTCCTCACATGTGGTGATATGAAGTGAATATTGTAGACATGTTTATATAAGAAGCTACATGTGTCTAATTAGAGTATGCTGATCCTAAGATGTCACATTAACTTGGAATGGTGGTGAGATTCCTTTGGAATAATTGTAGGTTATAAATGCACTGAAATTGGCTTCATACAGGTATATATGTGTTTGTTATGAGAGTGTATGATCAAAGTTCTCTATTAAAAGGTGTAACTGTTCAAGTCCTACAGGTTTAGTTAACCATTTCATCTAGTGACTTTTTGTGTACATATTGAAGGAAGGATCCATAATCTATGTTTTGCTAAGGTTTGAGATGACATTGTTGATGCAAAAATTAGTAATGCCACTATAGTATAGAACACATGAATAAGCACATACATGTTAAGTGGATTGTAAGGAAAGGATATATTGATAGGTCTAGGTGAAATTAGTGTGGCATTGTGCATGCTTGAGTTGGATAATGAACAAGACAAGAACCGTTTTCAAGGTTTATTGATGCTCTATTTATGATGACTATGAGTAGTGGTTCTACTAACTATAGTGCAAAAGTTTATTCCTACTGTCAAGAGAATATAGTATTGAAGGTGTTGCTTATGGTAGATACTATTAAGTCAAGGGGGAGTATTGGTCTTCTATAAGATGAATTGATAGTTCTCAAGATGAATAAGGTATGAGTATGATTTTGTATTGCATGTTAAGAATTAAATTTTTCTTATCATGATCAGTCCAAATATGACTATATAAGACTAAAAGATGTTTTTGGACCTTGAAAAAGTTGTAAAGTCGTGATTTCAAGGCATGATAGATAGACTAGTAGCTCAAATTTTTATGCTTGACTAGAAATAGAAGTATTGTGTCTAGGGGGAGTGATAAAATTTTGAGTCAAAGCATGGTTGACTTATAATTGACATGTTGAAATTGGTCTTAAATTTTTCTAAGAAGGTTTTGTTTGGACTCATAAATATTGTTCTTTGTATGAAGAGTATGTATATGCCTTGTATTGCATGTTTTATGCCTAGACATGATGGATGTTTTGATCAAGAAAGGTGATACAATGATGAGATGATGTGGGAATTTATGTGACATTGTTGGCATGATTAAGTGTGAATGGCTCAGATTTTAGGTTGTTACAGTGACCTTCAAGAAGGAAAAACAGGGGTATAGGTGAAAAATGCTTGTTTTTTGCATGCCTAGGAGATGAAATGATGATGTTTTAGCTCCTAATAAGGTATGAATTTGTTTATTTCATGATTTACTAATGATTTTAAGATGTTGGAAGTATCTATTCTAGGGGGAGCATGGTGTTTGCATGCCTAAAATGAAGGAAAGAATCATATTTTTGATAAAAAAAAATCAAGAGAATGGAGCTTGTTTGAGACCTTTAGTTGATGTTTCCAACCAAAGCATAGAGATATGAAGTTGATGTAGGTGAATAAGGTAAGCTACATGTATTTCTTTGTCATTAATGTAAAAAGGGGGAGAAGTTCAGGGTGTTTTCCATCAATGATAAAGGGGGAGATTGTTGGCATGTGGTCCTAATAGGTGTTTTCATTGATGAAAAACCACATTAATGAAAAATTGAATGTTTCATTGATGATTATGATGTTTTTTCATGATGCTAACATGATATTTCAGATGTATATGAGCTGATACAATGAGATTTAGTGAGGTGTGTTTGCTCTAGTAAGCCTATACAGATGCCTAGGAGATGTTGATTCATAGTGTGAGCTTCTTGGATTCTTGGGAAGCATGTTGAAATGATGGATAACATGTTTTGAGGGTGCTTAGGCACTCACAGTAGTGGCATGGTGTAGGTATAGGTGGTTCACTATGTTACAGGTGCTCATTGGGAGCATGTATGACAGCTTGGAGGTGTGACAGTGTGGATTGGAGCCATATGAGCTCATGGAAGCATTTGAATTCAGGTTTATCATGGTTTATGAGGTATTTTTGGGTCATTTTTAGAGGTTTTGTGATTCATTTATTGCATTTTTTAGTTGACCCTAGTTGTTATAGTGAGGATCTAACATGCAAGCATAGGATAAGTCTTAGTGACTGGAGAGATTGAGCTATGGAATTGATATTATGATGATTAGATATGTTATAGGGATGAGTAATATTCTCTTAGAAAAATTTCATATTCCCATGATGTGTATTTTGCAAGATATGAATTGATTTTGTGAGACAAGGTGAAAAATCAAGTGTAATTCCAGCTCAAAGTGCAACTTCAGATGCTCATTGTGAATAGTGTGATTTGCATGGGATATTGTGCCTTTCAAGGAATATTCTATGGTGATTTTATAAGGTTTCAAAATAAATAATGAGGTCATTTGATTTTCAGGATTTTATGAACGAATGTTAAGAAGGTAAAGTGGTCTAAAACCCTAGTTAAACCCTAGCTAGGAGCAGTTTGTAGAAAGTGAAGTATATTGACCCAGTTTTGATTGATTAATAAAAATTGATAATTTAATGTTTTATAGGACTCTCTTATATTTCCATAAATGTATGGTTGAGGTCATGGTCATATGTGGGCCCCACCTAAAAATAGCATTTTCTGAAGAAGAAGGTTTTAGGACAAGATGGTCCAAAGGAGTAACATGAAAAATTGATGGTGCATGATTTATGGGAGTTTTTATTGATTTATATGGAGGTTTAAGGACATGTTCATGCAATTTCATGGTGTTTTGAGGTCCAAATAGGTTGACTGGTCAAAGGGCAGTTTTGGGATCTCAAATAGCAGTGTTCAGTAAAATGGCTATAACTTGAGATACAGGTGGAGTTTTTGAAGTGATTCAAATTTTGTTGGAAATTATATTCAGAGTATTTATAATGATATGTGTTTTTCCTCATGATGAGATGTTATTTGATAGGGTTTCTAATGGTCATTTCTTTGATAAGAATATTTTTGGTAGTTCAAGACAAGATGTTTTAGTGAAAGTTTGGAGTTGTTTGAAGCATGAGATGGATTGGGTGATGCTTTATATAACCTGGAATGTGAATAAGGATGAATTTTTAATCTAATTAATAAATTTTAATGTTTTTCTTTAATGTATGTATAAATTATTTTATGAGCTAACCTTTGGAAATAGATAGTTTTGGCAAATTGATTTGGTGAAGGAAAAAGTAGTTGTGGTTTGAAGTGAATGGATTTATTCATGACTTATAACTCACTTAGAAGTGTTCTACAGGTTTTGAAATTTCCATTGAGTGGTCACATGGCATGGTATGGTTAATTATAAGTGATTTGGTGGCCTTATGAAGTTTCCAGGGTGTTAAAGGGTGCATGAAACAACTATTTTGAGATTTGTAAAGGGAACTGGGCCCAGTAAATGAAATAATTTGATTGGTTGATATTAATTGCAGACCATGTATGAATATTATATGATATTTTAATCATATTTAATGGTTTTGGGTCATGAAAAATTATGGTACTAATGTTAGGGAAATTTTAAGATTGTGCCCATGGGGTTTTGAGCCATGTTTTGGAACATACAAATGATGGTTTGAGCTAGGCCGACCTAATTAGGTCACTTGTGACTATTGTATTTAAAATTTTAGATTTTTCAATGATGTATGGGTTTTAAAAAAAGGAGGGTAAAGGTTGTGCCTAATTTTGAAAGGTGGAGAAGCTTATAAAGCATGCTTTTACGTAGTTTTTGAAACTAGTTGTGTGTGTGCAAGTGGAGTGACCTAGGTGAAAGTTGTTTTCAGGTGTTTGTGTTAGTGTAGGTTATTATTTATCCTTTTATTTATTTATTAGGATAATTCTTACACCTGTGTTAGCCCTACACTTATTGGGTTAGCTTGCTTAGGTGTACTAGTTATGTGGAGTTAGCTTACTAGTATTTTGGAGTTAACTACCAGTATCATTTAGTGGGATTTCTTCACCACATGATTTAGGTAGTAGTTGCACTTCCCTCCTCCTATATGTACATCTTTCTTATTGAATAATTCTAGTCATTATATTGTAATGTATTGAGCATTATGGATTATGATGGATTTCCATATATGGTATTTTAGCTCTTCTGCTTTGCAAATCTAATGTGGTGTGCTATTATCATCTGAGATCTTGGCTTGGAACAATATTCTTATCGTTCCTTTCATGGTATCAGAGCTATAGATGATGTAGACATCCATCTGTAAGTTTTTCTTTGCAAACAAGAGTTTATAATTTCAAGTATTCAGATTTTTTTAGCTTTTTTCTGTAGCATGCATTTTTATGCAAAACAAAGTGCGCCATTGGATTTGGAAGGTGCCAAAACCATAGAATCGACTGTAAACTTGACCATGTTTTGAGACAGTCAAATTTGGATGCAGATATGTACCCTGGGTGCATTCTTTTATCCATTGGATATAAGCGTGTACCTTTCAGATGCATTCTTTAACCCTCTGGATATTTTGGTTTTGGATGTAGTCTTTTATCCACTGGATACAGATCTGTACCCTCTGGGTGCATTCTTTTATCCATTGGATAAAAGCGTGTGCCTTCCGGATGCAGTCTTTTACCCTCTGGATATTTCAGTGTTTGGATGCAGTCTTTTATCCACTGGACACAGAACTGTACCCTCTGGGTGCATTCTTTTATCCATTGGATATCGTGTACCTTCTCTTTTACCCTCTGGATATTTCAGTTTGGGATGCAGTCTTTTATCCACTAGACGCAGATATGTATTTGCATATCCATTGGATAAAAGCGTGTACCTTCCAGATGCATTCTTTTACCCTCTGAATATTTCAGTTTTGGATGCAGTCTTTTATCCACTGGATGCAGATCTGTACCATTTGGGTGCATTCTTTTATCCATTGGATATTGACGTGTACCCTTTGGATGCAATGGTTTACCCTCTGGACATTTTAGGTTTTGGGCGCAGGCTTTTATCCTTTGGTCACAAGCTTGTATCGTGTGGATGCACTCTTTTACCCTTTGGACATTTTGGTGTCACATGTACCTTTTGAAAAGAAGATCAACATTAAAATATTATTTTAATAGCAAAACCTTCTAGAGCTCATAACTTTTGATCCGTAGCTCAGATTAAGGTGATTTTTTTTTTAAATTGTGTATTTTTTTGAAATCTAAAAATTGGTGAGATTTTTATACACATATTTCAAATGTAAAAGGTACTTTTACTCATTGTAATATTTACATGCACTCAATTATAAAGTGCCAATTTGGGAGGGTGTTGTAATCTCTTGTGGACGCAATTTTGGTTGAGCCCGATGTCCTCAAATTTTGGGTATTGCATTCTTGTATCTATGGGTGTATACATTTATATCTCTCTTGTTTGTTGAGATATTTTAGATCTGTGTTTTTGACACTTTTTTTGGCATGTTGACTAGTCTCTCTTGTGAGGGAGCTGTTCTGGTGGAGCCCAAGTGTTAGTTTGTCAGTGTTTGAGGAGTTGATTTTGACAACTCATACAAATTTGTGGTGTCACTCTACCCATTCTATAGTATGGGAGGGTGTGGTGTTGATACTGCTTCTTTAGGTTTTGTGCCCTTGCCTTGTTACCTTGGATTTTTCTTGGATCGTGGCACTCCTATTTATTTAGATCTCGTGTCCTTATCTTATTGCCTTGGTTTTTATTGGATCGTGGCACACCTATTTGTAGCAGTTGATCAAATTATGTTTGGTGTTTTTTTTTCACTTTTCGACATCACTCCATTGACACTCTCCTTGCATGGAGCTATTCTGGTGAAGCCCAGTGTCAGTTGTTTTTGAGTTATATGATCGAGTAGTGGATTCAGACCATAGTGTGCACCACACTTCTTCAGCATTATACAAGTTTTTGGAGTCGAGCTTTTGAGGATATCTTGCAGTAGGATTTTTCTCTCTACTTTGTTATTACTAGTTTTGGGTACCTTGTGGTGTCCATTTTTCCCAGTTATTGTACGTGGGTACCTCATCAGGCCTTGTTACTAGGACCCACCTTCTTTTCCACCCACCTAAGCTATGCTTACGGGAGGGTGTTAGTGTAGGTTATTATTTATCCTTTTATTTATTTATTAGGATAATTCTTACACTTGTGTTAGCCCTACACTTGTTGGGTTAGCTTGCTTAGGTGTACTAGTTGTGTGGAGTTAGTTTACTAGTTGTGTTGAGTTAGCTTCTCAGTTATGTGGAGTTAGCTTATTAGTATTTTGGAGTTAACTTAACTACCAATATCAATTAGTGGGATTTCTTCACCACTGATTTATGTAGTAGTTGCACTTCCCTCCTCCCATATGTACATCTTTCTTATTAAATAATTCAAGTCATTCTATTGTAATGTATTGAGCATTATGGATTATGATGGATTTCCATATATGGTATTTTAGCTCTTCTGCTTTGCAAATCTAATTTGGTGTGCTATTATCATCTGAGATCGTTGGTTGGAACAATATTCTTATCGTTCTTTTCAGTTTGAGAATAAATTAAGGCTGATTAAAGTGTGTTGAAGGTGGAGAAAAATTAGATAACATGTGTGCAATGGTTTGATGATTTTGGAGTGAATGAAGGGCTTGTTTTGCGAATTGTGATCACCTAAGGTTTGATTGAAGAAGTGTGAGCTAGATATTAGATATCCATCAATTATGGAAGAAATAAAATATGAGATCTGAACATCATAAGGTGTTTGAGTGTCTTCTTGATTATCTTAGGGGGTTGCAACCTCCTTGTGGAGTTGGTGCTCCTTGTAGGGTTGGTGATATACTAAATTAGGGTTTTGTGCTCCTTGTAGGGTTGATGCTCTACTAAAATAGGGGTTGTTTCTCCTTATGGGGTTGGTTCCTCACCAAATTTTTAAACATATCAATATAAGATTATGCTTTGGTGGGTTTTCTTCCCCTTGAGGGGTTCCCACTTATATCTTGTATCTTGTGTTGATGATCTTGCTTATCATTCTTGCACATATGCTTTTTTAATGTATACACACATTAATGGATGGTTGAATGTTTATGATTATTTATATATGAAAGTTTGAAGTCTAAATTTAAAGTTTTGTAAGGATTGATTCACCCCCCCTCTCAGTCCATTGTGCTTCTAACACTCTTAAGTACTCAAAGTCATGATTTGGAAGCTCAAATGAATGGGACATATATATATATATATCATTAACAATAGAAGGAATGGAAAATACCTAATTTATGCAATCTCAAAATTCCTACGCAGTTTTATCATATAAGATATTACTTGAAATTTCTTTTGGCATTGGACCTTTTGGGAATTCCATCATGCATATGCCATCAAAACCAGATTCAAAAACAACAACATCATCTCCAGCAAGTGGCTCCCAAGGGTAATGTGGAAATAAACACTTGTCACACCATTCAATGACGTGATATTCCTCTACTAATGACACCCTTATTGTTAATGGATTAGTGGTTGTTTTGTTTTATTTAGGGGCCTACTGCTTATGACATGTATTCACAGCTCATTTTCCTTTATCATCAGCCCGGTGATCGTTGGGATGTTTCCCAAATCTATTATGTCCTTGGGCCTGGTGTTGATCCTGAGGATTTAAAACTAGTCCTTTTTCTACTCTAGCAATCTTGTTTGAAATTTCTTTGACTGCTCTAGCAAAACTTTTGACAACATCTTCTAGGTCAACTGCCTTTCCAGTCTGAGGATTCTCTTAAATAATCAGCTTGACACCTTCTTGATTTGGATGCTTCTTAACTAATTTAATATTTTAATCAATTTTTTTGGATTCTTATCCCTTAAATAATTGGTTGTTGTTTTTTTGTCAAAGGCATCTGAGTACTTGATCAAGAAAGAATCATCACTAGGCCTTAGATTAATAGGTAATATAGTTAAGGTTTTATTAAACCTATTGTTAAAGTCTTGCATGCATTCATTTATCATTCCCTAGCACGCATTCATTTCCATGATATTGTGAAAAAATATAAGATGTTGATCTCCACTTATGGCAAGGTAATCTAGTTAAGGTTTTATTAAACCTATTGTTAAAGTCTTGCACGCATTCATTTAGATTTTTCTTTATATTCTTAAATTCAGTCAAGAGAAACCTGTGATTAGTCTTATCACCATATTTTAGCTTGAAAGCATTTTTCATCTCTTCCCAAGAGTCAATTGAATTCTCTAGAAACAAATTATATCATTCCCTAGACATCTTCATGCTCTATTTCATAGTCATCCATGATATTGTGAAAAAATATAAGATGTTGATCTCCACTTATGGCATTATTTCTTTGAAATTTAGACAATCTATTTCTGATTTCATGAGGTACTTCATTCAAATAGCCTACCATCCCATGAAATCTTATTAGTATGTATGTATTAACCATAAAAAGAGCTCTTGGTAGAGGTTGTGTCATATTATTTGGTGGAGGTGTTTCAAAAGAAGGATTGAAATCAGTGGGGAGCTAGGGGATCTTAGTGGCATTACATGACTATGATCTGTAAAATATAGGAATCCTTGAAGGATTTAGTTTCACAAAACACACTATTCTTAGGAACTCATCAAAGGAGGAAGATGAAGAATACCTTTTCTACTCATAGGATGTTGGGTCTTCTTGTAGAATAAGTAATGACCAATTATTCTGAGGGATAATTGATTCAGAAATGTTTCACAAAGTGTGCTATAATAATATTCTACCAAAGGCCGATGATCACATTCAAGTAATTTGAAACAATATTCTCCTCTGACATCTTGACCATCCACTGGTTTTTGGAAATGACTTTCTTTCTTGAATTAGTATTTTCTAGCTCAGGAAGAAACCTTCTGGTAGGATAAAACTTGAAGGAAGGATATTATTCCTTCCATACTTTGTAAGTATTGAAAAGTATATCATCAAGCATGATTGGCACTGGTGTATGAAAAATTTTCTTTTAGAAAGACAAAGCCACCAAAAAGGTCTTTGCACATTATATGTGTATTTTAACTCAACATAGTTCTTGAGGCACTTGGATTTATAAATTTACTAGATAAATATTTACAGATCTTTGATGAATTTTCCCACAGTCTTTCCCAGTGGAGTTCAGATTTAATGGAAAATCATGTCTTATATTAAGATAATATTAATCTAACACATTCCTTAGGGATCAAACCTTAGGATGATTGAGGGGTATGTACAAATGATATGGTCTTTTCCTATAACTTTTGGTCCTGCCTTGAACCAGGGTGAGAGGACCCGTGGTGTAACTTGAAATGCAGAGGGGAGATGGAGTATTTATTCCCTCTTGTTTCTTTTCAAATGTGGTAAGTGAATCTGGGATAAACATGGCCAAGGACATAATATTTCACTCTCACAAGTTGTCACACAAAGATATTGTGTATGCTTATTACACCAGACACAGGTTATTAAAGATAATTAAGTTTAACTGCTCTTGCATTCTCTTAGTAATGATATTAAGGCTAAAAGACACCTTCAGTGATGTTTAGAGAAATTAGGTAGTAAAATAGAACAAATGGATGCTTTAAAATGGGGGGATGGGGTCAATTATGGAAATTATGACTTCACAGAGGGGGAATCATAGGTAGAAAAGTTCATTATGACACAACATTTAACACTATAAGTATCCTGTAATCATGGAAAATGCACAAAATTGGATCAATCAGTGACAATCTCAATAAAATTATTTGCATCCATTCAAGCTCAATAGATTTAAAGGATTCAATACAATCTCTAAAATACCTAACACAAGAACTTGTGCAAGTATTTTAACAAAGTGTTTACTACTTCATCCTCATACGCCTAAGATACACTCATAGGATTACAAAAATCTATCAGCACAAAATGTTTATGACAAGGATTTTACAATTTGGTCCAATATTACAGAGGTAAATCTCATAACATAATATAAGACTTAATAACCAAAGAATAAACATAAAGGATAGATTTAGCATATGATAAAGAGAACAATAAACACAAGACCACAACAGAAGAATATCACTCATTAATGGACAATTTTTCACATAGAACCCAGAAAACAAGAATTTAAACTCAGAAGTAGACATAATTTATTTAGTTCTTGAATTTCTTAACAAGGGAACATCAAATGAATGCTCTCAAATCCTATCAATGGTTGTACACTTGCAACCAACTTGACACAAAAGATTGGGAAACTGAGATCAGTATGCATTTCACAAAGGAAACATACAATATTCACAATTATATCTCTAACTTTTTCAGAATTTGAAAGACTAAGCCCCTTTGATCTAATTACAAAAAATTAACTCCCTTACCTATGAGGAAAATCCCCATAATTATACAATTTGATGTCTTCTTACACCCCAATTTCCCCCAAAAAACGTCAAAAAACCATCCTAGAAAGACGTGGAAAATGAGATCCATTTTTGGGAAATATTTTGCAACTGTGAAGATACCTTTTATTCCTTAATTTGATTCTGCTTCTAGATGCTGACATGGATATATGTGGGATATTTTACTTTTATTGTTTAATCCCTTTTTTTCCTATTCATGTTGTCACCATCACTTCATGTGCCCCCAGTCACAAACCATATGTATTCCCTCATGTTTTTATTTTTTAACTTGATTTGACACCTACCCTTTTGGGAAATATACTTTGGGAAATAGATAATCATTAATACTCCCTCGTCTTTGATGCCTTCTTTATGTGAATTTCCTTCAAATCAAAAATCACCTTTTGGAAGATATCAATTTGCTCTAGACCCGTGTGAGTTTTTAGAATTGATTTCACATTCAATTCTGAAATGATACCTTACATAATTACTCCCTAATTTCATCCTTTTATAAACTCCCATTATTCTCTCATAAGATTACATCTTTCTTCAAACATTTGAGTGAAAAGAGAATTAGTGTCCATGTCCTTCTCAAGCAATGGTGGATGTGGAGTTAGGAACCATCTTGAAAGAACTTTCTTCTGAGACTTTGCACTCAATCTTCGACCTTTCTAGTCCTGATGAGGCCTTTGTGAGAATGTTCTTCAAGATTGAGGATCAGGTGGAGACTGATGGACCATTAACACCTCACATGGTTTGGGTAGCACTAATAAGAGGCTCATCAAGATGACTCCCTTTCTTTTCTGTCTTTTAGGTTTTGTATTATCATTTGTTTCATGCGGAGGACCAAAAATATCCTGAATTGCTGAAGAAGTTTTGGCTTCACTGCCGGCCTGCCATTAACAAAAACATCATTGATATATCTCCTTTATTCTTCAATGAAGAATTGGTGGAGAAATAAATTCCTGTTGATGCCTATGAAATGTTTGTTGATGATCCTGTGGAATATATATCATCAATTTCCTACAAAATCACCATGATGGAGCAAATACTTTCTCGTCTTGAGAAATCACCTGTGAAATATTCTTCAGGGAAGGCCCTTAAAGTGCCACCACCTTCCCTGAGGAGACGTAAATAGGGCATATCTAGTCCAACTTGTACAAGTTAACCCAGCTATGTGGATGAACCTGAATCTGCCCCATGGCACCAACTGATATTCCTAGGTCTTCCTCATCTTCAAAATATACTACTCGGTGGGTACCAAGGCCTACCTTAAAGGTGGGTCTAACCTCCTTGAATGGGTCTCCTCCTATAGGAGGAAATTGGAATTAATCAAAATCTTGGAGGGTCCCAAAACCAATATTTCAAAGCTCATGGAACTAGGCATGTCTCATGACCTTGCAGGGGACATCCAGTATGTTCATGGGGCTCAAGACCACAAATAATTTGAGTTCAGGAAGAAGAAGTTGTTGAATCAGATTCCTCCTTTTGCAGAGGAATGTGTAACCATTAATTGATAATGTACCTCTTTTTCAAAAAATTCCATTTTTTATATGCATATTTTAAGCTATGTGAATTTCAAGGGTCGGGCCCCCAATAGAATACCCATTTTGTTCTTAGTATTACATATGCTTCTTTTTTCTTGCATTTGTTAGCTCAACAATTACTTTTCATAATCTTGAATTTATCTTTATATAGCACAGCATCATCTCTAAATTCATATTGTATGGTTTGAATACCTACAACAAGGTAAAGATTTTTCTTTTTCTAAGTGTCCCACGGCTTTTTTGGAACCCATGGAGTACTGACCCTTTGTGATAAACCATCATTGCAACTTTTACTTGTATTTTCTTTACCCATGGACGTTCAATTATCTTTCCTGATGTTCTGCAACCCTTTGGCAAATTTTTGAGTGTCCCGTGGCTTTTTTGGAATCCACAGAGTATTGACTTCCTTTGTTAAACCCATCAAACATTACTTCCAGTGTGTCACAGGATTTTTGTTATACAACCACCTTTTCCCTTATCTCTTGTGACTAGGGTCATCCGCAGTATCCCTTCTTATTGCTTTATCTTGCATTGCAACCCGTGGACATTGAGTTATCCATTCCGTGGAATACCAAGTTAATGTATTGCGGCTTCCATAGAGTTGAATAATTATGTCCATACTTTGATTTGTTAAGCTTTAGAGGAAGGAATGATAATGGAGATTCAAAAATCTATTAGTGACAAGGTGACATATGTAAATTTTGGGTCCTTAGATGGTACATGGTATACTTTGTGGAAAACTAAACTAGGGAGGGCTCAAAATGTACACCAACGTTGACTCCATCTTGGGGATGGGCACCGCATGTGGGTGCCACAAGAACATAGACTAGGATAATGCCTAATCAATTGGGAAAGGAGTCAAGGAGACCAAATACATATATTTTTCTTAAAAAGAGACATTACATTTAAACCAGAATACTGCCATGTTCTGAAACCTGGTCATTGTAGACCAGAACACAAAAAGGGAAACCAACAAAAACAATACAACATAAGGAAATTATACATTTTAAAATGTTTATACCTGATACCTTGGCATAATCCAAGAAATGTTTGAGGTGCCTGCCATTAACATCAAACTCTACCAAGTGTCCTTCCAAATCCTTTAGAAATAAAGTATGTTCCCCAATTCTGATATCAATAGAATATGGCCCCATCCAGAGAGCATCAAACTTCCCATGTTTACCTTTATCTTCATGCCTACTATCCCATAACAAGACTAAGTCTCCAACACTAAAATTTCTTGGGGTGACCTTCTTGTCAAATATTTTCTTTAGTTTTTCTCTAAACTTGAGATGTTTTTAGTGGGACTCTCTTCTTTCCTTCATCTAACTCTGTGATGTGACTTATCATTGTTTCCTCATATGGACCTCTTCTCCTCATCTTCAAATTGTTGCATAAATTGATATGAGGAAAGTTGCATGTGTAGGGGCATAAGGGCTTAAACTCCATAAACTAGCTCAAAATGAATTTTTCCTGTAGATCACTTAGTGCTAATTATGTTTGCCCATAATGCAAATTTGAGTTGTTCACCCCATTTTTTCTTGTTATCTTGCAATGTCCTTTTGAGTATTTTAAGTAGACGATTGTTACTTGATTCTACTTGGCCATTTCCTTGAGGGTTATAATTTGAGGCATAGGCCAAAATTATACCATATTCTCTGCACATAGTTGTCAATGGTTTAGTTCTAAAGCTCATGGAATTGTCAACAACTATTTTGGCCAACACACTAAATCTATAGATTATGTTGTTCAGAATAAAATCCATGATTATTTGATGGGTTGCTCATCTGGTGGGAATAGATTCAACCCACTTGGTAAAATAGTCAGTGGCCACCAATATCCACTTATGACCAACACTTGAAGGATCTGAGATTTCACCAATAAATGCCAAGCCTCGTTGTTTAAATGGAGCTTCAATTGACACATGCTACAAAGGAAGGGCTCCAGAGGCTTTAATTTTTCCAGAAAATTATTGACAACTTTCACATCTTCTAACCAGTAAAGCCACATCCTTAAAAAATGAAGGCCACCAATATCTCACCCTTAAAATCTTGTGAGCAGACACTCTTCGGGAAAAATGACCTCTGCACACTCCCCCATGAAATTCTGTAATTATTTTTGGGGCCTCCTCTTCAGTGATACATCTAAGTAGTACCCCTTCTGGATTCTTCCAAGCTAATCCATGATCAGTCAATACATACTTCTGAGAAACCAACTTAAGTGTCCTTCTTTGGTTCTTATCTAAGTGCATAAGACAATTCAATTTTATCAAGTAATATAGTATATTCTTGTACCAAACTGAAGTGCTCACCTTTTCATGAGGATGTGGCCCATATTTTTCAACATTTTTTTATCTATGCCATTTGTAAATTGCTCTCTACCATCAACCTTGCTAAGCCCAACCCTCAAACCAACTTGGTTATCTTTATTTCCATGTCATAGTCCTATAATTTATCAACCCAACAACATATTTTACTTTACATCTCCATTTATGACAAAATGTCCTTTACCATAGTATGGGGAACACAAGCTACAACTTTGGAGCTTAGAATATAGGGCCTAAAGATTTTAGTGGATTTCACTAAAGCAAAATCTTATTTCTCCATGATGGAATGTTTTAGTTTAGCTCCTGTAGGGATTTTCTAAAGAAAGCAATGGGATTTTCATGCCCTTCTTCATTTTCTGCAATAACACAGAAGCAATTGTATTTTCTGAGGCAAAAGAGAACATTTGAAATTCTTTTCTTATAATCAGGACTTGCTAAGATAGGGGTAGTTTTGAGTGCCTCCTTTATTCCCTTGAATTCATGAACAACCCCTTCTTCCCATTTAATAATCTGATCTTTATTTAACATACTTGTGATAGGGATGGTAATCTCAGCAAAAGTTGGAGATGAATCTCCTTACAAAGTTTATTTTCCCAAAGAAATATTGAATGCCCTTCTTAGATATAGGAATGGGAACCTTATCAATTGCCTCTACCCTTTCAGGATCTATCATGACCCCTTCTTGTGACACTATGTGCCCCAAAAATTTTCCTTTTGTACTCCAAAGTGACATTTCTTGGGATTTAATGAAATCCCATACTCTCTGCATCTAAGAAACATCTTTTCTAGGTGCCCCAAGTGGTCACCTCTCTTTTTGGAAAAAATAGTTATATCATCTTGATATACTACAATAAAATCATTTATAAGGCCAGAAAAATCCACATCCATGGATCTTTGAAAAGTTTCTCCAACATTCATCAGTCCAAAAGGCATCCTGACATAGACATATGTTCCCCAAGGGGTAGTAAAAGCAGTCTTGAATTTTTCTAATTGCTTCACCACTACTTGGTTATATCTAGAAAAACCATCTAATGTAGATAACAACTCTGACCCTGTCACCTTTTGTAACATGTTGTCCATATTAGGCAATGGGTAATTATCCTTAATCGATGCCTTGTTCAGATTTCTAAAATCCACACAAAGTCTTATGTCCCCATTATTTTTCTTGACTGGTACTAAATTAGCCACCCAAGAAGAGTATCTAGTGGGCTGAATTATCCCACCATCTCATAGTTTAGTCAAATATTCTCCACATTTTGGTTGCAAGGAGGGGATTGATGGGCCTTTGCTTCTTTCTGAAGGGCTTGGAGTGAGGCTCCAAGGGTATCTCATGCTGAAACAAGTCTTCTCTATAATCCTTCAATTTTGAATAAGACCATGCCAGGAAGTCTTGGTATTTCTTTAGCAACTTGATGTAAGCTTGTTTTTCTTC
Organism: Taxus chinensis; assembly: GCA_019776745.2. NCBI lineage: Eukaryota > Viridiplantae > Streptophyta > Pinopsida > Cupressales > Taxaceae > Taxus > Taxus chinensis. Next base: position 41,121 of record JAHRHJ020000251.1, on the reverse strand, counting down.
TTTATCCATACTACTCCCTAACCAAACTTTTCTTGGGTTTTGAGAAGTTCCCAAGTTAAATTCTTCAACATCTCTAGATGCACAAATATATTTGTCCAAAATTTGGTCTGTACTATCAAAGTTTGATTCCAAGCTGACTAGTCCTCTAGGAATGACATTTGTCTTTAGCTGGATTATATATTTTCCAAAGAGAGTCTCCTTTCCTTCACACATTTCCACCATGGGTTCAAGATCAATGAGATGATTATTGAACTCACCTTTGCAAGTTAAAAACTTTGAATCTGAGCATCATCCTAAAATACCTGCCAATGTTGAATGTTGTCAGGAACTGAAGGTCTGACTAACACTTCTACTTCATAGTGGTAGTAGGGAGATACAACTTCATTGTTATACTGGGATTCCATAACAACCATCTTGTCAATTGTTGTATTCAGAGCTCTCTCATGATAAAGAATGTTAAAAGAATGAAAAACTTTCATGAAATCCCAAACTGCATGCTTATATTGTTTCAATCTCTTGTTCTTAGTGGCATACAATTGTCTAAATTGCTTTACAACCAGCTCTGAATCTCCTTTGACAATGATGTCCTTTATCCCATGCTTCCATGTAATTTTTAAGCCAAGGAGTAGTGCTTCATATTCAAAATGTTATTAGTGCATTCAAATTTCAAATTGAAAGAAAAGTTAAAAGAAACCTGATTTGGATAAGTTCAAAACCACTCCAGCTCCATTTCCAAATTTAGAACATGCCCCATCAAACATCATAGTCCAAGAGGCATTGACATCTTCTAGGGGTGTATTAGAATCCACTCCATGTTCTTTACAATCCACAAAGCCTATGAAGTTTCCCAAATCAGATGTCAACTGAACAGTATCTCATAAGAGGCATTCATATGGATCCTCAATAAGATGAAGCATTTTTTTTCTCCATGCAACTTGAATAACTTCCCTTCTAATGGTATATAGGCATATGACATATCCATCTGAACACTATCATACACTAGTGGCCCACTTTCTTGAAAACAACATGCCCCACTTAGTAGGGAAATCAACTATAACTATGTTCATGGTTAAATATTTGTCAGGATAGGAAACAAGATGTACCACTAAACCTTTAACATACCCTATAACTAGAACTTCCCTCTAATCCATGGCATAGAAAGTCCCAAAGGTACTTCCACTATATCTTCATGGTAATATCTAGCTCCACTTCATAACAACTATAACTTCCCTCAAATCCATGGCATAACAAGTTCCAAAGGCCAAATTGTTATCTTGATATCTAGCTCATTCATAACCTCTAAGGCATGACATTACATGAAATCCTGAATCAAATATATTATGAAGAAGCTTCCCCATTGACAATTAAAGTAGTGAAGAAAGGATCCACATCCAATTGGGATTCAACCAAGGATGTGCCTAAATATACTTCTGGGGGTTCTTCCATGTTTTCTGGTTCTTCCTTTATCTCAATCTCTATAACACTTGGGGAAGTTATTACATTGGCTGCATCCCTTTCCTTGACAACCATATCATCCTTCAGTCCTAAGTATTCAAATGCTCTTTTTCTGTGTTATGGGATTCTAAGAAATTCTACAATAGGGACTGTCACTTTTATCTAACTTAGAATTTGAGCCATATCACATATGGTATACTTTGGGAGGGCTGCTGTTAGAGGAAAGGGTAACAAATTCTTTCTGTTGGGATGTTATCTTTTATAGCTTGGGTAGTAAGCAGAGGTACTTGGCTTTGAAGCATTGGTAGGACCCTTATCAGGCATAGTTTTCTTAGGAGCATCCTTAGGGATATTGGTCAAGATATGAATTTTTGGCTTAACACGGACAAATCCTTTGACTTGTCTATTTTGAAGGTTATACTCCTTTTTTTAAGTAACTACAACATTCATTAACAACTGTCTATCTTCTTCAGATGGGATTCCTCCATCATAATTCTTGATCATTAGAGCTCTTAAGTACTCAAAGTCATGATTTGGAAGCTCAAATGAATGGGCCATATCTATATCAACATTAACAATAGAAGGAATGGAAAATACTTGATTTATGCAAGCCCAAAATTCTTTCATAGTTTTAGCATATAAGATATTAGTTGAAGTATATCCTTGCATTGGATAGTTTTAGCATTCCATCATGCATATGTCATAAAAACTAGCTTCAACAGAAACATCATCATCTCCAACAAGTGACTCACAAGGGGAGTATGACAATAAACACTTATCACACCATTCAATGATGTGATCTTCTTCTACTAATGATACCCTTGTTGTTAATGGATCAGGGACTATTTTTTTTTCTTTAGGGGCTTGTTGCTTATGGCCTGTAGGCATAGATCCTTTTCCTCTATCATTAGCTAAGTGATATTTGGGATGGTTCCCAAATCTATTTTTTCCTTGGGCTTGGTGTTGAACCTAAGGATTTGAAACCAATCCTTTTTATTCTCTAGCCAACTTTATATGAAATTTCTTTGACTGCTCCAACCAAAGTTTTGACAACTTCTTCTAGGTCAACTACCTTTACTAGGCTGAGGTTTCTCTAGATTAATCAACTTAACACCTTCCCTCTTTGGAGGCTTCCCAACTGCTTTGATATTGTTCTCAATTTGGACAACCATAGAGAAAGTATGCCTCAAAGTTCTTAGATTCTTATCCCTTAGATAATAGGTTGTTTTTTGTCAAAGGCATTTGAGTACTTTGATCAAGCAAGAATCATTACTAGGCCTTAGATTAGTAGGAAATGTAGTTAATGTTTTGTTAAACCTAGTATTAAATCTTGCACACACTCATTCGGATTTTTCTTTATATTCTCAAACTTGGTCAAGAGAAACCTAGGATCAATATTGTCACCATATTATAACTTGAAAGCATTTTTCATTTCATCTCAGGAGTCAATTGAATTTTTGGCAAAAAATTATACCATTCCCTAGCATCTTCTTCTAAAGTATGTATGAATAAATTTACATAGACATTTTCATGCTCTATTTCATACTCATCCATGATATTTTGAAAAAAATTATAAGATGTTTATCTCTACTTAGGGCATTATTTCCTTAAAATTTAGACAATCTATTTCTGATCTCATGTGGTACTTCATTTAGATAGCCCACCATCCCATGGAATCTTATTGGTCTGTAGGTATTAACCACAAAAGGAGCTCTTGGTGGAGGTTGTGCCATATTATTCAGTGGAGATTTTTCAAAAGAAGGATTGAAATGGTGGGGAACTAGGGGTCTTAGTGGAAAAGGAGTATGATCCAAAAAGTATGAATCCTTCATGGACTTATTTTTACAAAACAGTCTATTATCACAAATCAACAAAGGGGGAAGATGAAGAATACCTTTATTACTTATAGATGGTGAACCCTCTTCAAATAATGAATGTAAATTAGATTGAGGGCTACTTGATTTAGATCTGTCAAGTGTGCTAGAATAGTCCTCCACTAAAGGTGGATCCAATTAAGTAAGTTGAACAACCTTCTCTTCTGATCCTTGACCACCCACTAGTTTCTAGGTCTGCTTTCTTATTAAATTTATACTTTCTATCTCTGGGAACAATCTTCTAGTAGGATCATACTTGAAGAAGGATCTTCTTCCTTCCACTTTTGCAAGGGTGAAGAGTTAATCATCAAGGAGTAAATGATTTGCACTGGTGTATGCCATATTTTCTTTCAAAAGATATGGAGCTTCCACTAAGGTCTTGTACCTTAGATGTGTAAATAGACTCAAATTTCTCTTGAGATGCTAGCTTTACATATTAGTACAAAAATATTTGTAGATCTTTATGAATTTTCCCACACTTTTCCCAGTGGAGTTAGATTTAATGGAAAGCCTTCTTATACTGAGAGAATATAGGGACAATCAAGTTCAAGATGGACTATATTTTGGAAAAGATTTACAAAGGGAAGAATCCTGAACCTCAATTTAGACATAATAACCTATAGTGTTGCTAGCTATTTATAAAGTTCTCAAATCCAAGAAATAGGTCCCCAACAATGGCGTCAGAGGTGTGTTGGTCCTCAAATTTGCATCCCCTATTAGAATGAAAATGATTAATTGATAATGTACCTATTTTGCAAGAACTTCCCCTTTTGTATATGGATGGTACAAGCTATGTAAACTTCAAGGGTTAGGGTGTATGCATGCAAAGATAACTAAGTCACATGAATCAAAAATAACACCCAGTAGTTCCAAAACAAAAATAACTAAACAAGAACATTAAGATAAGAGATTATAAAACTAACTTCTAAGTGCATGCAACATGAATGAAACAAACTAACATGCTAAGTCATTTTACTCTTTAGATTGCTAACATAAAATGAACCTATTTAGATCCTAAAGCAATCAAAGTAGTTTGTTTTTTTTCTCTAAGATGGTGAAAGGATCTCTCTAAACAATGGCTACAAGGCCAAGTTATATATTTCTCCACTAACCAAATATGAATAATGGATGTAAAGTGAGCAAGCTATTCCAAAAATGGAAGGCTCAAGATCAAATGTATATGGCTTTGGCTAATACAAATGAGGTGTGGTGTACGATGTAAAATTGAAAGGGATGCCTTAGGCTTGTATTTATAGGTTTCCATTTGGGAAAGTTTAGAATCCTAGTGCATGTGGGAAAAAAGGGGAGCCCAAAAATAGAATTTTACAAGTCAATGCACATATTTATTATAATAGGAGCTAATTAATCTTTTAGGATTACTTAAGGATCCTAAGTAGGCTTAGGAAGCTTTCTGCGATTATACGAAAGAGGTTTGGATAGATTTTGGAAGTTCTAGAAGCAAGATTTAGCCAATAAGAAGATTTATTGGTTAAATGAAAGATTAGAGGCTTAATGAACATATAATTAGCTAATTAAGAGGATTATCACTAATCAAAATGTCGTTAATTGGCATCCTGAGTGAATTAGAAGCATAGTTAGATAACAAAGTTTCGTTATTTCACCAATGTGAGAGGGAGTGAAGATTGCTAGTGTAATTTAAGTATTAAACTACGTAAGTGGATTTTAGGTGTCTGCATTTTCCCCTCTTGTGGGTGCTGTAAGAAACACCACTTCAAAGATAGTAGACAAGTATAGCCAAATAATTTTTTTGAAGGGGTAGAAGAAAAATTAGTAGAATGAAGGATGCCCCCTCAAGTGTCGATCGAAAAGATGGAGAGAAAATACCAAACAGGGGGAAAATCTCATGGCAATGGGAGACAGATAGTGATATAACAATTATCGATATAGAATAGAGGTGTCGGCCTCGATATCCGCATAAACTAGTACAAAATCTTGTGTTGAAAAATTCATGGGGGTATCATTCTGAAGTGCCAGATATGCTTTTCTTAATAGATCTATAGAAATTTTTTTAGCAGGTGATCCCTATTGCCCCAATTGATTTGGAAGAATAGAGTTAATAGAAGAGAATGGTATGTAAGAAAAGGAAGATGAAAGGTATGGAAATATCTTACATCCAGCTAATGTAAACAAGTTTATTTCATCGTATTGCTAATGTTCTACATCATCGGTCCTTTATTATATACAAGCATACAATAAAAGTGTAAGATGACATGAAAATCCATAATATGAACATTTTTTCATTTCTAAAAATGCTTAACCCAATGCAACATATACATAATACAATGCAATACGAGAAAGTAAACAAGATAACCTAATAGGGAAAACAAATACACACACACATACTCAAACAAACAACATTCAAGACAGTTGCGCCAATGTTTTTGTAATCAAGCTTCAGTTCCCAAATGTTCATGTTTTAACGACAAGGGTTGAGAATAGTGCCCTAGGAAAGGATACATACAAGGGGAATAACGGAGGACACAAGAATCCTATGAAAAAAAATCGTACACTATGAAACTACCCCAAGAAACGCATTCGTGTAAGTGAAGACAAACATAAAAAGCAATCAAGCTTTTTTTAATGGAGGGATATCACAATTATCCCCAATTCACAAACATGAATAGGTGAGAAACAAAGAGATATGTTTTATAGGATAATTTTCAATGTTTGAGTACGATGCATGTGATACAGGCTTCATCTACATGCATGCTTGTAACTGATGTTTTGATTTATGTGATGTTTTCAATTTTTTAGGATTTTTGTAAAAGTCTTATATTGTTTTTGAGATTTTGATGGAAACATATTTGAATGTTTTGATATTTCCAACTTACATATTTGAATGTTTTGGGATTTTCAACATTTATACAAATGTTTTTTTTTTAAATTTTATAAACAAATTTGAATGTTTTTGGTATTTTAAAAGTTTTCTAAAACTATGTACATGAATGGAAAGGAACGTGGATGCCCCCAGTTATAGATGGGATGCACAAGGGCATAATTCCATGTGTATGTTCAAGATAGTAAAGATGTGAAGATGCCCCCAACATTAGATGGGAATATACAAAGGTGAACCATTCACATATATACAAGAGTAGAAATCAGTCGGATCGAGGTGAAAGGGGATAGGTCTAACCAAAACTCAAACATAGGCCAAAACTAGCTTAAGAAAAAATAAATGTTCCTTATAAAAATGAGAACGCTTGTGAACAAAAAATCCTCCCAAGGCACCGAAAACTAGTTTTCACCCAGGGACTTGTCCAAAGTGACACAATTATGTGGTTTTCACATTTGGACGACCTGTTTTCTATTTTCTTTTTTCTTGATTTTTTTTTTTTGCTTTTTTTCTTTGATTTTTGAGGGACTCTATACTCAAGCATAGAACTGTTTGAGATATATTGCATTCATGGATTATTTTAGTTCATCACCATTTGAATGAGAAAGTTTGTAGGCCGCTGAACCATACTTAGCGACCACAACATATGGTCCTAACTAGTTTGGCTCGAACTTTCCTTTCTTTTGTCTATCTTTGGTGGTGTTGAACTTATTTTATTTTAGCACTAAGTCTCCTACCTCAAATTTACGAGGTATCATATGCTTATTATATCCATGGGACACTCAATTATGATAAAATTTTAAGTTATTGAGTGCACGAAGGTGTCTTTCAACCAGCAGTTCCATCTCTGTTAGTCTAGCCATATGGTAGTATTCGTCTTTGTCTAGATAGTCTTTGAGAGATATTATCATGGAAGAAAACTCAATTTCCAGGGGGATGATGGCCTCAAGAAAAAAATCTATGGAGTAGGGTGTTGCACTAATAGGAGTGTGAATGAAAGTTCTATAGGCCCAGAGGGCAGGATGAATCTATAAGTGCCCATTTCAACCTATTTTTCTTATTATCTTTTCTATAATCTGAACAAGGGTATTTTTAGGCATCTGTTTGTGCATTACCTTGATGTTAATAGGGAGTATACCACTTTATCCATATATGGAATCATTAGCATAATATATTCACAGTCTTATTCTTAAAGGATTTACCATTGTCTATTATAATGGCGGAAGGGATGTCATAATGGCAGATAAGGTGATTCATGATGAACTTGGAAATTTGGGCTACGATTGTGTGCATGGTTTTGTGCTTTTAGCTAAGTTAGATGAATGAGAACTAACACCTAAATAGTTCTATAACAAAGCTAATGACAAAATCTAAACACCATCAAAGATGAGAGCTAAACAAGATTAATACCTAGCATAATGCATTAACTTTGAATTAAAAAATGCTAAAGTATTTAAATCTCTACTTCTCTAGATTACCAACAAACAAGTAAATGGACCTAAATAAGCTCCATGGCAATCAATATTTGGTTGTCCTTGATATCTCCAAGAACCTAGGAATGGGGGCTTATCAAAGTTGGGCTACAAGACCCTTTTTGACACCTCCCATATGACCTAAGCACTTTAGGCTAGAATATGAAGCTTAGCTCCTCAAGATGATGAACTCTCAAGAAAACAAGGTGCAAGCTCTTAGTCTCTTTGCTATATGCTTTGCATTTGCTCTCTTAGGAGTTTAGGTGTAAGTAAAAAGGTAGGTGGAGGGCTCTTTATATAGCCCAAAGGATAAAGGATTCAACACATTCTCATGAATGTGGGATAAAGGTAAAACATGATTAGGAATGGATAAGGTTGCTTTATTAAAGGTAACCTTACTTTAGAAGGGTTTAATACATGTTTAGCAAGTCATGGGAGTTGGGGGGTGTTTTAATTAATCAAAGGTGATTAACTAATAGGTAGGTGTAAGCTTATAGAAGCCAATTAGAAGAATATTAGTGCGATTTAGGCTATTATAAGGGGATTAAATCAATTAAATATTGATTTATTGGTTAAATGGAAGGGAAAGCTAATTAATTAATAATAATTAATTAGTCTAGGTAGAAGGGGTGATTTATTAACGGAAGGTCATTAATTAGGGTATTTGTTGGATAGGAAACTTAATTAATTAGCTTAGTGTAATTAATTAATGATGATATGAGGGAAAATGAGTGCTTTTGACGATATGTCGTTGATTTGCGAGAAAGGGGATAATTAGCGCAATTTAAGTATTTAAATTGCTTGGGCGTAATTATAGGTGTCTACATTTGCCCCTCTTTGGGGTGGCGTAAGTGATGCCACTTCAAAGATAGTAGACAGAAGAGATTTTGAAGGGATAGAAGAAAAATTAGTAGGAGGGAGAGATGCCCCCTCGAGTGTCGATGGGGTGATGGAAGAAGCCGATCGACGATCGAAAAAGGTGAGATATAGGCAGAAGAAGGGGGACGAGGCAGGATGCCTCGATGAGAGGGAGAATTAGGGGTGAAAGGGAAGTGGTGTAGAAGAAATATGGATGAGGGGGGAGAAGAGCTTAGCCTCTAGCCGCATATTTGTTTGAAACAATTTGGATGTCATCATATTGCCATAGGAACTACGTCATCGGTCCTTATGAAAAATATAAGCATACGACAAAGGTAGAATGACATGAAAAGCCATAATACGAACAATTGTTCATTGCTGAAAATACCAACTCCACGCAACATACAATAATGCAATGCAATACGAGAAGGAAACAAGCTCATATAACAGGGAAAACAAGTACGAACGCACATATCCAACCCAACAATGGTCAAGACAGTTGTACAAATGTTTTGTTATCAGTGCTGAAGAGATCCACAAGTTCATGATTGATGACAAGGGTTAAAAATGATGCCCCAAGCAAGGATACATGCAAGGGGAAATGAAAATGGACACGGGGTCCATGAAAAGCATTTGTGCGCAACGAAACAACACCAGGCAACCAAAAGTGCCCCAGAGTACAGACGAAGCAAGCAGCTAGCTTTTGTGAATGGTTGTGAATCCGGTGATCCGCGAGTCGTATTAATCGGGGAAGATGTGAGACAAACCAATAGGATATGGAGAAAATACCATGCGCAAGACACAAGTTTCAGCCGTAAGAAGCAAGTTACCATTTTGTAGGGTGTTTTACTTTTTAGGAATTTTTTGAAAAATTTTGCCTTGTTTTTGGATTTTTTTGATATAGTAAATGTTTGTATTGTTTTGGCTTTCTGAACCATGATAAACAATAGAAGAAAGGAGAAGAAGAAAAAGAAGGGCCTAGGGGCAACAGAAAGTGCCCTAGGTGGAAGAAAAGAGAAACAAACGACAAATAATGTCCTTGTTTAGTGGAAAAATTAAGAAAAAATAATTATTTGAAAAATAATTATTTACGAGGGTGTGAAGAAGAATAAAAATCGCCAGGGAGCAATAAAATTGTCTGGGGGAGAAGAAAGGGGTATTGGACAAAAAATGCCCCAATACGGTGAAAAATAAGAGAAAAATAATTATTTAATTAAAAATAATTATTCCACAGCGAACAGAGGAGAAAACGGTGAGCTAAACGGGTGTCCCAGCCATCCGATCGGTGAAAAACAGGTTAATATACCCCCCCCAGGGGGGTAAAAACATCGCAATCAGTTCATTTTAACCGCTCAGTTTAGAAAACTTACCGTGAGGCTCTGACACTCAGGAGAGATGGTGATCGCACGTGATCGTTTGAGGCATGCTGTAGATTGTAGATGATAGATCTGTAGACAATATCAAATGTTGTTTTCAAGTGTTATTTTGATGTATATGGACGGGATGATATGATGATATTGGTGCGGGGGGGATAGATTTTTTATTATGCGCAACCCCTCTTGCCCCCATTGATGATATGATATGTGATGATTAGCTTAGCATACATGCATGATGTAAAACTTAGCATTTTTGTTTATATATGATGTATAGATGATGCTAGATGTGATGATAGTGATGGTAATGTGATGTGAATGATAACAAAATAGAGCACATGCAAGAAACACAGCCAAATGCTACAAAGAACACCAGGAATTAATGCAATACACCATGAATCACCATGCCTTATTAACAAGTAACAAAACACAACCAAATGCATTAAGAAAGAAATAAAGAATTAACACACTAGCATGTCGAAACCCACTACAATATGCACAAGCAAGAATGAATCTATTCTAAGCAAGAAAAGATAAACTATGACAAAGTACACCCAAGCAACAAACAACTCAAAAGCAAGCACGCAAAACACTATACAAGCAACAAGCAAAGCAAGAAAACAAGACAATGCAAGTAAATGTTTTTGTAAGATATGTTTTCATAAACCGATTTTCTATTGTTTAGGTTTTTGTGAAACAATTTTATATTGTTTTTGTGTTTTCTCAAAACAATTTTCTATTGTTTTTGTGTTTTATCAAAACAATGTTCTATTGTTTTTGTGTTTTCTCGAAACAATTTTCTATTGTTTTTGTGTTTTTCTCGAAACAATGTTCTATTGTTTTTGTGTTTTTCTCGAAACAATTTTCTAAACAATTTTCTATTGTTTTTGTGTTTTTCTCGAAACAATTTTATATTGTTTTTGTGGTTTTAACAGTTTTCCAAAGCTATGTGCAGGTAACCAAGAAAGCATGGATGCCCCCAGCGTTAGGTGGGGAATATACAAGGGCAGAAGCCACGCGCTTATGAACAAGAAGGTGAAGTCGTTGAGTTTCCCCAGCGTAAGATGGGAAATAACGAAAGACCACGTCCCTTACAGATGAATAGAAGAAGGCAAAGCCGGATCAAGGCTGGACAAGATGGTGTGCACAAGGAAACTCGAAGGCAGAACCAGGTCTAGGCCAAAGACAACTACCCTTCTAATACAGAATGCTTGTGAACAACGAATCCTCCCGAGGCACCGGAAACTGGTTTTCACCCAAGGACTTGTCCAAAGTGCCACAATTGCGTGGTTTTCACTAGTGGACGACCTGTTTTCTCTTTTTCTTTTTCTGATTTTTTTTTTTGATTTTTTGTTTTTTTTTTTTTGATTTTTGTGCCATGTTCAAGCATAAAACTTCTTAAGATGCATGGCATTCATTGGCTCTCAGAGCTCATCACCATTGGGGTGAGCCAGTTTGTATGCCCCAGTGCCGTACTTGGCAACTATGACATAGGGTCCTAACCAGTGTGGTTCAAACTTCCCTTTCTTTTCTCGCTCTGCTTTGGTGTTGAACTGGTTCTCCTTCATAACTAAATCACCCACCTCAAACTGGCGAGGGATGATTCTCTTGTTGTAGTTGTGGGAGATTCTGTGTTGATATACCTTCAGGTGATTAAGAGCGCGAATGCGCCTCTCATCCAGGAGCTCTAACTCAGCCAATCTTGCCACTCGATAATCTTCATCCTTATCCAAATAGTCCTGAAGAGAAATTCACAGGGATGGGAGTTCGATCTCTAAAGGGATGATAGATTCTGTCCCGAACACTAGGGAATATGGCGTCACACCCGTAGGAGTGCGAATTGATGTTCGGTAGGCCCAGAGGGCTGGGTGGATTTGTAGGTGCCAGTTTCGACTGGTTTTGCTAACCATCTTCTCCATTATCCTTACCAAAGTCTTGTTTGTTGCCTCAGCTTGTCCATTACCCTGAGGGTAATATGGCGTGGACCATTTCAATCTGATTTGGAACCGTTGGCAAAGACCTTTCACAGTTTTGTTCTTAAATGACTTCCCATTATCTGTGACAATGGCTGCAGGGATACCATATCGGCAAATAATGTGATTCATGATGAATTTAGAAATCTGTGCTCCTGTGACATAGGTTAAAGGGACAGCCTCCACCCATTTTGTAAAGTATTCTGTAGCTGTGATGATATGTGTATGACCATCAGATGAGGTAGGAGTAAGCTTCCCTATTAGATCAAGTCCCCACTTGGAGAATGGCCACGGGGTAGTGATTGGTTGCAATGGTTGCGATGGAGCATGGATGAAATTTCCATACTTTTGGCAAAGCACACATTTTCTAACATAATTACAACAATCAGTTTCCATGGTGAGCCAATAGTAACCCACTCTTAACAGTTTCTTAGCCAAGACCATTCCGTTTGTATGTGCTCCGCATACTCCTTCGTGTACTTCTTTAATTGCCTGGATTGACTCCGTCACATCCAGACAACGTAACAGATTCCCATCGTAGCCATGATGATAAAGTGTACCTCCTAAAAGGGTGTAACGGGCTATCTGGCGAATCAGGCTTTGCTTTTCAGAATGGGAGATATTGGGAGGGAAAGTACTGTCCTTAAGATAGGTGAAAATGGGTTCGTACCATGGGGAATAGGGACCAACAACCTCACAAGCCAGGCAAGATTCTGGCACGTCATACGCGGGCTGGTGTAGATTTTCTATGAAAAATGGCATATCATTGTTCCCTGGTGGAATACGAAGCATAGATCCCACCATTGCCATGGCATCTGCCGATCTGTTCTGCGCTCTTGGGATCTGCTCAAAGGTAATGCACACAAAATACTCCTTCAGAGTTTCCACCAACTTCTTGTAAGGTATGAGCTTGTCATCCTTAACTTTATACTCATCATTAACCTATTTGATGATTAGCTGCGAATCACCTACAACCTTAACATGTTGAATATTCCACTTGATGGCTAGCTTCATCCCTGCAATGAGTGCTTCATATTCCGCAATGTTGTTCGTGCAAGGGAAGGCCAGGTGGAAAGCTTGTGGTATAGGATCACCCGAAGGAGTAATAAGGACCACTCCTGCACCTGAACCATGAAACGTAAAAGATCCATCAAAATGTATCTGCCATACGACAGATTCTTCAATGTAGAGAAAAGATGCATCTGGCAGATCCAGACTCAAAGGTTCTGTGCTTTGCAAAGGTGCTTCCGCTAGCTGGTCGGCAAGTACTTGTCCTTTAACTGATTTTTGATGGACAAATTCTATATCAAACTCACTGAGTAGAATGATCCAATTAGCCATTCTACCTGTGAGGGTGGGTTTGGACAACAAATACTTGAGTGGGTCGACCTTGGATATGAGCTTGGTCTTAGTATTTAGCAGGTAATGGCAAAGTTTCTGAAAGGTAAAAACAACGGCCAAGCAAGCCTTTTCAATCTGAGGATAATTAAGTTCATAGGTGATGAGGGTGTGACTCAGATAGTACACTACTTTCTCTTTATGGCTAAGGTCGTATTGGGCGAGCAATGCACCAATAGCGTATTGCGTAGCGGAAATATAGAGCAAAAGTGGTTCTCCTGGAGTGGGAGGCATGAGGACAGGTGGATTAGCCAGGTACTATTTAAGCAAAGCAAAGGCTTGTTGTTGCTCAGGTCCCCAAATGAAAGTGACGTCCTTCTTAAGAAAATGAGTGAATGAGTGACATTTATTTGCAAGCTGGGAGATAAAGTGGCGAATGGCTTGAATTTTCCCTTGCAAGCTATGCAGTTGCTTGATATTCTCAGGTGGAGGCATTTCTGTGATGGTAGACACTTTAGCAGGGATAAACCTTCAATACCTCATTCAAAGAATGATTGATAAAGGATTCAACACATTCATGATTTCTTGGAGGTAAGCCTAATTGCTTTATTAAAGGATAACCTTATTTTAAGAACACTTAATTTGGATTTAGCAAGTCATGACTTGGGAGGTGTAATTAATCAAAGGTGATTAATTAAAGGTAGGTGTAAGCTAAAAAGCCAATAGGAATATCCTCGATCTTAGTTACTAAAAAGGGACTTAAATCAATTAGGATGTCGATCTACTAGTCTTCTATGAAGTCATGAATCATATCATGAAATAATTACTGATAGAAGGCCCGCTGATAAGTTATTAATGGAAGGTCTTAAGGGTATTTGGCATCAGGATAATTAGATTAGGTATTGTAATTAATTGTGAAATTGAGGGAAAATGATGCTTTTCAACGAATGATATAATGTTGATTATAGAGAATAGGGATAATTAGCCAATTTATAGTATTTCATACCTTGGGCGTAATTATAGGTGTCAACAATTGCCCCTCAATGATGTAGCGTAATCGTGAAAGTCATCTTCATAAAGATTTTTGAATGATAGAAGAAAAATTAGTAGGAGGGAGAGATGCCCCCTCGAGTGTCGATGGGGTGATGAAAGAAGATGATCGACAATCGAAAAATGTGAGAGATAGATAGAAAAATGGGAAGAGGCAAGATACCCCAATGAGGCAGAAGATTAGGGGTGAGAAGAAAGTGATGCAGAATGAATATGGAGGAGGGGAGAGAAGAGCCAGCCTCTAGCTGGGTGTATTGGAACAATTTCGGTGTCATCATATTGTCATAAGAGCTACATCATCGGTCCTTATGAAAAATATAAGCATACGACAAAGGTAGAACGACATGAAAAGCCATACTACAAACTGCATTGTCCATTGCTAAAAACACCAACTCCATGCAACATAAAAAATGCAATGCAATACGAGAAAGTGAAAGATGCCTAACTCTATGTAACATACAAAATGTAATGCAATACAAGAAAGTAAACAAGCTAAACTAACAGAGAAACATAATATAATGTTTTTATTATCGAGCTTCAGTTACGAGGTGCCAAATTAACCGGGTTGATGATGGTGCACCCAAGGATACATGTCCAGGGGAATAATGCCACAATTGCTGATGGTTTTCACTAGTGGATGACCTATTTTCTCTTTTTCTTTTTCTGAATGATTTCTTTTTTTGATGGAGGTTTTTTTCACATGAACAAGTGAGAACCAAAGAGTGACGTTTTGTAGGATGATTTTCAATTTTTAGAAGTTTTCTGAAACATATTTGAATGTTTTTTGATGATTTTTTTCTCTAACATATTTGAATGTTTTGGTTGATTTTAAAAGTTTTATGAAACTATGTACAGGAAGATGAGAAAGCGTGGATGCCCCCAATGATAGATGGGATGTACAAGGGCATAAGGCCACGTGCGTACCAGAAAGGTGAAGATGTAAAAATGTCCCAACGATAAGGTGGGAGTATTCAAAGGTAAACTCTTCACAGGTAGAAGTAGGACCCAAGGCCATTATGGATAGGTTCAACATGATGATGAACATAAACCAATGAAATCATGGGAAGAAGTAAGGATGCCCCTAGGGTAAGTTGGCCTAAGAGCACATGATAGAAAGGAAGGAGAAGATTATTTTTGTGGAAGGTGACAAAGGTGTCTACAAACATGGAAAAAAAGTAACATTATACACATGGATGTTCTGAATGAAGTAGAAGAACAATGTGAATGATATGAATGTAGCTTAGAAGCCTCGCAATGAAGAAGTGATTAGCCAAAGGCATAAATCGTGAGATGAGATATGGACTAGAGTAAGAGTCTGAACAAGGTCCAAAAAAGACACTTGGTAACATACTAATCTTGTTTACTCATAGAGATCCAGTGTGTGCACGTGGATTTTATTACCTCTTGAAGTGAAGATTTAATAGACAACAAGTGAAGAGACCCTAGCCAATGCGTAGGAATGATTTGTTTTGATAAGTGATTTTGTGAATGGAGGGTGAAAGGATAGCCGTACATTGCTCCACTGCCAGCCAAGCGTCCATAGCCCTGACGGAGATGTATTTGATTCTAATCACAACATTGCTCTACTACCAGTCAGGCATCCATAGCCCCGATAGAGATTATTGGAAATACCCCAAGAGAGAGTTATATATTAATTTGCTTTTGCTTTGTAGCTTTTAGCTTTTGAGTTTTGATTGATTTTGATTCTTTTGCTTTCTAAAAACTTATTTCAGCTCTCTTGTTTGACAAGGGGTTAAGAACCACTGATGGCTTGATGGAAGGAGGTGGAAGTGATTGTGATGATGACATTGGCTAGTGTCAACAAATATGTCCAAAATTTCTTCACAACAAGTTTATTAGATGTTTGAATGTGATAGGATCTCCATGAGGTCAGTCGTTCTTTAATTTACCAAGGTGATAAAAGACCAGGGGCAAACAGATACCATAGAGATAAATGTCACAAAATGCATGTGAATAAGCTAACCAAAATATCACCGAAGGGATGAAAATGGTAGGAAGACTTCCAGAGAAGAATAGAAAGGAAGGGAAGAAAGAAATATCCATGTGTACACAACACCTGATTGCAATGTTTGATCTTTGTACCTTTGATTTTTGTTGTTTTTTTTTCTCATGTTTTTTTTTTGTTTTTGTATTTTGCCTTGTTTTTTATTTTTAGATTTTTTAGATTTTCTTTTTTTTTAACCGTTGTTACTAACAAAGTCACTCTATGTGATAGGATCCAACAACGATGTTTGCAACTTCCTTGATAAGGAAGACTAAGCGTGTTTGTTTATCAAGAGTCATGTTTTCCCCAATCTCGATGATCGTGGTGAGTTCACACTCAACAAAGGACTGTGATTTATCCTGAAACATGGATTTTGTATGCGGGAGCTTGAGTTCCCTATCCAGAGGTTTATGCACTTTGTGCCATACTTGATGGTTATGTTGATGTGCGTTCTTGAATCGCGCTTGATTTACAACTTTGAGATTGTTCTAGTTGTTGGGGGATTTTGAGCTCTTGGAAGTTTTGACCTGAGCTTGATAATGAACCTGTTTGGGTTTCTTATAAGATGATGCTTGAATTTTATGACCTCGAGAAGGAGAAGAATGTGAACATTTACAATTGATGATAGGAACGATAGAAATGGTAGTGGGCTTGCCCACAACCATTGATAGAAGAAATATGTGATAGATGAAAAGGATACGGTCCAAGAATTGAAGAGGATGGGCTACCAGGAGGTGAGCCACAGATAGAAGGTGAAAGGCTACTAGGATGTGGCCCAAGAATAGAAGAAGAAGGGCTACTAGGACGTGACCCATAAATAGAAGATGAAGGGCTACTAGGATGTGGCCCAAGAATAGAAGAAGAAGGGCTACTAGGACGTGACCCATAGATGTAAGATGATGGACTACCAGGATGTGGCCCAAGAATAGAAGATGATGGACTACCCAGGGGTGATCCATACATAGAAGATAAGGGGCTAGTTGGACATGCCCCAATAATCGAAGATAGTGGGCTACTCGAAAATGTCCCACAAATAGAAGAGAGAGGGCTACTAGAAGGTGACCCACACCTAGATGAAGATGAAGGGCTACTTAGCATTGACCCCACCAGAGATTGTGATTGAGGAATTATGATAGACAAAGAGTTATTGGGTGATGAGAAGATAGGCCATGGATTTATGCAATACCAAGGAGTTTCATCACATAATGAAGAATGTGAAGATGGAAGAATAAGAGGAGGATCAAGTTGCATAATCTGAGGCTCTTCCTCCATTTCTTGATCAAAGGAATCAACCTTTTCCTCACAATATGCAGACGCATCAAAGTCTAAAGAGAATCATTTTTTGTAATCTACTAAAGCAATATCTTCATATGCCCCTATAAATTCCTTGATTGTTTCTTCATTCTGAAAGAGATCAATCGGTATGAGTTTTTGATCGATCCCTAGGGGTTTATTGGAAGAAATTGGTTCACTTGGTGTGGAAGCCTTAGAATATGTTTGATGATTATTGATATAAGAAGATTATGTGGGGGATGAAGAATATGTGTAGCTAGATGTCTCAGGACTAGAAGAAGGTGGTGTGGACCTACCTATACAATGGTATGTCATATGTAAAATAGTAGGACTAAGTCCAAAGTCTATAGATTGTGACACATGGGTTAATTCAGATGTTTGTCTCGAAGGACTTTGAGTCACACGAATCTTCACAAAAGGAATATTCCGTGGGGGTGATTGATGAAGAAGGTCCTACAAAGAAGGGGAGGACTGTGATTCAAGCATCGCATTAGATGAATGATGACAAGGGTCTTGTGAAGAAAGAGAGGACCATGATTCAAGAATTGTATTATACTTCTGATTGGAGGGATTTGGAGTTGCATGTATCTTTAAAGGAAGAAGACGTCGTTGGGGCAACTGATAAATGGGGTCCTGTGAAGAAAGGGAGGACCGTGACATAAGAGTCACATTATATGATTTAGGAGTCGAATTAGATGAATCTGAATAGTAGTTTGGATCTGAATCCTCAGAAGAGTCAGAGGAAATATTTGGATTGGAATCCTCAGAAGAAGAGGAAATGTTTGGATTGGAATTAAAAGAAGAGTGGGGGGAACTCGAATAATAATTTGGATCAGACATGTCTAAATCATACCACCAACTATGAGATGAAGGTGGGGAACAAGTTACCCGTATGGGTCTCTCTAGCATGAATAACCAAATGAGGTTTAGTTGTGATGGGAATCCTATGATTTGAATTGTTGAACCTAGGTTTTGTATTTTTGTAAGTATGGGGAACCACGCGATAGTTAGTCATTTTTGGCACTGTTTTAAGCACAAATGTCTAGATCTAGATAGTGTGATGGAACTCCTTCAAAGGGAAGGAAGTGACATGTCGATTTGGGTAGCATAAGGACAACCAACTAGACATTTTGTAAGTATTGATATGCATGCATGATTTTCTGAAGAATGTCTAAGGAAAATAGACATCGTGATGACGTAATATTGATGAGATCGAGAGGGATTATCCTAGAAAATAAGTTTTCTGAATGAATAATCACAAGGAACAATCATGCAAGTGTGAAACACAAAGCCAATCAACAAGGAAATACACCATATGAAAATGCGATGCAAAGATATGATCAACAAGATGTTTTCACTTATGCCAAGTTCAAGGAAATGAAAAAAACGTAAGTAAAAACAAGAAGTCAATGTGATCTCCCAATCAAGATATACGATGAGCTAGCTCAAACTTGATTAAGACCTATATCTCAAAAAGTGCCAATTACAATTCACGAATGACACAACAATATCACCAAGATATGTTAACCCACTTTGCGAGAAAGTGAAGTATTGATATCAAGGTGTTATTAATATAACACTCACAAATGGTAACACCTATCACTCTTTGAAATCGAGTTAATAATAGAACCAAACTAAAAAGATCAAAGTATATCAGGAATAGTTAAGAATGTGTGCAGCGCAACCATACAATATAGGTATTTATGTCAAGTTTACAAGAAACAAGACGTAAATATTGAAATTGTAATGATACGAGACAAACAAGCCAACTCCTCTATGGAAATCCACGGTGATGAACCATTCCTAACTACAATGATGATCTTGGCGTGGGTATCAAGATCACAATGGCTACTAAATGACGTGAAAATGCCTCCGCTCACTTTAGACGTTTAACTAACCCAGCCGCAAATATGGATGGGCATAAATAGACATAAAAGTGAGAGAAACAGTCGAATGGCAACACAAAGGTAATCACACCTATTTTGATCAACAAAGTGTCAAAAGAATATGAAGGAAATAAATCAAGAAAAATGACAGAAAAATGCTAGCCTCACTTTGGCAGAGTTTTGCCTCGCCCTAAGGCAAGTAAAAACTAGGTGAAAGTAATACGTCACACGTTTCTCAAAAAGAAGGTTCACAACTCAACACTATTTTAAAATGGTCAAAGTGGACTCCTAGCCAAAGTATATTCTCCTAGGTGGTTCTCTCGCCCTAGGTGTTACAAAGTTGCCACGAGAGCGAGCGCGATTTACCCAAAAAGTCACACTGACTAGTTTGGGAGTATCTCGGCTTTACTTTACCCCCTTCAAGAATAGTAGGCAACTAGTGCATCTACATGTGTACTATCATTGGGGTCGCCATAATGGACAACCTATAACGCTATCTCACAAAGGAATCATTAGTCAAGTAGGTAGTGCGGAGCACTTCCCATTTCATCCACAAGGTTCCCTTTTGCGTGGACTACTTTGGGGTTCCTGGAACCACCCCCATTGTTGTAGCTTAAGGCGTTATGCCAAAGGGGTTATGTTCTAGTTGAGCGGAGAGGGACGTACCCTTTTCTGAAAACTGCAATACAGTGTTTTGAATATGTTGTTCTTTTTATCTTGTTTAATTAGGTGTGGTTTACTTGAACACTTTTTGGCAACCTGTATAACAACTGTATTAGTAGTTTTTTATTTCATTTTGATTCCTCCTTTATTTGACAAGCGTTTTTAGGTCCTATACTCAAGCGTTAGTGGTTCTCCAAGAAAATCACATTATTTAAAAGAGGATTAAGAGTTGTTTTTGATTCTCAAGATCATCCAAGGATGCAAGAGAAGAGCATACACAACAAATAATCTAACTAAAAAGTAAAGAAAATCTTTTCAATCAATGAACCATACAAAATTCTTGATAAATGTTCATTCCCCTAAACCAAAAGTGAAAGATGAAGTTTCCAATTTACCAAATGTTATAAAATGAAGACTAAAGTTGCTTTGATTCTCAAGATCACCCTAAGGTGCAAGAGAAGATCATACACAAACTTTATCCAAACTATATAGAAATGGAAAACTTCAAATCAAAGGACCATTGAAAAATGCTTTGTAAAAGGTTCATTCCCTTAAACCAAAAGTGAAAGATGAAGTTTCCAATTTACCAAATGTTATAAAATGAAGACTAAAGTTGCTTTTGATTCTCAAGATCACCCTAAGGTGCAAGAGAAGAGCATACAAAAACTTTATCCCAACTATATAGAAATGGAAAACTTCAAATCAAAGGACCATCGAAAAATGTTTTGTAAAAGGTTCATTCCCTTAAGTAAAATGAATAATCAAATTTCCAAGTTTAATCCCAATGTTAAAAAGATATAGATCAAAGTTTTTTTTTATTCTCAAGATCACCAAAAGGTGCAAGAGAAGAGCATAAAACACATGCTTTGGTCTAAATTGAAGTCTAGCATGGATGTTACAACATTCATCAAAACATTAGACATTATGTTAGAAAATGCTCTTATGCTCAGTTTTAAACTAACAAAAAAACCTATAATTGGGCAAATGTAAGTATAAATCCCAAAAATTTATATGTTACAGAAGGGCTTAATATATGAAAAGCATAGAAGGGCAAAACAGTCAACTAAGAAAGGCTCACTTCAATACCTTTCCAATCCAGAGACAAAAGAGACAAAAAAACAAAAAACAGCTCGAGAACCGCCCAATGATTTACTTGATTTTCAAGTTTGGGAGATGTAAAATTTATGGCCTTCGGAAGATGGGTTACGATTCATATGCTCTTATGCTCAGTCGGGTATGCACTTGACATGCACTCAAAAAATGTCACTCAAAAAAACGTCCAAAACTTGTAGAATGATGAAAAAGTAAGCTCTAATCTGATTAAATTTTGACAAAATGGGAAAAAACACTAACCTACATGCTCAAAAATTGAAAATTTTCAAGAAATTGACAAAACTAAGATTCAATTTTGACAACAACCCATCACATTAATATATGAATAGAACACTCAACGCTATCAAATATTAACATATATGCTCAAGAATTTAAGATTTTCAAGAAATTGACAAAACTAGCATGTAGAATGATGAAAAAGTAAGCTCTAAAAATGAAAACATGATGAAATCTTAAAATTTTCTCACCAAGATTAAATTTTGACAACAACCCACCACATTAATATGTAAATAGAAGACTCAGCACTATCAAACACTAACCTACATGCTCAAAAATTGAAAATTTTCAAGAAATTGACAAAACTAGCATGTAGAATGATGAAAAAGTAAGCTCTAAAAATGAAAACATGATGAAATCTTGAAATTTTCTCACCAAGATTAAATTTTGACAGCAACCCACCACATTAATATGTAAATAGAAGACTCGGCACTATCAAACACTAACCTACATGCTCAAGAATTTAAAATTTTCAAGAAATTGACAAAACTAGCATGTAGAATGTTGAAAAAGTAAGCTCTAAAAATGAAAACATGGAGAAATATTAAAATTTTCCCATTAATTCTAATTTTGAGAGAACTTCACCTCCTTCATACCTACAAGGAAGACTCAACACATGCAAACTCAACAAAACAAGTTAAAAAAACAAGTTAGATCAACATGTGTAAAAGAGGGTTAGTAACTAAAAATGAAACTTAACTACAAAAACTTGAAATTAAGTGCAAAGGAAAATGGAGTATGTCCCACCAGGTGTGCCAAATGTTTGCATGTGTTTTTTTCAAAATAATACTAATATGAGTAAAGACTAACACCTAAATAGCCTTAGCTTAGCAAGAATTGAACAACAAACTAAACACCATCAAGATAAAAATTAAACAAGGGTTAGATGCTAGCATTCATAAGTACAAACTTTGAAACTAACAATGTTAAATATTTAAACTCCTTTATTCTCTAACAACAAATAAATGAATGCACCTAAGTACCATGGCTAAGTAAGTTCCTTAGGCTAACCTAAATGAGGGCCTATCAAGTTGATGAACTCTCAAAAGGATAAAAGGCAAGCTCTTAGTCTTTTCTATATGCTTTGCATTCACTCTATTAGAAAGTTTAGGTGTAAGTAAAAAGGTAGGTGGAGGGCTCTTTATATAGCCCAAAGGATAAAGGATTCAACAATTCTCATGATGTGGGATAAAGGTAAAACATGATTAGGATAATAAGGTTGCTTTATTAAAGGTAACCTTACTTTAGAAGGGTTTAATACATGTTTATCAAGTCATGGGAGTTGGGGGTGCTTTAATTAATCGAAGGTGATTAATTAATAGGTAGGTGTAAGCTTATAGAAGCCAATTAGAAGAATATTAGTATGATTCAGGCTATTAAAAGGGGATTAAATCAATTAAATATTGATTTATTGGTTAAATGGAAGGGAAAGCTAATTAATTAATAATAATTAATTAGTCTAGGTAGAAGGGGTGATTTATTAACGGAAGGTCGTTAATTAGGGTATTTGTTGGATAGGAAACTTAATTAATCAGCTTAGTGTAATTAATTAATGAATGATATGAGGGAGAATGAGTGCTTTTGAGGATTTGTTGTTGATTTGTGAGAAAGGGGACAATTAGCGTAATTTAAGTATTTAAATTGCTTGGGCGTAATTATAGGTGTCTACAATATTCATTCATTAAGAAGTATGTTCTTTCTGTGATTAGAAGTCTAAATAAACTCAGACAACTAGTGTCAAATAACAGAATTCATCTATTAGTTTCACATGCTGGTGTAAAATATTTTCTTTTGAACAAGGACCTTAACGAAAAGAGAGTTGGTTGGATAACCAAGGTCATGGAGTATGATATTGATATAAATGTGACCAAATTAGTTAGGGGAAAAGGGTTGTGTGAGCAGCTAGCTTCTAACCAGCATGCTGAATCAAGAAAGGAGGTAGAAGCTATTATGATGTTGTAAGAAAATTGAGAACAAGTTGCAGGTGGTATACCCATTCTTTGTTGGACTCAGGATTTTGTATATTTTCTTCAAATGGGTCAAAGTCCTCAAGGATTGAGTAAATCTAAAATGAGATATTTCAGACTTCATTATATCCCATATGTGCTTATAGATAATATTTTGTTCAAAAGGGATGTGAATGGTGTCCTCCTAAGGTGCATCAAGACAAATCAGATATAGAGGGTATTGCATGAGTTTCATGATGGAGAGGCAAGTTGTCATTTTTCCCCAAAAGAAAGAACTATTAGAATCATGAGGGTTGGTTATTATTGGCCAAATAATTTTAATGATTGCTACCAATGGATCAAGAAATGTAAGAAGTGTGCCTTATTCATAGGTAAATAGAAGCTAACAGCCCTCCCAATCTATCTTATCTCAGTTGAGAAACCTTTCATGCAGTGGGGGATATATTTTATTGGGATGATCAATCCAAGTTCCAACCTAGGTCACAAATGGATTCTTACATCCATAGACTACTTCACTAAGTGGACAGAAGAAATTACACTTAAGGAAGCAAATGAAGCTAGCATTCTGGACTTCTACGAAGGTATTGCAACAAGGTTTGGTGTTCCTTCCACTATAATATCAAATAATGCCTTATCTTTTCTTGGAGAAAAAATATATAATTGGGATTTTAGAAATGACATCTACTTGAGCACTTCTTCTAACTAATACCCTTAGGGTAACGAACAAGCAAAGTCCAAAAACAAGAATTTTTTAAGAATCATAAGAAGAACCCTAGATGAGAATCAAAGGACTTGGCTTACCAAATTGAAATCAGCCTTATGGGTTGATAGAATCAATCCCAAGAAGTCAACTGGTTATTATCGTTTCAAGTTGGTTTATGAAAGGGAAGAAAGGCTGCCAATATCCATTGCATTACTAGCCTTGGAGCTTATCAAGCAGCTGGAGTTGTTTGATTTTGTAGATATAGAAGTCAGGTATGCAGAGCTCATGGAGCTGGAAGAGCTAAGGGACCAGGCCATGAAAAGAATGGATAAGGACCAAGTTCAAATCAAGACAAGATTTGACAGAAAGGACAAAAACAAAACTTTTCAAGAAGGAGACTTGGTTCTGAAATGGGACACAGACATAGCTAAACCTAGAAGGCACTCTGAGTTTGATGCAATATGGAGTGGCCCTTACTTGATTTCAGGATGTAAAGAAAATAATGGTTTCTAATTGACAAAGTTGGACTAAGAAGAATTTCATATTCCAGTCAATGGCATCTATCTCAAGCATTATTACCAATGGGAGTATATTTCTTGTAAATATTAGTTTAGAGTTTGTAATTCCTCCAAGTGCTTACATCACATTGTTATGTTGTAGATAGGTTTTCTTTCAGATAAGTGCTTGTGCACTCTCTGCATGTTCCTTTTTGGGATATGTATTATTTTTTTATCTGTACATGGTTGAGCCTTGTTGTTATTGCACTTTATAGTTTTAGGAAAGATCCGATGATAAAATAATGTCTCAATAGTGTTCTAGAGAAATAAGAGGTTTCAGACATCAAACCAGTTGTAGTAATCAGAATGAATCCATGCCCAATGGATATAAAATCACTGGTCTTTCAAATCTATCATGCAGATCACCTTGTAAGTTGGCAATTGTTATCCATTTTTACACCCCCTTACAAAATGGATCAACCTACAGGTCTAGGAATTGGTAGTTAATGAGAGTATTTTATAAGGTATCTTGTGGTGAGCTTGTGAGTCGCAACAAAGGTTTGGAGTAGGATTTACATTAATGGTCAAACTAGAAAAATTTATGGATTATCACCTTGTTGATGTGCGTCAACCTCCTTTTGTTGTCATGCGTCAACTACTTGCTTCTTATTGCGCGTCAATGCCCCTCTTCCTTTCAGAAGACAACCGCTTCTTCTTGTTGCACGATAACTTCTTCCTCCTGTCACGTGACAACGCCTCTTCATGTCACGTGATAACGTATCTTCCTGTCTTGTGAAAACACCTCTTTTTGTTGCGCCAAAATGCTTCTTCATGTCACGCGAAAATGCTTCTTCATGTCACGTGACAATGCTTCTTCCTATCACCTGAAAATGCGTCTTCTTGTCACGCATCAACATTTCCTCCTGTTGTGCTTCAACATCCTTTTTCTATCACATGTTAACCTCCCCCGTTGCCGTATGATAACATTTCTTCTTGTTGTGTGATAATTATTTCCCTCGTCAATGGAAACTCTTCCCTTCTTTTCATGCGTCAGCTAGTGGTTTCCATCGGCTGATAACAAGGATTTTTAGATATGGCCAGACATTAATGACACCGTACAAGGTAGCTCAATAACTAAATTAATGAGGTATGGCACCCCTATTGTCTGTGCAAGGAAAGTACCATTGAAAAGTGAACCATCATGGATTCCCATACCTACGTACATGCATTTAATGAAGGATGTTTGTTGGTAGCTCCTTTTCTCTATATATATGTAAATTCCCCTCATTTGAAGGGGAGGGATTTTTAAAATTGTAAAGGAACTCTGTCAAAAATTTTCCAACACTTTTTTTAGCTGCAGGCCTTAAATTTATGCATTTTTTGAAGGATTATTGCCTTGTGCCTATATTGTAATGGATTATGCATCATTTTAAGAAATAAAATTAATGTTTTGTGGATTTTCTTTTCCTAGCTTGATATATATTACATTTCTTGCCTCCTATTATATTTTGTAGGTATATTATGTTTCTTTGCAGGTCTTAAATTTGTTGTGCTCCATGAGGTTGGAGGTTTGAATGTGTTTTGGGACTGTGGCATTTTATCTGTCCTCTTCTTCCCCATTTCTCTCCACTTTCACTCATTAGGAATCTCTCTAGTCTTGTTTTGGTGCTATCGTCTCCCTTACTCTAGGACTTATATTTATGTATTTCTCTCTCTCTAGTCCCTTGGAATTGATACTTTAGGAGTAGGCTAACATTAGAATAGGTCACAAAATAGCCTTATCTAGAGGTTTTTCTCAATTGCAAAGGTCCCACACCTTGAGACAATCCCATGTTAGTCAAAAGTAGGGTTTTGTAATGTGCAAATCCTAAGGTGCTACTTTTCCAACATAACAATACCTTCTTGTTCACTCATTCCTTGTTGATTTTTTTTTGTTACAAAGAAGGAAAGAAGAAAATCCACATTCACCATCATAATCATCAAACACATTCCGATGCCAAATCCTGAGAAGATGATTGAGAATTGGGGTTCACCTTTACAAACCCTATTTGATATGAATTTCCTTTCATGGTATGAATCATATAAACATGATGACCCTATTCTGTGACTTCTAGGATGGATTGAAAGATGCAGTCTTGGAATTCACCTCGAGAATATGTTTTTGAGAGTCTGAGATGGAATTATTTCTTGTTTGAACCATAAGACAATTTCCTAGCCTTGAAATTATGGAAAAAAAACAATGAGATAGAAAAAATGTGAGTTGATACAAGTGAATTGTGAAAGAGGGATACACGAGAACCGATGTTGAAACAATGCACCACAATGAATTTGCACTCCGATGGTAACGTCATAGCTCCAATGTAATAAGAAAGATTTGAACAATGGAAAGAATATGCAAATAAGAAAAATAGGTCTGCTCATGCTCATAGATTGAAAAAAGGATGTATAAATAGGGGTGTTGTGTAACCCCCATGCCTAAACAAGGAAAGAACTCCTATGCCATTGACGCATATGATGTGACTGACGTATATGACGCCAATAAAGGAGGAGTTACAATTCCAAATAAGGAATATAACTCCTATGACACACTGACGCAAATGAAAATGATAGATTCTATGAACAATTATGACACTTTTCATTTGACTCCCTAAGACCTATGACTCTCGCAAGGTGAGATGAATCACCATGTGATGTGGATGATGACTAGGTAGGTCACACACACCAACACCCCCCTTTATCGAATCTGAGGAAGAGATCATGGTAAGCCAAAACAGAAAAGAAGAATCCCCTAGACAACTAAAAAATATTTTTCAGTGGGGCCCGACAATTAAAGGCCTAATAAGGTGCCCATATACAAACAACATCTTTCTGGAAAGAAGAAGAGGATAAGAAGGAGGACTATATAGACCGAAGAAGATGGGCGGTTGTAGCATACCTCACCCCAAGAAGAGACCGCAAGTGAAGAAATTTCACCTTAGTGAAGGGCTTGGTGAATATGTCTGCAACCTGATCAGTTGTCTGAACATACTGTATGTCAATGATGTTTTCATGTATCAGATCCCGTATGAAGTGCATGTGAATCTCAATTTTCTTCATTCATTAATACTCAACTATATTTCTAAAAATCGAGATAGTGTTCATGTTTTCATAGTAGATAATAGTAGGTCGCCGAAAGTGGATGCCAAACTCTATCAAGATTCCCTATAACCAAACAACTTGTGTGGCAGTGTTAACTTCTCCTCTATACTCTACTTCTATCTGTTAGGAAATAAGAGATAAAATATGTGGAATAATCCCTTACAGAATTGCAACAGTAGAAACTAATATGCAGAAAATATTACAGATCTCAAATAAAAGTGCAGAATAAATAACACAACACAAAGAGACAAGATTTAATGTGGTTCACCCAATTTGGGCTACGTCTACCAAGAATCACTTGCTCATATTTTATTACAAGCCTCCACTCTCTCAATACAATACCCAGATCCAGTTGGAGCTATGCTCAACAAAATCTAGAGAATTCACACCCGAATTCAAAACACATATGCAATACATTTTCTTATCTATGTATCATATGCATAAGACCATATAAATAGACAATTGCTTAAGAATTTTGATACAAAACTATGGTTATCAAAACAATGGGTACCAAAAAACCATGGGCCCAAAAACAACCCATAATGGTTACCCATTACCCATCGGTTAATAAACCACCCATGAAAATTTGCTTCGGGGGCTTCGCCCCTGAACCCCCATTGATCAGGGGGGCTTCACCCCTTCAAACCCCCTTGACCCGCTCACCGACGAGTGGGACCACTGTAAAAATACCTGAGTGTAACACATAGAATGTGTACCACACTCTAACATGAAAATAGGCTCCACAAACATAACACTATCGATGATATGGAAATGGAATTTTGCTTCTTGCTAGACCAACTAACATGACCTAAACCAAGAGTGAAACTGTAAGAAAGGGATTCACCAATGCTTATGAATGTGTGAAAAGTAAAAACATGATAGGAGTGGATAGGTTGCTTTATTAAAGGAACCTTACTCAGAAGGGTTATTTAATTACATGTTTATCAGTCAGGGGAGTGGGGGGTGCGTTAATTAATAAAAGGTTGATTAATTCATAGTAGGTGTAAAAACTTATAGAAGCCAATTAGAAGAATATTAGTATGACAGGCTATTAAAAGGGATTAAATCAATTTTAAAGATTGATTTATGGTTAAATGGAAGGGAAAGATTAATTTAATAATAAAATTAATTAGTAGGTAGAATGGGTGGATTTATTAATGGAAGAGTCGTGAATTAGGGTATTTTTTAGCTAGGAAACTGAATTAATCAGCTTAGTGTAATTAATTAATTAATGATATGGGGAAAAGGAGTGATTGTGAGGATTGGTTGTTGATTTGTGAGAAGGGGGGATAATTAGCGTAATGTAAGTATTAAAATTGCTTGGGCGTAATATAGGTGTCTACAAATCATTATTAAGGAAGCATGTTCTTTCTGTGATTAGAAGTCAAATAAAACTCAGCAACTAGTGTCAAATATAAGAGAATTCATCTATTCTAGTTTCACATCGCTGTGTAAAATATTTTATTTTGAACAGGACCTTAACGAAAAGAGGTTGGTTGGATATACAACCAAGGTCACATGGAGTATGATATTGATATAAATGTGACCAAAAATAGTTAGGGGAAAAGGGTTGTTGATGCAGTTAGCTTCTCCAACATGCTGAAATAAAGAAAGAGTTAGAAGCTATTATGATGGTGTAAGAAAATTGAGAACAAAGTTGCAGGTGTTATACCCTTCTTGTTGGATTAGGATTTTGTATATTGTCTGCAAATGGGTCAAAGTCCTCCAAGGATTGAGTAATCTAAACGAGATATTTTTCAGACTTTCAGTTGATATCGAATATGTGCTTGTAGATAATATTTTGTTCAAAAAAGGATGTGAATGGGGTCCTCCTAAGGGGCTACAAGAAAAATTCAGATATAGAGGGATACATGAGTGGCATGAGGAGAGGCAAGTTGTCATTTTTCCCCAAAAGAAAGAACATTAGAATCATGCGGGTGGGGTTATTATTGGACCAAATAATTTTATGATTGCTACCAATGGATCAAGAAATTGCAAAGAGGTGTGCCTTATTCACAGGTTAATAGAAGCTAACAACCCTCCCAATCTGTCCTCTTAGTTTAGCCAACCTTTCATGCAATTGGGGGATATATTTTTATTGGGATGATACATCCAAGTTCCAACCAGGTCCCAAATGAGATTCTTACAATACATAATATTCACTAATGTGGGCAGAAGAAATTACCACTTAAGGAAGCAAAATGAAGCTAGAATTCTGGACTTCTACAAAGGTATTTGCCAAACAAGGTTTGGTGTTCCTTCCACATATATCAAATAATGCCTATCTTTCTTCTGGGAAAAGAGATTATGATTGGATTTACGAAATGACATCTACTTGAAGCACTCTTCTAAATAATACCCTAGGGAGGTAAGACAAGCAGAGTCCAAAAAAAACACGAAATTTTTTAAGAATATCATAAGAAGAACACTATTGAAATCAAAGGACTTGGCATACCAAAATTGAAATCAGCCTTATGGGTTGATAGAATCAATCCCAAGAAGTCAACTGTTATTATCGTTTCAAGTTGGTTTATGAAAGGGAAGAAAGGCTGCCAATATCCATTGCATTACTAGCCTTGGAGCTTATCAAGCAGCTGGAGTTGTTGATTTTGTAGATATAGAAGTCAGGTATGCAGAGCTCATGGAGTGGAAGTGGAAGAGCTAAGGGACCAGGCCATGAAAAGAATGGATAAGGACCAAGTTCAAATCAAGACGAGATTTGACAGAACAGGACAAAACAAAACTTTTCAAGAAGGAGACTTGGTTCTGAAATGGGACAACAGTACATAGCTTAAACCTAGAAGGCACTCTGAGTTTGACTGCAATATGGAGTGGCCCCTTACTTGGATTTCAGGATGTAAAGAAAATCATGGTTTCTAATTGACAAAGTTGGACTAAGAAGAATTTCATATTCAGTCAATGGCCTATATCTCAAGCATTATTACCAATGAGAGTATATTTTTTGTACATATTAGTTTAGAGTTTGTAATTCCTCCAAGTGCTTACATCACATTGTATGTTGTAGATAGGTTTTCTTTCAGATAAGTGCTTGTGCCACTCTCTACATGTTCCTTTTGGGATATGTATTATCTTTTTATTTGTACCATGGTTGAGCCTTTGGGTTGATGCACTTTCTAGTTTTAGGAAAGATCCAATGATAAAATTATGTCTTATAGTGTTCCAGAGAAATAGAGGTTCAGGACATCAAAACCAGTTGTAGTAATCAGAATGAATCCATGCCCAATGATGTTAAAATCACTGGTCTTTCAAATCTATCATGCAGAGTCACCTTGTTAAGTGCCAATTGTTATCATTTTTACACCCCTTACAAAATGTGATCACCTACAGGCTAGGAATGGTATGATGAGAGTATTTGTTATTAAGGTATTCTTGTGGTGAGCTTGTGAGTCGCAACAAAGGTTTGGAGGAGGATTTACATTAATGTAAACTAGAAAAATTTTTTACGGATTTATCACTTGTTGATGTACGTCAACATCCTTGTGTGTCAGCATCAACTACTTGCTTCTTATTACGCGTCAATGCCCCTCTCCTTTCAGAGGACAACTGATTCTTCTTGGGGCACGAAACTTCTCCTCTTGTCACGTGGGTGAAAACGTATCTTCCTGTCTTGTGAAAACACCTCTTTTGGTGTGCCAAAATGCTTTTCATTATCACATGAAAAGATGCTTCTTCATGTCACGTGGATAATGCTTCTTTCTAGCGCCTTAAATAAAAGCATCTTATTGTACGCATCGCATGGCCTCCTGTGTGATTCAACATCCTTTTTTATCACATGTAACACCCTTGTTGTCGTTATTGATAAATTCTTGTGTTGTGTGATAATTCTTTCCCCTCATCAATGGAAACTTCTTCCCTTCTTTTATGTGTCAGCTAGGGGTTTCCACTAGGCTGTAACAAGGATTTTTAGATATGGCCAGACATTAATGACCCCGTACAAGGTAGCTCAATAACTCTCAAATAATGAGGTATGGCACCCCTGTTGTCGTGCAAGGAAAGTACCCATTGAAAAGTGAACCATCATGGATTCCCATACCTACGTACAGCATTAATGAAGGTGTTGGTGGTAGCTCCTTTTCTCTTATATATATGTAAATTCCTCTCATTTGAGGGGAGGGATTTTTGACATGTAAAGGAACCGATTGTAAAAAAATTTCCAACATTTTTTTAGCTGCCAGGCCTTTAAATTTATGCATTTTTTGAAGTAGTATGCCTTGTGCCTATATTGCAATGGAATTGTATTTTAAGCAATCATTTAAGAAATAAAATATTGTTTTGGGGATTTTCTTTTCTAGCTTGATATATAGTACATTATTGGCCTCCTATACATTTTATAGGTATATTTGTTGCTTTGCAGTCTTACATTGTTATGGGCGCCATGACGCATGGAGCAGTTTGATTGTGTTTGGGAAGGTGGAATTTTATCTGTCATCTTCTTCCCATTATATCACTGTCACTCATTAGGGAATCTCTCTAGTTGTTTTGGTGCTATCGTTCTCCCTTGTCTAGGACTTATATTTTATGTTTTCTCTCTCTCTAGTCCCTTGGAATTGATACGTTAGGAGAGGTTAAACATTAGAATAGGTCCACAAAACCAGCCTTATCTAGAGGTTTTTCTCAATTGCACAAGGTCCCACACCTTGAGACAATCCCATGTTGTCAAAAGTAGGCGTTTGTAATGTGCAATCAAAGGTGCTACTTTCCAACAATATAACAATACTTCTTGTTTCACTATCTTGTTGATTTTTTTGTTACAAAGAAGGAAAAGAAACTCCACAGTCACATCATAATCATCAAACACATTCCAATGCCAAATCCTAGAGAAGATGAGGCAGTGGGGTTCACCTTACAAACCATATTTGATATGAATTTCCTTTAATGGTATGAATTCATCTAAACATAATGGAACCCTATTTGTGAATTCTAGGATGATTGGAAAGATTGGCAGTTTGGAATTTTGGAATTCACTCAGAATATGTTTTGAGGAGTTTGAGATGGATCTTTCTATTTTGAACCATAAGACAATTTCCTAGCCTTGAAATTAGGAAAAACAACAAAGAGATAGAAAAAAGGTGAGTTGATAAAAGGAATGTGAAAGAGGGATACACGAGAACCGAGTTGAACAATTGCACCACAATGATGAATTTTCACTCGATGTGGTAACGCCATAGGAGCAACGTTAAATAAGCACAGATTGAACAATGGAAAGAATATGCAAATAAGAAAATAGGTCTGCTCATGCTCATAGATGGAAGAAAGGATGTATAAATAGGGTGTTGTGTAACCCCAAGCCAAACCAGGAAAAAAGAACTCCTATCACGCATTCGAACGCATATGATGTGACTGACGTATATGACGCCATAAAGGAGGAGTTACAGTTCCAAAAAGGAATGTACTGAGCCCCGCCGGACGAAGGGGCAGTGACACCACTTGACACAAAGAAAATGATAGATTCTAGGACAAAATATGACACTTTTCATTTGATCCCTAAGACCTATGACTATCCCAAGGTGAGATGAATCATCCATGTATATGGATGATTGATAGGTAGGTCAAACACACCAACCACCCCCTTATCGAATATGAGGAAGAGATCATGGTAAGCCAAAAACAGAAAAGAAGATCCCCTAGACAACGAAAAAAGATTTTGCAGTGTGGGGCCCGACAATAAAAGGCCTAATAGGTGCCAATACATATACAACAACATCTTTCTGGAAAGAAGAAAAGGATAAGAAGGAGGACTATATAGCCCGACGAAGATGGAGTTGCAGCAGACCCTCACCCCAGAAGGAAGAGACCGCAAGGTGAGAAAGAAATTGCACCTTAGTGAAGGGCGTGTTGAATATGTCTGCCACCTGATCAGTTGTCTGACATTACTTGATGTCAAGATGTTTACATGTATCAGATACCGTATGAAGTGCCATGTGAATCTCAATTGTCTTCTTAATTAATACTCAACGTATTGATTTTAAAAATTGAGATAGTGTTCTGTTTATAGAGATAATGGTTTAGGGTCACCGAAAGGGGATGCCAAATCTATAAAGATTCCCTATATAACCAAACAACTTGTGTGGCAGTGTTGAATTTCTCCTTATACTCTACTTCTATGTTAGGAAATAAGAGATAACAATATGTGGAATAATCATTACAGAATTGCAAACAGTAGAAACTAATATGCAAAAAATATTACAGATCTCAAATAAAAGTGCGGAATAAAGTAAACACAACACAGAGAGACAAGAGTAATGTGGTTCACCCAATTTGGCTACGTATACCAAGAATCACCTGCTATATTTTTTACAAGCCACACTATCTCAAGACAATACCCAGATCAGTTGGAGCTAGCTCAACAAAATCTACAGAATTCACACCCGAATTCAAAAAACATAGCAATTACTTTTCTTATCTAGTATCATATGCAGAAAGACCATATAAATAGACAATTCTTACGGGAATTTTGATACAAAAACTAGGTATCAAAACAATGGGTACTTAAAAACCATGGGCCCAAAAAAAACCCATAGCGGTACCATACCCATGGGTTTCATAAAACACCCAATGATGAAAAATTTTCTTTCAGGCTTAACCCCTAAACCCCCATTGATCAGGGGGGCTTCACCCCCTTCAAACCCCCTGACCCACTCACCAACGAAGTGGGGACCACCATAAAAATACCTAAGTGTGAACACATAGAAGGTGTCCACACTCTAACATGAAAATAGGCTCCACAAAACATAAAACTATCGATGATATGGCAATGGAATTTTGATTCTGCTAATGCTAGGATAACTAACATGACCTAACCCAAGAGTGAAACTGTAGCCGGCGGGGTAGACTTTTGATGATCTTAGATCACTGGGCCTAATCCGAGTCTAATAAATCCAAACCAAGTCAGTATCAATCCCTCATAAAGAATGAATACCATCTATGGGAGTACCATGATGTATAGGTAAAGGCATCTACTTTTTACTTTTAAATGTTAGACATGATCCGATAGCTACAATAAATCTAGCCGAGTGTGATAAGATAGATGAAGCTCCCCATGCAACTTCCATAAAGGGGTACCATAAACAAAGGCGGAAGAGAACCATCAGAAAACCAACTTGACCCGAAAAGAAAAGGAGTAGGTGGAGAGGAATTGCAATCAGACTGTGAAACGAGGAAAACAAATATCAAAGAGAGCACTTAGGCGTGAGACATATGCCTGAGTCAGATTGTGAAATCTGGGGATCCCAAGAAAAGAAAGTATGAAAGAAATCCGAGTCAGATATGTGAGAACTTATTGGCCAAGGATATCTTCACAGAATCAATTGATTATAGGAAGAGCTACCCATGATCATAAGTCATCAACATAGAGAAAAAGGAATAATCATGGAGTCATCCTACCACACAAAAATATTCACATTTGGGTCAGAGTGACGCAAGTTGAAACTTGACGCAAGTAAAAAGAGTCCATCTTGCTAGGACCCAGCCCAAGGGGTGGTGTTTAAGGCCAAGAGAGACTTTAGTAACTTGGAAACGAGGGATGGATATGACATAACAAGGAGGTTGTTCCATATAGATATCTCCTCTAGGTCACCATAAGGAAGGCCACTCTTACGTCCATCTAGTGGACTTCCATTGTTAGTGGAAGCGATGGAAGGTGTCAGCAAAAATTGAAAAGTCATCTGTGCAACAGGAGCAAAGGTTCCAGTAATCAACCCAGTTACGTAGGAGAAACCTTAGCTACAAGTCACACTTTAACTTCTCTGACTTCTAAATTGGCTCCTACTTTGTTCTATAATATTCCACCACACCAAATAATTTTTCCTTTGGAAAGAGGGGTAATATCCCTAGTTTCATTCTTTATGACGTGAGGAATTACTCCTCATCCAAAGTAGAATCCAACTAAGAAATCCCATAAGCAGAGCAAAAGAAAAGGAGTGGGATCCAATGAAAAACTCGAGTGAGTATGTATCTTTATCTAAAGTAATTCTAATAAATATCCAAACCACTCTATAAAGTTGTCCTGGCCCAAAGAGGTCCTGAAGGTTCAAAGCTCAGAGCGAAAGATTCTTCATGAGTGAGAAGGAGGGACATCGTCTTCTCATCAGCTTGTCAGACTCAGAAGAATAAATGTTGGGGATCAAGAGGAGCAGGGAGAGGCGGAACTCACTCAATAAACTCATCATCTGAGAGCGAAATCTGAATCAGTGGGAAAAATAAGCTCGGAGAAGTAAAGGCTCTCAAGGATTACTCATCAAACCTTCACTTCCTCAATAAGATCTCATGGGTTGTAGGATATTCATAATCGATATCCCTTCACACCATCAGGAGACCCAAAAAGATACAAGCTTTGGATTGTGGATGCTAATGCCTTCATTTCTTCTTGGGATATGAGCCATAGCCTTGATCTGAAGGACTCAAAAAAGGGTCTACATCAAGCTTGTGTCTCCTATAAAACCAAGCTTCAAAGGGGGGTGTCATCCTCTTACTCCCTCTGTGGAAACACGATATTAAATTAACAGAAAAAATTCACTGCTTAAGCCCCATATTGAGAAGGAAGGGACTTTGAGGTGACCCATACAGTAACCATCTCTTCTAGAGTTTGGTTCTTTCTTTCTGCAAACTCCATTTGGGGGAAAGGTATGTATGTGTAGCAACTGTTGTTGACAAAGAAATCCCTTAGAAGTGCAAAAAATCCTCAAACCTATTCTCCAATACTTCCTCCATTGTCAGTGCGAATAACTGATAGATGTTCCACTTGTTTCTCAGAGCAAGAGCCTTAAAGTTATAAAAAAATGCTCAAAGACTTCAGAATTAAGTTAAGAAAACATACCCGAGTATAACACAAAATTCATCAATGAAGGTTAGTATCTAGAGCTCTCGTGAAATAAGGAGATGGCAGGACCATAAAACATCCACTATGAAAAAGATCCAAAAGGATGAGTAGCTCTCCAGGATTTTCCTCTATCAAAAAAAATTTCTAGGGTGTTTTTTCCAAGGGGTGCGCAACCCTCACAAAACTTTAGAAAACTTAACTAGAGGTAACCCATTGACCATTTCATTTGGCTTATTTTTTCAGGTAACAATAAATTAGATGCCTAAAATCTCCATGCATAGGCTTGCCTAACCTCATTGGCATGAGTGAGCAAGGAATGGGCATCAAATCAGAAGAGAAGTGGGAAAAGTATTACAAAACCATGAACAGTGACTGCCTTTCCCTCAGCATTAGTGCAGAGATTTAAGCTTCACGAATGATACCAAGTTAGGACCAAATTCCACTCACATTCCTTCACCAGGGGGTGATTGGTTAAAATGATAGGAGGATTGGTAGAGACAGTGGGAACACGCACACTGGTTTAAATGTTCCACCTTTTATCTATACGATCCACATACCAGAAATCGACACATGATTGTCATCACCAAATGTGATTTGCAACATGCACATGGTTATATGATATTAGAAATTCAACCTCTAGAAATCTGTGTATGTGAGGCAACCAAAATCGATTAATCCAAGGGATGATGAGTTGATCTAGTAAGGGCCTTACCTTTCTCTTTTCATTTTTATAATCCTTTTCTTTTGAAGACTCACCCTTATGAGCATTTTGTTTGATGATTCAGGAATAATTATTTATTTTCTACAAGTAACTGAGTTAAGTGATCAATTTATTTCTAGAAAAAATGATCTATCATGGCTACAAACGGATAATAGGACCATGTACACTTTTCCTTCTTGCTTAGGCTATAAGTCAAAGTGTTAGAGTGGGATTAGGTTGGGGTTGGTTATTCTGTTTCTTTAAGGTTGGTCCTTTGTTTCTTTCTTCTTTTCATTTTTCTTTCCTTATTTCACTCAAAAGCATGTGACTTGGATTGTTAGAGTCCCCAGCTGAATGAGTTGGTTCCTATTCTTGAATGAGGTGGGATGAAAAACTATCAAATGAGGCATTTTCCAGGCCCTACCCAAGGTAGATTTGTTGTGTTGGAAAATTT
The DNA here is from genome assembly GCA_019776745.2 of Taxus chinensis. Taxonomy (NCBI): domain Eukaryota; kingdom Viridiplantae; phylum Streptophyta; class Pinopsida; order Cupressales; family Taxaceae; genus Taxus; species Taxus chinensis. The sequence goes on along the minus strand of JAHRHJ020000251.1, from coordinate 3,340 downwards.
GAATGAAGGACAGAGTTATTCAGGACCTAACTTAGAAAGATTAAAAAGATCATTGAGAGTGTTTCTGCTCCACTTTACCATTCCTTTAGAAAGCAGTCTATGTGTGGACAAAATTGAGGAAGAAGGCGCAGGTTTTCAAAGCACTAGGATTTAATCCTAGTAGTCGTTCTCTAACTCTGATCTAGTCATCTTGTTCCCAAACATTCATCGATTGCTTTACCCACGCATCGGGTGTCGAGGGAAGTTTCGATGTGGAAGGAGGACAGAGACAGTCAGAAGAGGACGAAACATACAAAAAGACTTAATGGCTTCATCATAGCGGTTGATGTGAACATGTCTATTTTTTTCAGGCTCATCATCAGGTTGGTCTATAACCCATGGTGACATGGTATAAACCTTACTTCACAAACCATAAATTTTATATTCCATTAAGAAGAAATTAAAAGTAGTGAGCATCAGGACTTTAGGATATTCCATAATGAAAAGATAGAACCAATGAATAGGGAAGGAAGGAGAGAGAAAGAGAAAAGGAAGGAAACACCCACCCAAAAAACAAATCACACCCCCCAAAGTTTTGGCACTTTATAGTTTAGTCATTGATTACAATTAGATATGATTGTGTGTTAAGAATCAGTCTGTCAATCATTCTTACATCAGTCTAATAACATGCAAGAGTGGGAGAAAAAATCAAGGTTCATTGGGGAAAACCAGTTTCACAACTGTAAGCAAGCATAAGAACAAGTGAAAAAGGAAGTAAGGGGACGAGACGAAGAAAGAGGAAGGCCTGTTAGAAAGAACATTCTAACATTTCATGAAATACCCCTTTGTGTTAAGACTATTGCAGAGGCCTCCACAAGTCCACAAGCAAATTAAAAGGGATAAACAATGCTCAAGAAGATTCAAAATGAGTATACATGAATAAAATAACAACCCCCAAATGTGGCAATTTATAAAAATAGTGCGTTTAAAAAACTGATAATCCAATCATTGCTGTGTTGAAAAAACATGTACTTTGACTCAAGAAGTGCTCAAAACTGAGCAACGAGTCAAAAGTTATAGCAAAAAAGATTTCCCGTAAATGATGGAAACCAATAATAAACCCTGGAAATGGATTTAAAAGTTCCCGTAAATTGTAGCAAATGGTTTTGATGTATCCTCATAGAATACATCCAAATTTTAGAATAGGGTTTTTAAGTGCGAGGGGGGGGATTGCCTCCTGCGAAACCTCGGACTCACTCCGTCTCAACACTCAAAGGAAGGACAATAATCCAAGCAAAAAGCCCCCCCCCCCCCTCCAAAAAAATAAATTTCACAATGCCAAATAAATGTTTTTAACCTTAATACATCCAAAAAGGTGGGATTGATCTTACCAATAAATCAATCTAAAAATGGCAATAATTGAATGAGGTGCTCGAAGGTATAATAAACCACTGTTGGATAGGTTCACGGTCTAGGTTGCCAGCAAGTCAAGACATCCACTGAGTTGAGGCACGGGTAAGTGAGATGGTATATCCCAAAACTAAGCCATGTTTGACTGTAACCACGAGTCCTGGTTTAGTGTAAGCGACCCACAAGTTAGGAGAAAGTGCATGTTGTGAAGATGAGCATGCAGAATTTGCAACATTGGACACAGTGATAATGAGCCTCCAGAGATAAATAGTCAGATAGAGTTTCAAGGGAAGAGCCCATGCATTGGGGAGTTTGAATAGTTGGCTAATGTAACCTTCATGTATTGGATGAATCACAGTTGGTTTCAACAAAGAAATATGTGAGTAGAGCAAGGAGGAGTATGCACGGAAGTCGTCAATGAGCACAAACAAATGTTGAGAAACAATGAATGTTTTAAAACTGAAAAAGCACCAATGGGACCCAATGTTGAAATCCAAACACAATAAAAAAGAGATCCCAGATGCATAGTGAGTTGGGACCCGAGAAGAAGGTAATGCAAGTTAAACCGGAAGTTAGTAAACACTGAACGGGAGCTCAGTGTAGGTGCAGAGAGGTCAAGATTGTGAACAATGCTATGAGGGTGTCATAGATACCAACAAGGAAAACACAAATGCAAAACCTAATGATGGGAGACAAGCACAAAACTAGAATGCCGAGTCAAATGGGGAGTAGATGTAATACAAAGTCTACAAAAAATAGCGATACAAGGAAAAAAAAATGACCCCAACTGATCACGGAAGGAAGTGGTCGTAGGCAAATGCAAATGAGCCTGTTTCACCCAATGCACAAGAGGGTAAACCCCAATCACAGGAGTGGAGTTGAAACTGTGAAACATGATCCATGTAGAACAAGGCATATGAGCAATAACCAACCATGAGAACATCCATGCAATGGAACTTGAGACAACAATGAACCACCGGTCCACGCCAAGTAAAATCGAGCTCACAAGAATCGAAAAGCAATTCCACAAACTCAACAACTGATAAAGAAAATTGACCAAAATCCCTCAAACTTGAAACTTCTGAAACCATCAATGCAAAGGTGCGAAAATGATTCCAATGTAATAATCGGAACAAATTACATGAGGAAATAAGAAGAAAATAGAAGTAATAAGCAAATGAAAGAAGAGGCACCATTTTACGGAAACTCATCTGCTGATACCAGAAGTGGATAGTGAGGAACACAATGTGAAACAATGCCCACAATGAAGTCGCACTCTGATGGTAATGTCATAGCTCCAATGCAATTAAGCAAAAGATTCAAACAATGAAAAGAATATGAAAATAAGAAAACAGGTCGGATCATGCTTCATAGAATCAAAAAGAGGAGTAAAATAGGGGGGTTTTGTAACCCCATGCCTAAACAAAGAAATAAATCCTAGGATGAAATGATGATATGACGTGACTGATGCATATTTATGCCACTAAAGGAGGGTACAATTCCAAATAAGATGTCACTCCATGACGCAGATTGCAAATGAGAATGACCAGATTTAGGATAGGAACGACAATTGTTCATTGGACTCCCTAAGAAACTATGACTCTCGCAAGGTGAGAGATTCACCATGTTGATGGGATGATGCCTAGTCGGGTCACACACACCCAACAAAATTGAGCCCATTTCAAGATTGATATTATAATAATTCATTGTCTAGAATAATTAATTTAATAAGTTTTATCAATTTTCTCAATTTTGGTGATTTTTAATTGGGAAAGGAGTACACAGATGCTAGAATTTACTGTTTGGAACATACTATTTTATACATAGAGAACCTTAAAATTTACTATTTTTTATATGGCGTTATTTCTCGGTTTGTTGAAAGGAATGAAACTTGGTCTCAATAGATTAGGTTTTGTATATGACCTTTTCTCCAGTTTCAAGGAATTAAATT
>JAHRHJ020000250.1:0-89684 GCA_019776745.2 Taxus chinensis | reverse complement strand
CTAAAAACATGAGCCTTACCTTGCATGCATGCCCCAACGTTGTTGTTTTGCAAGATGTCTCGATGATAGACCTTCCACCACTCTTTGCCCTATGTTTGTCAAGGGATTTCACAGCTAATATTGGAGGTTACTTATCTACTGATTGGTCACACATGTTGTTCAGAACAAGATATGGAACCAAGGCCACAGATCAGATCTAAGCATATTGCAAACTTTCACATTGAGCCTCACACTCCAAGCCAAACCAATACAAATTGTTCAGCGTTTGATTAATAGGATTATCCAAGCACTAATGAAGCCAACACCAAGTTTGGAAGTATCCTAGGTATGAATCTTGATGAATGGGAAAGCAAGGTGCATGCTTTTGATCCTTATCAAGAAATAGAAGAATCTGAGCTACGAGTCTACTACATGCATGAATAAAATCAGCCTATTCCTAGCGTCACCAAGCTAGACCACAAGGATGACAATGAGGTATGGTAGTTTTTCTTTTTATGGATCCAAAAAGTAGACAAGGTGCAAGAGGGGGAGCTATGCTTGTTTCACCTCAAGGAGTTAAGTTATTATTCAGATTTTAGGTTTCAGTTTACATATTCTAATAACACTGCTGAGTATGAAGCTTTGATATAAGGATTGCATTGGTCAATCAAGAGAGGAATAAAGAAATTGAATGTCTTTGGTGAAAGTGAGCTGATTGTCAACCAAGTTAAAGGGCAGCATGCTTCCAAGAATGATCTGCTCAAGTGTTACAAAAATAGGGTGTGGGACCTCATTGAAGATTTTGAGGGCTTTAGCATCAAGTCCATCCCTAGAAAAGAGAACCAAGTTGCTAGCAAGGCTTGCAGCTATTTGGAGAAGCCTATTGATGTTTTTGAAAGCATAAAAGAAGGACAAAGTAAAACCAAGCATGTCATGTGATTGTAAGGCCTTTAGTTCTAGACAACAATGTAAGTTAGAAAGTGTTTGAAAATGATCAAAAAATCATCCATTTCTTGCAAGAAGAGGCTGAGTTTCTTAGCTAAAAGTTAGGAAAAGTTTAGAGCAGCAATATGGTGATCAAGTGGTACAACTGAATAACCAACAAAAATACCAAAAGGGACTTATCACTTTGGAGTCCATTTTCAATCCTAATGACCAGTTTAGGAAGGAGAAAGTAAACATCTAAGTCAAGGGAGAAGATTCAGTGTCCATCTTGGTGGAATAAGGCAAGTCACTCCAAATTGGTAAAGTAACAACTGAGCAAGAAAGGTATGAGTTCATACAGCTTTTTCAAGAATTCCTTGATGTTTTTGCTTTGAACTATGAAGATTTGAAAGGTTTCAATCCCAAGTTATCTCAGCACACTATTGAATTGGATCAAGCACTAAATGCTATCAACCCATTAAAAAAGGCCAATCAATCCACACATGGAGCCTCTCATGAGAAAGAATTGAATCCGTTGATAGAGTCAGAATCATATTCTCATGTCAAGCATTCTAGAATGTGAATAAGTTGATAGAGGAAAGTATCATATTTCCTATCAAGCATTCTAGTTGGGTAGCCAACTTAGGTTCTAGTTAGAAAGAAGAGTGGAGAATCAGATTGTGTGTTGACTTCAGAATATTTGAATAGGGCATCTCTTAAAGATCATTATCCACTTTCTTCTATGGAGCATTAGATTTTACAAATTGTTGCTAGCTTTGAGAGGTTTTCATTACTTGACGGATATTTAGGGTACAATCATATTATGATGAAAGAAGAGGATCAGTTCAATACAACCTTCACAACCAAATGGGGGGACTTATACAGACAGGAAAATGCCATTTGGGTTGTCTAACACTGGAGATAATTTCCAAAGAGCAATGGACATGGCATTCAAGGATTTGATTAACAAAATGGTGCTGATATATCTAGATGATATAAATATTTTTTTTTTAAAATGTAGTAGACCATCTCTTTCATTTGAGACAAGTGTTCCAAAGATGCAGAAGATTTGGAGGTATCCTTAAATCCTAAAAAGTTTATTTTTATAGCCCATGAAGAAAAGCTTCCTTGGCCACATTGTCTCCAAATAAGGGTTAGCATTTGATCTAAAAATATTTGAAGCCATAAGAGCACTACCATTGCCAAACCACAAGAAGGCCCTCCAAAGTTTCTTGGGAAGGATAAATTTTTGTTTGTGAGGTTTGTCCCAAATTTTGTAGCCCTAGTTAAGCCTATTCACCAAGATGTTAAAGAAAACCATGGATTTCAAATGGATAGTAGAGGGAAAGGGAAATTTTTAAAGCAATCAAAGAAGCTATCTCTCAAGCCTCCAACCCTCATTAACCTAGATTTCTCCAAGGATTTCATCCTCTATGCATTTGGAGGCTGATGATACTATTTCTGTAATTTTGGTACAGCAAAAAAAATACAATGATGAGCAGCCAATTGCTTTCTTTAGCCAAATCTTGGAGGACTATGAGGTGAGATATTCTTTCATTGAGAAGCATGTTCTTGCAGTAATCAGGAGCCTAAAGAAATTCAAGCATATAGTTTTCAAACAACAAAGTTCAATTGCTGGTTTCTCATGTGGGAGTTAAAGAATTCGTCCTCAACAAATACCTGAATGAAAATAGAGAAGTTTGGATTAATCATTTCATGGAGTATGAAATAGAGATCAAAGTCACCAAGTTGGTCAGAGGAAAAGGATTGTGTCAGCAGCTGGTCTTGAACGAACATAAGTAAGCATGCAATGAGAAGGAGGTTGTTTTGGCATTGCAAGACAACCATGAACAAGGAAGCACTTAAGAGGAAAATGATGGTTTCCTCACTCCTTGCTGGACCCAAGACATAATGCACTTCCTAAGCACATGTCTATGCCCTCCAGAGATGAACAAGACCAAAAGAAGACACTTCAAATTGTAGGTTGTCCCATATGCCCTTGTTGATGGTGTTTTGTTCAAAAAGGATGTGAATGGAGTACTACTGAGATGAATTGGTAAAAATCAGATTCACAGGGTGTTGGAAGAGTTCCATGGTGGACCAGCTGGTGGTCATTTTGCACCAAGAGTGACAGCTCTAAAGATCATGAGGGCTGGCTATTATTGGCCCAAGATTTTCAGTGGTTGTTATGCATGGATCAAGAGGTGCAAGAATTGTGCATTCTTCACAGGTAAGGAGAGGCTAGCTTCCCTTCCATTGCATCCAATTTTAGTTGATCATCCATTCATGCAATGGGGTTTGGACTTCATTGGATTCATTAATCCAAATTCAAGCCAAGGACACAAGATGGATTCTAACAATAACAGATTACTTCACCAAGTGGAGTGAAGCAGTAGCACTCAAGGAAGCAAATGAATCTAGCATCCTGGACTTCTACGAGGGAATAGACAACTAGATTTGGCATACCTGCTACAATAATATCAAATAATGCATTGGCATTCATTAGGTCCAAGGTAACTGAATGGACTATCAAGAATGGGATATACCTAAGCACTTCATCAAATTATTACCCTCAAGGTAATGGCCAAGCTGAATCTACAAACAAGAACTTGTTAAGGATCATTAGGAGGACTCTTGATGAAAATCAGAGGTCTTGGCATACCAAATTGAAATCAGCCTTATGGGCTGATAGGATAACTCCCAAGAGATCTACAGGTAATTCTCCATTCAGGCTTGTTTATGGAAGAGAGGTAATTTTGCCCATGTCACTTGAGTTTCCAACATTGGAACTCATGAAATAGTTAGAGTTGTTGGAGTTTGGGCCCATGGAGGTTAGATATGTAGAATTGATGGAGCTCCAAGAAATCAGAAATCATGCATCCCAAGCAATGGAGAAGGATCAAGCTTTGATCAAGAAGACATTTGATAGGAAGGCCAAGGATAGATCTTTCCAAGTTGGAGATCTAGTGTTAAAATGGGATACAGACAGAGTAAAACTAGGAAGGCATTCAAAACTTGATGCCATTTGGAGTGGCCCATACATGGTCACAAAGTGTAAGGACAGTAATGCCTTCCAATTGTCTTCATTGGATGGTGAAGAATTACAGATTGCAGTCAATGGAATCCATCTAAAGCATTGCTACTGAAGGAAATTCTCCACCTTGTACATATTAGCTTAGGTTTTCATTCCTCCAAGTGCTTATGCACATTATTTTGTTGTAGATTAGCTTTGCTTTCCCTAAGTGCTTTGGCACAAGCTTGTTGTTCCAGGAAATGTGTTTTACAGGCCTTGCTCCAATCAGATGGTGTTCTACCCCCCATCTTCCTCCTTGTATTGTTCTAATCAGTTGGGGTACCAAAGAAGAGAATTTAATGACTCCATGCCCAATGGATTGCTTTAGGCAACTGGTAACTTCATCCAACAGGCAGATGACCCCTCTGAGTCGCCAAAATTGTTATCCAAAATGAGCCCCTTGCTCATTTTGTGGCTAACTCCCTTCATTTCATTCCTTCCCTTGTGTCTCAGTCATAATTTTTTTCTTTCCAAGCACTCAAAACCTTCTAGAAATGGCACCATTGGATAGATCTTTTTCTCAGCTTTCCAGAAAGGTAAATTTTTCCTCCTAACTCCATGTATTTTTGAAGTTATGGCTCGGTGGAGTTTTTGTGGGAAATTTTCCCCTGAAAGGCCTGCAGCCAATAAGAGGAGGCCACATGTCCTCAAAGGGTGGAAGGCAGAGGAAAACATGGAAATTTTTACCAAGTGTTTGGCAAAATTTCAGAAAGGAATATTTTGGCCATGGAGGCCCGCGAGTGAATAAGATCGTGCCACGTGTCTCAGGGGCATCGAAGTTCAATCGGGGAAAATTGGAAATTTTTTCCTAAAGTACTAGCGCAAAGAAAAAATGTTCGGCCCCAAGGCCCATGTCAACCAGTAGGAGCTTGCCACATTTCACAAGACTGGTGGAGTGCAGGAGAAAGACTGGGATAATTTTCCCAAAGCAAAATCAAAGGAAAATTTCAAAGGAAATGCCATGCCCTGAAAAACCCGAGCCAATAGGATCGTGCCACGTGTCCAGTGGCGGTAAAAAACACAAGGCAAGGCCCGCAGGGAAAACAAAAGAGCATAAGGCCCACATCCAATGGGATTTGGTCACGTGTCCCATTTCAGGAGAAAATGGTCAGGGGTGATGGAAAATTTAAGAGGAGAGGCCCGCGTCAAATCACATCATGCCACGTGTCCTCGGGGTCATCGAACCGGCAGAGAATTTTTGGAAAATTTTCCAAAGGCCGAAATGCGATGGAAAATGAAGCACGGAAGGACCCCCACGTCCAATCAAGAACATGCCACATGGCACCAGGAGTGGTTGTGTGGGGATTTTTGGGGAAATTTTCCCAAATGCAAAAAGTGGGAAAATTTCAAATTTTTGGCCCGCCAACCCATTTTGGCCCTGTTTTGCCCTAAATTTTCAAATGGCATAACTTTTGATCCAGAGCTCTAGTTTTTCACGTTCTTTATATCAATGGAAAGCTGGTGAAATTATCTACATGATTCCAGGGTCAATTTTGGGTTTTTGGTGGAGTTTAGAAGAGAGAAAATTGAAAACACCTCTGGCACGTGGAAATCAACAAAAATGACATTTCAACCACCATTTTTAATGAAGTATGGCTCGTATTCTCTCCCAGCATGGTGAAAAATGTCACCGAATGGACTTTTAAGGATGCCCATGCTATTTTATTTCATTTTGGTTGGTGGTTGAATCTTCTCTCATGTTTTCCCATGTTTCTCTCTCCTGAGCTTGAACGGGCATTGTAAAAGCCAGATTTGGCTCATTTTTGTAAGTGTTGAACATTTTTTTGTATTGCAGGCTCCCTTTTTCACCTTAGAAAAGTGATTTTGTGGAATACCAAGACCTCTTTCAAGACTACAACCTATTTTTTACCTCTCATATGTTGTAATGCATGTATTCTGATACGTTGGAAATGACAATGCAAGCTCTGTGAATGAGTTTTAGTCCTCTCCTTGTGTTTATTTGCTTCATCCTGATCTTTCATTACATTTTATCAGTTTTTGCATGATGTTTGTCTACATTTCTGTGATCTGTGTCTATTTGTAGAAGTAAATAATGTTCACCACTCCTTTGGTGCATCACCTTATTAGCATTAGTTTTAGTTTTTTTTACATTCTATATCTCTGTCCCCTTGGAATTTAGAGTAGGATCTTGAGTTCAAAACCTCTGTACAACTTGCAAGTAATACACCTGATCAGAGGATTTGAGGAACCAGCCTCTAATCTAGAGATTCTTTTCCCATTTTTACAAGTCCCACACTTGGGGAAAAGATTCAATGTTGTGCAATCACACTGGATGTCCCAAATGTCAAACTAGAAATCTGATGGAACATCCAGAGGGTGCTGCTGATTTGCACTAACAGGTTGTGCCTAGTGCTTCATACTGTGCTATATTGTTGAAGCCTGTCCAAACTACAACTTGGTGAGAAATCAACCTTTCTCATGTTTCCATGAAATGAGAAGCAACAATTGCAACCATCATTTTCACTTATTTGAACCATCGAATTACAACTTTCAATTGGCCAAAATTATGTTCATATCTTCTTGAGGACATGTTTCTAGCTAAAAGGAATCCTTCAAGGACATAATAAGTTCCAATAATCCAAAGTCTAGTTTCAAGAGCATTCAAGCTCCTGACCATATGAGATATCATCATTGAATTAATACTTGGCCCACTGGATCTAGGAATAATCATGAACTTGAGGGGGTACATAAGTTGTTCTCTTCCTCATTATGGATTCTTGGCCTTCCAAGGATTACCCAGCTTTTTTGAATCTTCACATGCCTGGTATGGATTTCCATTTCTACTCAATTTATGTATAATGGAATTAATATTGGTTGTAACTTGTAGAACATTATGGGAACCTTTATTTTGTTCTTAGTAACATATGCAAACGTAATGTACAAAAACTGGAGATATTTATGTTAATTCTCTTGACAGATCACAAGGACTTCTGTAGAATTTTAGGTCAATAATTAGACACATTCTAGAGTTAGGGTGAGAGCTTGAGACATGCATAGGAGGAGACTCAAAATCCTTGATGATACCTAGAGTGGTGACTATTGAGCCATGTTGTAAAACTCCTTCCAGATATCAGGTTGTAATTTACCTAGGACATCAGCAATTTTCCTTAGTTGCATGAAAGAAGTACTAGATCTTGATTCAATCATATAGTTATGGAAAATTATGTTGACCTTGATCAAGGACATATAAAAAGGTAGTATTTTAACAACCTTACTTTCTTTTTTGGATCCTATGTTGTTGAATATGCCCAATAGACAGCTCATAAAAACCAAAACATAGTTGGGTCAATGCGTGGAATTGATACCATGAGTATTCATTCTATTTTCACGTTAGATGGAAGGGCCAGGGCATCCCACATTATGAAATTATATTTTTATTCCTCATTTGGTGCATAATTTTGAATCGGAAATCCCATTGGAATTATAAAATTGAAAAGGGATAAGAACATGAACGAGATTGGGAAGATGAGAAATTACAACAGATAGGTGCCTTAGATAACTACTGAAATATCTTGCATACCATACAGGAGATGAGTACCCACTATCTTGTAGTTGAGAACATTACCATGAAATAGTGAACTCAAGACTTATAAAGCACAAAGATTCTTGGGTGTATTACCTTGACTATATCTATTTACTTTTGAGGATTGACATGTGTTGCAAGAACTGAAGGTTACGTGTAAGACTTAATCATTATTTTCTTGTACCAGAGACCATTATAAGTAACTTGGGTGCACATTCTATTTTTACTGGAACAACCTTCTTCACAGCAGAACATCCTTTCTCAGGGGTGTAGCTGGAAGCTTGGGGATGGTCAAAACATTAACTTCTATTATTGATAAATGGACTAATTCTAACTGGATTTATTCTTATGACCACATTAAAGACAACTTAATTACAAAGTATGGAAACAAAATTCAAGGATACATTGATAGGGATGGAAACAAAAGAAAATGGAAACAACTAAAAGTGGAGAATGATAATATATAGGCTAATGTTTCATATTTATAGAATCAATTATTTCTCTAATCCATATTAGTAATCAAAATCTTAAGGATGAACTCATCTGGAAAAATGCATTCTTTTGATGGGGTTATACTCTGTTAAATCAAGATATAATTCTTTCTTTGTATCTATTGAAAGTGAAATTTTAAGTGGCAAAAAGTTGTGGATGTCTGAGTTAACCCCTAGAGTGAACTTATTTTGGTGGCTCATCATTAATGGCAAGATCCTGACTAATGACAACCTCATCAAGAAGGGATTCATCATGTTGAATAGATGTTGCATGTGTCAGAAAGAGGCAGAAGATATAAAACATCTATTCCTTTGTCATTGTGAGTATGCTTCCAAAATTTGGCAGCTTGTTTTTGCAAAATTTAATCAGAGATGGATTTTTCCCCTTACCTATCTTCAGGCCTAGGAACAATGGGACTCTCCGTTTAAGAATTGTGTGGTGAAGAGATTGTGGCAAAAATCGTTTTACCCCACACTATGTGGAGATTTTGGAAGGCTCGTAATGATGGCATTTTTAGAAACACTAGAAAGGCATGTAACAAAGTCTACAAGGAAATTATCATTGCTGTGCAGGATAATATTGCTAGATTTAAACCTCCTAAAAATAGACTTTACCCTGAGAAGGAAGAATACATCCTGACTGATTGGAATATTGACACTACCTTCAATAAGAATAACAATGGTATGGATAGAAACATCGTCTGATGGATTAAGCCTCCCACTGATTGGTACAAGTTAAATTTTGATGGGGCCTCAAAAGGCAATTCGGGAACTCTAGAGGAGGAGGAGTCATCAGAGATCAAAGAGGTTGTTTTGTTGCTACTTTTTCTGAAGAATGGGTAGGAAAACTAACCATTACTTTGAATCCCTAGCAGCCCTTTGGGGTATAAGACTTACCAGAGATTGTAATATTCTGAATATTATAATTGAGGGTGATTCTCTAAATATCATCAATCTCTTAAACAAAAAGTAACACCCCAGCTGGTCAATTAGAGATTTCATTGGTGAAGCTATTGATATATGCAAGAGCTTTGAAAATGTTAAAATCACCCACACCTATCGGGAAGGAAATAGGGTCGCGGATAGTTTGGCAAACCTTGGTGTTACTAATACTTTTCAAACTTGGCTAAGGGGGGACGTTCTGCCCACTCAAATCAATAAATCCATAATCAATGATCTACATGGCCGAGAAAATCAACACTAACGGCTATAATGTGGATGATAATGTGTGGATCCTCAAGTATAGTATGATGACATCACATAAGATATGTATGATTGATGTGATATGTGAGAACTGTACTGTCATCATTTCTTGGCATAGAAAGAAAGCCAAGGAGTGGGGCACTAATTACAAGTATGGTATAATAATAAAATTTTGCTTTCACGGAAGGGAAAGATTCAAAAACCAACAACAAAGTTCAGCCTACCCCGCATAGTGATAAAATTTTTATCATTGAGAACAGGAACAGAAACAGTGGAAAAATGGGGGGTCCGCCATGCAAAACTGAACCCACCCACAATCTGGCATGGAAAGAGGATACAGTGCTTTGGAACTACCTTTAAATAGGGGGTATATCAAATTTAATTGAAAGGATTCAAGGGTTTGATCAAGATATTTCTATTAGATTCACCTAGGGATGGAAGAATCGGGTTGTCAAATAGAACAACATGGAGTTTGAGATCACTGGAGGAGCTCATCGCCTAGATCACGGGATTCATTCTTAAGGGAACCAAATTATTCAATAAGAAGGTTGACAGGGAGGTGGAGACTAAGAAGTTCCTGGATGATGGGAAGAATCTTGAATTTGTGACTGCTGGCATCAAGGTGGCATCGATTCCTGAGACTTTTACTGAGATTTCCAGGATGGTTGTTAGGTATGTAACTCTTGAAGGAAGATTTGTGACTATACCTCAAAAACATTTGATATTTCTTAATCACTTTCGTAGAAATATTATCATCAGCTTCCCTCACTACTTGATAAACTCACTGGAGAAATCAATTAGGGAAGTTTAGAGCCATTCTAGGGTTGTCCCTCTGCACCAAGGGCTAATCCTACTGATCCATCACCATTGTTCAAACTACTCCCACATGAATCCTACCCCACCCTCTTCCTCCATACCTCCACCTTCTCACACCGCCTTCACTCCCCCCGTGCTGAAAAGGAAGATTGAAGCTGATGCTTCTAGCAAGAAAAGAAAGAGCATAAAAACTAAAATCCCTACTTCTCAATGGGTCCTCAGAAGTCACAAAGACCTTGAGCTTGCTGAGAACCTCCTGCATATCAGCCAACCGATGGAGGAACCCAAGGAGGAGGACTTGATGGGCAGAGTGGACAGGATGGAAAAGGAAATACAAGAGCTCAAAGGGATTATAAAAAATATGGAAAAAGCTAAGGGAAAAGGAATACTTCAAAGTTATGATGAAGAGGGGGTTATTGCTGAAGTTTTCAAGAAGTTATAGTCTTTGGATGGTAGAATGGGGCATGTAAAAAGTCACAATGACTGCATACTATCTTCCCTTAAAAGCATTTATAATTTCATTGAACAACATGTTCATAGTGTTTGCAGTTTAAGTGGGATTAATGAAGACATTTGGGGCCCCAAAGAGAAAAGGGATATTGAAATTGCTCAGGTGGATATGAAAGACTCCTCTCAGGCGACTGCCATTGCCTTCTTCATGTCAAGACTGCAGGCTATCAAAACCAAGATTGACAGGGCTATCAAGTAACGGGTTGCTGTGATGTTATTTTGTTGGTTGCGAAGTTGCTATTATCTGGTGGTTCTGGAGCTGCTTTTTGGCGGAGTTATTATATGATGAATATCTTTTGTTTGCTTTTTTGATCTTTTCTACTTCTTTTTGGATCATTTTACGTCTAGATCCTTTCTTCTCATGTATTGTCATATATGGCTGACGAGCCCTCTTAGGTTGGTCATTTTTCCCTTCTCTGGGTTGTTTCTCTCACCTATGCTATCTGGATTTTGAGCCCTTTTGTATACAGGGTATAGTCCCTTCAAAACTATTTTCCCTTAATAAAAAAAAATTGGGCACACGTTCTACTTGTGTCATCTGGAGCTTGATTAATTTCACAAAATTCTTCGGCAACAAAGAACATAAGCTTAGCATCATGAGGATATTCTATAATTTCTTGATATTTAGGATGAGTTGCACTTGTGGAAGGTGTTGGTATCCAAATTGATTCTCCTATGAGGGCTGAGCAAACATCATGAAACTAGTAGGATGATTAGAGATTAAAAAATCATGATATAAGTCATTTTGTAGCTAGGGAGGGGATTCAGTTGACTCTTTGTCACTCAGGCATTGGAGAAATGGATATGACCTTACTAAGGGTTTGATCTACCCTCACTACTTTAGGTTGTTCCTTCAACCAGGGTGAGAGGACCCGTTCTAAAACCCATATTGGTGAAGGATATCAAGAGATCCTTCTTTGCATTATTTTCATGAAAACCTTGAGAAAATATGATCAATAAAACATAATCTAACTCTCACAAGTTGTCACACTAGAGAGTGGAGATGTTTCCTAGACAAGGTTCAGGTTACTAAAGACAATAATTGAAACATGATTGTCTTTGCATATTTTGGCAGTGAAATTTGTTAAATCTTTGTGGATACATAGTACAAACAGGGGTAGTTCATGTAGGATTTATCATTTGAGAAGTTTTTGGTGGGAAGTTAAGAAAGATAAATTTGATTATACCAAATCTTTGAGAACCTTTACAAATATTGGAAAACTCAGGGAAAAAATGCTTCACAATAGCCAAAATATTCCTTCAACTAGAAGGTGTGTATCAATGGAGGATCGAGAGATGCACGATTTCATGCACTCTTCAAGAATTCAACATAAAGGATCATGTTAAAGACTCAATTATTGTTGAAATTCCTTGATTCGTCAAACCTAAGATACACTCATATACTTACAAACAATCTTTTTCAACCTAGTGAAAGTAAAGTGATTTTAAATTTTTTATTTCATTACAAGATGAAAGCTATTCTCACAATGAAATTGTAAATGCTAGAATACTACCACAAGGATATGATCTTGTGTGATTTAGAGGGATTTCAACATTAGATTACAACAGGAACAAGAAAAACTATTTAAAAACATTTTGAAATAAGAGAAAACACAATTGTGCCCATGATCAACAAAATTAATTTCAAGGTTCATTAGATTCATCAAGGGGAGAGTTTCTTTAACAATCTCAAAGCTTGTCAATGGATGTACACTTGCAACCATCTTGACGTGATTAAATCTAAAACACGGGAAAATAAAAAGGTTTCTCAGGAAGTCTCTCAAGAAATTTTTTTTTCTCAAACTTTCTCAGAAAAATTAACTCCCCATTATACAAGAGTATTCTCATTGCATTTATACAATTTCACTCACTTATCCCAAATTTTCCCCCCAAAAGTCTAAATCTTCAAGAGAATATTCTGAGGAATAATTTTTTGTTATAGATTTGGTCTAGAAAGTGATATTTAACAAATTTACACCCAAAAACTATCAGGTGTACAAAAGATAATCTTTTTCAATTAATTTCCACCGGTTGTTTTTAACTGGGGTGTCCAGTTGTCACTTCTAGAAAATTATTTGGAGCATTCCCTCATGATTCTAAAAACATGACACAGACAAAAAAGAGGAAGAATGTGCGTAAACCTTTTGATCATCCTTTGCACCTGTAACTTCCTTATCTTCATCCTTTTCCTCTAGAATTTTCTCTGCTTCATCTTGGCAGTTTTCTTCAGGTGCCCGAGTAATTATAATTCAAAACAACTTTTGCACTTATCGGGTTTAAAAATTGAGCTCCACAAAAATTCCGATTGCACTTCATAGATAAAAATGAAAAGAGATGATGAAATTAACAATAAAAGATGAAATGCATTCGAATCTCTTGAGGTCCTGGAGCATTAATGGTGGAAGAACTAAATGCCTTGTATCATAGTCATTAACTTTGTCTTTCACAACTTCAAAATTGAGTTGTCCATGTGGAAAAGATCTTAGCTGAAGCGGGCCTAGGGGTACTTTTTGTATTTTGTGATACTTTAAAGATTATGTGAATTTTTGGACAATTTGGCCCGCCCATTCGCTTTTGATATAGGATTTACACGTGGCTTTCCTAGGCGTCGAAGGGGTTGCGGCTTACTTTATGACTTTCATTCTTTTTCAAAACAAATCTGAGAATCTCAAAATGCCCCAGCGACTTGCCTACCTATATTTGATGTAAACTCAACACGTGGCTTTATTTGGTCACTTGCAGGGTTGCACTTCACTTTTATAACTTTACTCCTTTTCACAAAACAATCCTAAAAGTTTCAAAGTCCTCGGGTGACCCACCTCCCCGCTTTGAATTTTCAATGCTGACTCAACACATGGCTTTATTTGGTCCCCATTGGATTCGTGGCTCATTTTATAACTTTGCTCCATTTCAAAAACAAATCTAAAATCTTCAAAGTTCTCTGATGATCTGCCTCTCTTGCCTTTGACTTTTCAAACCGCCACATGTCCTTTTGTGGGCCTTAGGCATTCCTTTTACACTTTTACACCTTTCATCAAAATGCCTCAAAACTCCAAGAGGGATTTCCTTCCTACAACTACTCGTTTTATGACATGTGTACATATTCGAGGTAAAAGTAAGAAATTTCTCCACCAC
Source organism: Taxus chinensis (assembly GCA_019776745.2). NCBI lineage: Eukaryota > Viridiplantae > Streptophyta > Pinopsida > Cupressales > Taxaceae > Taxus > Taxus chinensis. The sequence goes on along the minus strand of JAHRHJ020000250.1, from coordinate 76,009 downwards.
TTCATAGTTTTGACTAGCAAATTAGAAAACATCAGAGCCACGAGACCAACTCGACATTTTTTACAAATGTAAAAAAAGTGAAAAGTTCACCAAATAGACCCACCATGTACCTCATCCAATTAAATATGACCACGTATCCACAGGAAATTGGGACAAAATTTACAGAGAAGACATGACAATGGAAAAATAAAATGCAGGGAAAACCCCAAATTCATGCCCAAATTACAAACTGGTCCACACAGGAAAGAAACCAGTAAATAATACCAAGCACAATGTGATCCATGACCAAAGAAAAGGCTTTGACGACAACACCCTGATAAAGATAATACTTCATGCATCCATACGGGGAGATAGAAAGACTTCAAACCATGCAGACTGATTATTTTAAACAAACAGGGCAAGATTGAATCGAGCACCAACATCGGCTCCGACTCGGGGATGGGCACTCCCTGCAAGTGCCACAAGAACAACATAACAGACCATGTGCCAAAAATCCATTGGGCAACAGAGTCAAGAACAAGCTTGCAAAGTAGAAAAATAATTTCCAACCTCCCAAGAACAAACTGAGAAACCAACAAAAACCAACCGCCAAGGACCGAGATGAACCAAAACAGAAAAACATAGAAACAAAAAAGAACTAAAAGACTGTACACTGTACAATGATGTGTGCCTTGATTCTAAGAAATCAATCAAGGAAATGTTCCAAGTGCCTATCATTATGAGGATGACCAAGCCAAGAAGTCTTGATACTTTTTTAACAACTAGACATATGCTTGTTTTTCTTCTTTATCCAAGTTGCTACCTAGCCATATTTTCCAAGGTTTATCTTTTGTGCCTTTACTATATCTAGAACAAAATCCATCAAACATAAATTCTAGGGAGAACCAATCTGCTCGGAATACTTGCACTCATCAATTTTATGCTCATTAAAATCAGCATAGCCCACAAATTTGTCGACATCAACATCTACATACAATACTTCATAAGAAGCATTGTTAGGGTCCTCAATGAGATGTAACATTTTCTTCTCACCATATAACTTCACAAGTTTCCCCTCAATTGGTATGGTTTTGTATGACATGTTCCATTTGTATGCTTCCACCCACACTACCTGCCCACTTTCTAGATAATAACATCCCCCATTTGGCAGGACCATCCACAATAACCACATTCATGGCTAAGCACTTTCCTGGAAAAGCTACCAATTGCAGTACTAGTCCTTTGACATACCCAATTACTAGCACTTCTCTTGAATCCATAGTAGTACATTTCCCAAAAGCTTCTGTTACCTTGATATTTAACTCATTCATGACCTCAAGAGGCATTACATTACATGAGGCTCCTGAATCAAACATGCAGTTATGTACCAACCTATCTTTAATAATCAAAGTGGTAAAAAATGGATCCACATTAAGCTGAGATTCAACCAGAGAAGTTCCCAAATACACCTTAGGTGATTCTCCTGGTTCCTCCAATACTTGTGGTATTTCTGATTCTACAATAATGGGAGGAACCTCTATATTATTAACATTTTTTCCCTGAGTAATTTTCTCTTCTTTACATCCCAAATATTTGAATGCCCTTTTCCTATGCTCAGGGATCCTGAGTAATTCAACAATGGGAAAAATGAATTTGATCTGACTTAAGATTTGGGCTATGTCATAAGGAATATATTTGGGTAGGACAATATTAGGAGGAGAGATTCACAGTTTCATCTGATAGTATATGAGTTTTCACGAGTCTGGGCATGGGTAGGAGCACAAGTTTTATTTGGGGTAATTAGGCCTTTTTCCTGATGTATCTTTCTTAGGGGTTTCCTTCAAGATATTGGTAAGAACTATAACTTTTGGCTTGGTTTGTGGCCCTCCCCCTTTGACAACCTTACTTCTAGTGTTATATTCTTTCTCTTGAGAACTACTGCATTCATCAACAGTTGTTTGTCCTCTTCAGAAGGATTCCTCCATCATACTTTTTAATCATTAAGGCCCTTAAGTATTCAAAATCATGATTAGGAAGATCAAATTCTTGCACCATATCAATTTCAAAAGCATTAATGGGAGGAAGAGGCAATACCTAGTGGACACAATCCCATAAATCTTCAACAGTTATGGCACTTATCAATTCAGTTGAGGTTACCCCCTGCTGTGAGTTCACAGGGCTCTCCATCATGCACAGATCATCATATGTCTCATCATCATCTTCTTCCTCAACTTCTTGATCTACATCACATGGGGAGTGTGGTAAGAAACACCTATCACACCACTCAATAACATTGGCCTCCTCCATAGTAGCAACCCTAGCAGTCAAAGGATCAGGAACCAATCTATTCTCCCTGGGTTGAGGTTGTTTATTTCCTAACCCCATGGGCCCTTTTCCTCTGTCATCTAGTCTATGATCACCTCTGGGGTGATTTCCAAATCTCTCTTGACCTTGTGGCTTATGTTGACCTTGGGAATTTTGTCCTATCCCTTTTTCTGCTCTGGCCAGTTTATAGGATATCTCTTTAACTGCTCCAGCCAAAGTTTTTACAACCTCTTCCAGATCCAAAATATTGTTTGATTAAGGCCACTCCGGATTGATTAACTTGACACCCTCTCTCTTAGGAGGCTTTCCAACTGCTTTGATGTTATTTTCTATTTGTAAGGCCATGGTGAAAGTTTGCCTCAATGTTCCCAGGTTCTTATCTCTCAAGTAATAAGAAACCTTTTTTATCAAAAGCATCAGAATATTTTATCAAACAGGACTCATCACTTGGCCTTAGGATTATAGGTAGCCTATTCAAGGTCTTATTGAACCGAGTATTGAAATCATGGACAGATTCATTTGGATTTTTCTTTATATTTTCAAATTCAGATAAAAGGAACCTAGGATCTGTCTTATCCCCATATTGCAATCTAAAGGCATTTTTCATCTCGTTCCATGAATCTATTGAATTATCTGGTAAAGCCTTGTACCATTCACATGCATCCTCCTCAAGAGTATGAATAAATAATTTTATATACATGTCTTCAAACTCAATTTCAAAATCTTCCATCATATTCACAAAGAGTCTTAAATGGTGGTCACCAGTGATGGCATTATTCCCTTGAAATTTTGGCAACCTATTTCTGACATCTTGTGGCACCATATTAGGATATCCATCCATACCTCTGAAATCTATAGGTCCAAAATTGTTTACAACAAAAGGAGGTCTAGGTGGAGGTTGAGCCATATTTCCTTGAGGAGGTGAATTTACAGGAGAATCAAAATGATAAGGGACAAGGGGTCTTTGGGGCACAAGAGTATAAATTTCAAAGTAAATATCCTCTAATGACTCAGTTTCTTGGAAAACCCTATCAACCTTGGAAAAAATAGGGGAAAACTGAGAGGCACACTTTTCAGACACAAATGATGGCCCCTCTCCAGTTGGAGAACTCAAATTTATATAAATATTACTTGGTTCAGAATCACTTGAAGACGTATGGTAATCTTCAACCATAGATTGATCACCTTTCAGAACTGATATCTCCTTTTTTGATTCTTGATTTCCAACAACTTTCTAGACTTGTTTTCCTTCTAAATTTTCTTTTCCTAGTTCTGGAAATAACTTTTTAGTAGGATCCTTGGTGAAGAAAGACCTTCTTCCCTCCAGATTTTCAAATATCAATGAAAAATTTCACTTGACATAGGTTAAGACACTGGTAATCATGAAAATTTCAATTCAATGTGGAGTCGCCACTAAGGATTTTCACCTTAGCTGTGTAGATGCACTATAAGTAACTTGTCAAGTGTCTATCAATGCTTAATTTCTACAAATATTAATAGATCTGACCTTTGTTTACCCACATTTATCACTATTGATGTAAATTTAGTGTAATAACCACTAGAAACTTGAAATACTACACAATGAACTTGTAATCTTGCAAAAATTTTGCAATATCTCACTAAAGGATTGAAATACTAAACAACTTAAGTTGCGATATTACATAATTCATACAAATATTGACAAAGAATGATGTTTAAACAGTGTATTTGCACTCAAATCATGTAAGAAACATTACCAGGGTCAATATGTGTATGCATTTGTGTAAATAGTCCCTGAAAATGGCACCACTTCGGTGTTATTGCCACACAAATAGGTCCTGGCCTCTATTCAAATAATCCCTAGCAATGGTGCCACTATTAGTGTTGGTATCCAAATTGATTCTCATGCGAGGGCTGAGCAGCATCATGAAACTGGAAAGGATGCTTAGAGACTGAAAAATCATGATATAAGTCATTTTATAGCTGGGGAGGGGATTCATCTGACTCTTTGTCACTCGGGCGTTGGAGAAATGGATAACACCTTACCAAGGGTTTGATCTACCCTCACTACTTTAGGTTTTGCCTTCAACCAGGGTGAGAGGACCCATTCTGTAACCCGTATTGGTGAAGGATATCAAGAGATCCTTCTTTGCACAATTTTCATGAAAACCTTGAGAAAATATGATCAATACAACACAATCTAACTCTCATGAGTTGTCACACTAGAGAGTGGAGATGTTTCCTGGACAAGGTTCAGGTTACTAAAGACAATAATTGAAACCTAATTGTCTCTACATATTTTGGTAGTGAAATTTGTTAAATCTTTGTGGATACATAGTACAAACAGGGGTAGTTCATGTAGGATTTATCATTTGAGAAGTTTTTGGTGGGAAGTTAAGCAAGATAAAGTTGATTATACCAAATCTTTGAGAACCTTTACAAATATTGGAAAACTCACAGAAAAAATGCTTCAAAATAGCCAAAATATTCCTTCAACCAGAAGGTGTGTATCAATGGAGGCCCAGAGATGCACAGTTTCATACACTCTTCAAGAATTCAACATAAAGGCTCATGCTAAAGACTCAATTAAATGTTGAAAGTCCTTGATTCGTCACGCCTAAGATACACTCATAGACTTACAAACAATCTTTGTCAACCTAGTGAAAGTAAAGTGATTTTAAATTGTTTATTTCATTACAAGATGAAATCTCTTCTCACAATGAAATTGAAAATGCCAAAATACTACCATAGGGATAAGATCTTATGTGATTCAGAGGGATTTCAACATAATATTGCAACAGGAACAAGAAAAACTATTTGAAAACATTTTGAAATAAGAGAAAACACAATTGTGCTCATGATCAACACAAATTCATTTCAAGGTTCATTAGATTCATCAGCAGGGGAGAGTTTCTTTAACAATCTCAGAGCTTGTTAATGGTTGTACACTTGCAACCATATTGACATGATTAAATCTAAAACATAGGAAAATAAATAGGTTTCTCAGACGGTCTCTCGGGAAAATGGTTTTTCTCAAACTTTCTCAGAAAAATTAACCCCCCCGTATGCAAGATTATTCTCATTGCATTTATACAATTTCACTCACATACTCATCCCAAATTTTCCCCCCAAAACTTTAAATCTTCAAGAGAATATTCCAAGGAATACTTTGTTTGTTACAGATTTGTTCCAAAAAGTTATTTTTAAGAAATTTACACCCAAAATTTGTCCAGGTGTACAAAAGATAAGCTTTTTCAATAATTTCCACCGATTATTTTTAACTGGGGCGTCTAGTTGTCACTTCTGGAAATTATTTGGAGCATTCCCTCCTAATTCTAAAAATATGATGCACACAAAAAAGTGGAAGAATGCACATAATCCTATTGATCATCCTTTGCGCATAACAACCTCCTTCTCTTCATCCTTTTCCTATGCAATTTTCTCTGCTTCATCTTGGAAGTTTCCTTTAGTGCTCCTGAGCAATTCTGATTCAAAACAACTTTCACACTTCTTGGGTTCACAAATTGAGCTCCACAATAATTCTGATTTCACTTTATTGATAAAAATGACAAGATACCATGAAATTAACAATAAAAGATGAAATTCATTCAAATATCTTGAGGTCCTGGAGAGTTAATGGTGGTAGAACTAAATGCCTTGTATCATAGTTGTTAACTCTGTCATTCACAACTTCAAAATTGAGCCATCCACGTGGAAAATATCTTAGCTGAAGCGAGCTTGGGGGTGCTCTTCATGTATTTATGATCACTTAAATAAAAATTTGTATTTTTGGAAAATTTGGCCCGCCCATCCGCGTTTGATATAGGCTTTACACGTGGCTTTCCTTGGTGTAAACAGGGCTGCGGCTTACTTTAACTTTCATTCTTTTTCAAAACAAATCCGATAATTAGAAAATGCCTCGATGACCCACCTTCCTACTTTTGATGTAAACTAAACATGTGGATTTATCTGGGCACTTGCGGGGTTACACTTCACTTTTATACCTTACTCCCTTTTTTCAAAACAAGCCTAAAATTTCCAAAGTCCTCCAGCAACCCATTTCCCTACTTTGAATTTTCAATGTTGACTCAACACATGGCTTTATCTGGTCCTCAACGGAGTTGCGGATCACTTTATAACTTTTATTCCATTTCAAAAACAAATCTAAAATCTTCAAAGTGCTCCAACGCCTCTCTGCCTTTGACTTTTCAAACCACCACGTGTCCTTTTGCTAGTGGTTGGCATTCATTTTAGACTTTTATGCCTTTCATCATAATGTCCCAAAATTCAACAAGGCACCTTCCCACAACTTCTCGTTTTAAGACACGTGTACATCTTCGGGGTTAAAGTAAGAAATTGCTCCGCTGATTCATATCATTGAGTATCCAATTAGAATCCATCGCAGCCATGGGACGTATTTGGCATTTTTTACAGATGTGACAAAAAGTGACAAATTCACCAAATAGACCCACCATGCCTCATCCAATTAGAAGATGACCATGTATCCATAGATATTGGGACAAAATTTGACAGGGAAACATGATTGTGGAAAAATAAAATGAAGGGAAAACCCCAAATTCATGCCCAAATTACAAACTAGTTCCCACGGAAAGAAATTAGTAAACAATACCATGCACGACATGATCCACGACCATAGAAAAGGATTTGAAAACAACCTGATAAAGATATAATACTTCATGCATCCACACGAGGAGACAGAAAGACTTCAAACCATGTAGACTAAAAATCTTTTGAACAAATAGGGAAAGATTGAATCGAGCACCAATAAAAGGTTTATAGATAGAAGTAGCTTGAATCATGTAATCCTATGCGCATACAACATTGGCGCAGTGATTCTGACTATGAGGCATGTTGTAAGGGAAACACCGTTTTAACTCTTGCACCATATTGTTATGAACTGGAACTAGTTCTTGGCACTGCACCAGGTTCTAGAGAAGTTTATGTAGGAGGGGAACCACTTGCAAGGGAAGGTGTGCATTAGCATGTCATCTATCATTATGAGGCTTCTTCCCATATCTTTGATTTTCATATTGATTGTATAAAGGGTTCATGGATTTTTCTTATATCCCATATTAGACTTATTTCTGCATGCTTTTACCTGTTTCTTTTATAATGATATGAATTTATTATAAAATTTTCTAATTAGGGCTTTCATTTTTTCATCCTCCTTTTGTTGTGTAGGAGAATAGGATGTGGATGCAGCAGGTTGAGTAATTTTCTCATGAATAGTAGCAATAGAAGGTTAGGGACATGTGAGGAATTTCTAGAAATAAGGGCGCAGATGGCCTAGTAGTTAACTTTCCTGCCTGAATGAGACTATTTTATGCCCTTATTACAATATTGTAAGCAGCAGGTAAGGTTCTATACCTCCTATGGAATTGAATCATGATTGAGATATCACTTTTCAAAGCTCTTAGATATTACAAGAAAGCATGTTGGCCTGTACACCTTACCACTTGAGGGATTTTTTCCTTAGTCATCTACTCAAATTAGGCATGCTTTTATTTCTCGTCAGTTTCTCCACCAATGATAGGTGATCTAATTTATCTTCAAAATAGTTGCAAAGAGTTGTTCGAGGTTCATCTCAACTTGGAAATAGATGTAGGTCTCGGGCTTCTATACCACTAGAGTATTTTTCCCTTGAGTGAGGTGGCAAGCAGTCTAACTGCTACATCAGCATGTGTGATTAAATACATAGAGCACACATTAGATACATCATGGATGTGCTTAATAGGGGTGAATTGATTCTCACCAATAAAGTTTGGAATACTTTTGAGCACAGCTGCTGGCATGTCATGTTGTGCATTGAGGACAAAATCACTTCTTCCAGTAAAGTTGGAAATTGTTTTTAGAGGTGGCAGAGATGCCATGATAGGTTATGCATGTATACTCTAGAAGAGGGGTGGAAAGTGCATGGTGTGCTAGAGAAGGAGCTACATGTATGGTATGCTTGGGTACATGTTCTTCATGAGATAGCTAGAAGTACTCAAATGAATCTTCAATTCCTTCACTGTTTTCTCATTGTATGCACTTTCTCATAAGAATGATGTGAACAGACTTTTGAAAACAATATAGATTTGAGTGTTGGGAGTATTCCTGATGTGTTGGAACAATCCTCTCAAGGCTATAAATCACTAATTCCCACACTAAAACTTAGCAATAATGAAATTTGAGATTTGAATGCTGGTCCCACTGAGCGCATTAGAAACTATTGGATCTAAAACTTACAACCATTCTAGATAAGGTTCAACTGGGTAATTAAGGAAAAAATGGGACTATCTCCAAGTTATGGGATCTTGTGCACCTGAGACATACCTCCAGAGAAGGCTTGTTCCTCTACCTACTTCTACTACAATTTTTACTCCTAATGCTGAAATGGAAATCCTAAGATAAACATGAAAAGGGACAAAAGGATAGAAGGATATACGTGCTGAAATGGAAAATTAATCTAATGGATTTGATGGAACCATAAAGAAAGGGGGATGAAATTTTTTTTTTTGAATGAAAACAAAGGAAAATGCATAGAGGAATGCTAGACACACGTAGCATAGACCAAAAATGTAGTCACACAATCACTTTCATGAGGCACAATCATAAAAGGAGATGTAAGGAGATGTAAGGTATTGCCTGAGAAAGTACACAACGTAAAAGAAAGGAAAGGAGGAAGAATAAAACAGGTCAAAGTAGAAGTTAGCCACAAAACAATGCTTATATTACTTCTAGAAATGTACAATATATTACAATGGTGTTTGAGGTTGATATCCACATGAAAATACTACATCTAAAGGTTTGTACAAATCAAAATGCAAAGAACTAAAACCCTTAGTAACACTACATGATCCAATGTGTCCAACACTTTACAATGAGAAATTCTCTTACATTTATAAAATAATGAAGGGGAGAAGATGAGGAGAAAGAAGGGAAAACCAAATTTGAATCTTCAACCACCAACAACTAGCAATGAATGCTTACAAATCCAAAATAAAATGCACTTCCCTATGACTATTTGGCATGTTAAGAGAAGGAAAGAGGTGATAATTGAATCAAATCGGCTGGTTAGAGTGATCAAATCTTGCATTAATTACATGAGGGACATTTTCCTACTTATCACATACCTAATACTACTGAAATTTGAACTTAAGTGATCTAGAGTGTAGCCCACATCAGCAGTTATTCATGTAAGACAAAAAGTGTTGAAATTTGATCCATTGTTGGCACATTTTGGTAGTTACTATAATATAAAGTCTACATGTTGAAATGACATGTATCTCAAAAGAGGGAGTAAATGCATGTGTGGAGGGGAAAAGAATAGAAGAAGGAAGCAAAGATAAGGAATGCGCAAAGTACACACGTGTACGGGAGGAATAGTGACATACTTATAGGAGATGGGTATGTAGATAGGACATGAACATAAAAAGGTGATTCTACTGTAGCAAGAAAGGGGGCATTCAAGAATTCTAGTGACTCAACTAATTTTGGGAAAGCAATTCTAAGGTTTAATGCTAAGGGTGAATAGACTATTATGGGAAAGGTGAGTGCGTAGGGGTGAACGCGAGAGGAATGGAAGAAGATAGAGAAAGGAAAATAAGGAAAGTGGAATAGTGTGATGAAAAATAAGAGTGTGGGAGGATGCGTGAGGAACTACAGCCAAGTAAATTAAAAGTAAGGAAGCAACCAATGGGTGTGCAACCTACAATGTTGAACCTTGGAGTCAGAATGTGAATGTTAGTTGTCAAAATAATTAGGGGAGTTATTTTTAACAACATACACCTAAACCATTCTTGAGTTCTTCCTATCCTAATGAATTAGGTTGATCATTTTTTCATTTCCATTATACAAAGATGGGCTTTCAAATAGGTTAGTCATGTTTTTTTAGGTATTTTGATGCAATTTCATGTCATGGTTTGGAATATTTTCCAAGATAATTAATTTTTGGTCCTATCGAGATCACAAGAATGGAGAATCCCAACTCAATGTGCACTTTCAATGTACTTATTTTCATGTTAATCCTTTTCATGAGACACATAAGTTATTAGGTAAATATGGATATAGGGTCCTAGCAAATATTTTGAGGACATTAGTTTAGGATATTTCAACTATCCATATCTTTATGAACAATCGTTAACACCAAAACTTCTCTAAAACCCTAGTGTAGGAATCGATGATGAAATATATTGCTCAAACAAGTATCAACAATCAAGATGTAAGTTACCTAGTTTGATGATTGCATCATGTTGTTGGTGTATATGACTTGTCTCGTCGTCACTCGATGTCTTGTCCACCTCATGTGGTTAGTCATCTCACTTAGTGAGAATAGGTCAATAGGGTTAGTTAGGGTTGTGTACATGTGTCATGCATAGGAGTTACACAACACTCCTATATGTACCTCTTATTTTTTATCTATGAGCATGTCAGAACATAGTTTCTTTCTCTACTTGATTCTCATTTTGTGATTCGATCTCTTGTTTACTACGTGTTCATGACACCATTGGAAGTGTAACCTTGTTTAATGTGCATGGGGTTATGTATTGATCCTCATAGGACAATCTGATATGGTATCAGAGCTATTGTTTGGTAAACATGCACTCGTTTGATTTCTAGTTGTTATTACTTCATTTTTTGGTTTTCATGCTTCTCGTGCAAGTTTTTGATTATCCTTTGGAATCTTGTTTACAGGTTTAACAATCTCATTTTTTGGAGTTTATGCGGGTTTTTGGTTGTGCATGTGCAGGTTTAAGGTGTTTCTCAGCCAGATCTAGCTATCTACAACTAAGTTTGGAGGAACAACTAAATATAGAGGTTGGTTCTTCATTTCTAGTTTTAATCAGTATTATTTAATTGAAAGTGATTTTTTTTAAAAAAAAATTAGATTTTACATTGGGTGCTTTCTTCCCTCTGACCTCCTCTTCTTGTTTAATTTACCTTTTATGTACCCCTGCATTGTACTCCTTTCTCCTCCCTAGCTCAACTCATTCTAGCTCTTGAGTTGGAGCTCCATTGAGCTCTCTTGGGTTGTTGTTTTCCTTGGTTTATTTGCCTTGCATTGGGTCAAGATTTTTTCATTGATTTGTGTTTTTTGTAGGTTTTTCGGGTGATTGTTCCTTGTTTTCTGTCATGAACCTTGACATTTATGTTTGGCTTTTGGGTTGAGTCATTTTTTCTTACTCTTCGGCAACTATGTTTTGCATTATTGGTGTTGGGTTCCATTGCATATGTCATGTTGCATTGAGTTAATCGGGTTTTTTTTGCATCAAGCTATATGCATTTTTTTGATTTGCCCTTTCTTGGATGTTTTCTTCTTGTTCACAGATGTTGATCTAATCCTATGTTTTTTCTTTGGTATTTGAATCTTGTTTTGTATTGGTTTGTTTTGTTTTTCCTTGGTTTTTTTATCCCCTCATTTGTTACTTGTTTTGGTCTGCTTTGTGTGCATGGTCTTAGGGTTGACCGAGCCATGTTGTTTCCTCATCTTTTTTTCTTTATTTTTCCTCTATTTTCCTTGGTTTGCATGTGAGCTTTTACTCCCATGTTTGCATTGAGCTTCTCACTTTGAAACCTTCCCTATACCATGCATGACTGTTTCCTCTGTTACTCTTGTTGTGCATTGTTCCCCTGATGTGTAGCCATCTCCAATCCCCATTCACCCACATGATTATTACTACACTTGCTCCATGTGGCCTTATCTCCCAAAGATGCCCTATCACATTTGTCTTAAGATCTTACCTCCTTTTGCGTTGGACCTCAGGAGCCATTTGATCCTTCCTCCTGATCCATTCCTCCGAACTTCACCTTTTGGACCAAGTTTTCCTTTTTTTCGTTCAAACCAAATCCTTTGTCTGGTGGACCCCTTTTTAACTTTTGAATTTTATTAAGGTGGGTTTCTTTTTTTAAGGGGTCAATCATAGTGTTTAAATTTTAAGTTTGGGTTTAGTTTTTAAAAAAGTAAGTTTTTAAAACTAAAAGGGGTCCTTTTTTTAATAATGGTGGTGGGTGTTTTATTAAATTAAGGTGGTTTTTTTAATTAAATTTAGGTATTCTTATTAAAATTTGGTAATGTTTATTATTTTAATAAGGATCTAAGGTTTTTTTATAGGATATTAGGATTAATTATTTGCTTAGATTAATTTAATTTAATTAAGGTTAATCTAGGAGGGTTATTTAATTAAATTAGTTCTAATTATTTAATTAATCTTTAATTTTAATCTAATTAGTAGTTTAAATTAGTCATTTTTTTAAATTGTTATTTTCATAATTTTTTTGCTTTTTTTTTAAATTAGGCTAATTAGAAATTTCAAAGTTTGATTTTTTAGTGTTATTAGACGATTTTTTCTACTAATCTATTTGTTGGGTGTGTAATGTCCCTCTTAGCATTTTTCACCTTCTGGGAGCCCTTGTTGCATTCTGGAAGCATCTTGCACTCTTTTTTGAGCCCTTTTTTTCATTGTAATCTTTCTTCTTCACTTATCGGGTTAGTGAGCATCTGCCACAACCTTACAGCAAAGAGAGCCTCCTTCCCTTCTTCTTGCTTTTGTGTTTGTTCACTTGTTTTTTGTACACGAACTGAGCATATTGTGGTCTCCACACTTGTGTGATATTTCACTAATTACAAGGTGAGTGACCAACCATCTCACATCGCACAAACACTTGGGTGTAATCAACGCACTACTTATAAAGTGCCGCAATCAGGGGGTGTTCATTTTGTGTGGTTCTTTTCTTTCCGCTATTTTCTTTGCTCACTTTTATCTGCTATGGATCATAACTTTGTTCCTTTGCTTACCCCATTTAACTATCACGAATGGAAAGATGTCATATCTCTCACTTTGAGAAAACAAAAACTTTATCAGATAACTATGGGATTGCAAACTGAACCTAAAGAAGACATAGAGAAAGAAAAGTGGTTTGAAAAATGTGATGAATCCTTTGGCCTTTTGTGTCTTTATGTATCACCAGAACTGCGCTTTCATATTAACACAACCAAATCACCCAAGGAAGTTTGGGATGCCTTAGAAAAAATTTTGGGAAACATGATGAAATGAAAGGGCATGAACTGGAAAATGAGTTGATTAGTCTCAACCCTAGCAGTTTTGACACTCTCCAAGACTTTTCACCAAACTCAAATCTCTAAGATTGTAATTGAAAAATTGTGGAATTGACAAGAAGGACTCACAACTCATACTTTCCGTCCTTGCAAAACTTGGTCCCGACTATTCTATTTTGTCTCAACCTTCCATGCTACAAAAAGTGCACTTGGTGCAAGTTGGACTATGCCCTCCTTTGATGAGTTTGTTGTTGATTTGACTAGAGAACAAGATAAGATAATTTAGATGGGTACTCTTAGATCCACAAAATCCCATGCTCTCATTGTTGGTCATGAAAAACCTAGGGTTTCAAAAGAGAAGAAGCAAAACAATAAGGATCATGAGAATAAAAAGGACCAATCCACCACCAAATCAAACTTTTCCACTTCCTCTTCTAGTTCTAAATATCCTAAAGAACGGATCAAATGTGGGTACTGCAGTGGTAGGCATGAAGAAGAAAAATGTTTTAAGAATAAGATTGACCTCCTCATGAGTCTTCTTGAGAAGAACAACATAGGAGTTCCCATTCTCTCAAGCCATCTTCATCATCAACTCACAAAATTTCTAAGGAAAAAGACAATGGAAAGGGGAAAGTGAAAGAAAAAGAAAAAGAATCAACTAAGGAGAAAACAAAGGTAAGAGATTTAGTTGCAGTTGTGTCACCTACTCCTACATGGGTGATTGATTTGGGTGCATCTCATCATATGGCCTCATCTGACATTGAGTTTTCTTCATTAGAGCCATGTGACATGTCTTCTATTTGGCTTGGTGATGAAACTTCTACACCAGTTTTTGGGAGAGGGTCTGTTGAAGTGAATGGTGGAACTTTCAACAATGTGCTTAGTGTTCCTTCACTTTCAACTAATCTCCTTTCAGTATATCAGATCACTCACCTCAGTCAGGGCATGCGGGTTGAGTTCACTCCAGATTCTATTTATGTTATAGAGCTTCACAGTGACAATATTATTGCAGTTGGTATAGTTGATCATCACACTCAATTTACTCTTTTTCTCACTTTGTTCCTCCTTCATATTCTTCATCAGATTCACCTGGACTTGATGATATTTCTGAGCTCACTTCTGAATGATGATGACTTCTCTTCTAACATAGTTGATTTCCATAGTGATGGGACCCACCTCCACCATCCACTTATCATATACCACATATTGAGGAGTTATTTCTTGATCCACCTACTTCTCAGTCCACTACAGACTTTTTAGGGAGTGGGTACTTTGATTTGGGACTCATCATACATTAGGCACTCTTCTATACAGTTACAGGATATTCCACCTTCCTTCTTCTCTGTTGCTTCAGATTCACCATCTCTTCATGGAGTAGTTGGCACTTCCACCTCACATATGGAGCATCGTTCCTTAGATAGGAACCACACCTTTTTGTCACTTCGGGGATCTTCCTATTCACTTGATACAATGTGGTCTTCGACACGTTCTTCATCTTGGAGGATATATAGTTTCATTATTCATCTTCTCATCTTCTTCTAGAAATATCTGCAGTTTTTACATGAGTACCTTATTAGGCTTTAGTTTTCGGGACTCATTTCAGCATTTTATTAGGTTGATAGGGTTGTATTTTATCTCTTCTAAGTGGATTTTTTCCCTTGGCGTTTTCCTCCATTACTACAATTGGTGGGTACCTCATCAGACCTAGTTCACTTGATACACATGTTCTTCATCTTGGGAGGATGGATAACATTTCTTCATCTCTTCTCTTCTTCTAGAAAGATTGTAATTTGTACATGAGTACCTTATTAGGCCATTAGTTGTCTGAAATCATTTGATGCATCTTTCTTAGGTTGTTTAGGGGTGTATTTTATCTCTTATAAGTGGATTTTTTCCCTTAGGGGGTTTTCCTCCATTACTTGAGATCCTTATTGTACATGGGTACCTCATCAGGCCTAGTTTTCAAGACCCATTTTCCTTCTCCTCTTCTTCTTTTCTTCAGAAATTTTATTGTTTGTACATGGGTACCTTATCAGGCTTAGTTATCATGGCCCCATTGACACATCTTTCTAAGTTTTCTAGGGGATTTCTCTTTCAATTCTGACTTTCCATTGCCTCTACCTCAGTTGTGATGAAGGGGGGTTTTGGTGTATATGACTTGTTCATTGTCGTCACTCAACAAATTTTTCACCTCATGTGGTTAGTCATCTCACTTAGTGAGAATAGGTCAATAGGGTTAGTTAGGGTTGTGTACACGTGTCATTTACAAGAGTTACACAAGACTCCTCTATGTACCTCTTATTTTTTATTTATAAGCATATCAGACCCACAATGTCTTTCTCTAAATTTGATTCTCATTTTGTGATTGGAAGTGTAACCTTTTTTGATGTGCATAGGGTTCTGTATTGATCCTCGTAAAATAATCTGATAGTACAAGCTTCATTCTTGAAGATATACATTTTTTTATACAGGCCTAATATGACTACTTAAGGTAATTTCATGGTGTAAATGCATGGTATAGAGATTTCCAAGAATAGAGAAGGTAAGAAGAGGTCATGCACAATGTGTTTGAAAGGTTTTTGAAATTTTAAGATGACTATGATTTCCTAATAAGTCTAGTATTGCTTCGTTATGAAATTAGGCCTAATTCAAGTATGTTTCCATGAGTCCTAAAAGTGTAAATGTGATCATTAACCTAAAAAACTCCAAAAGAAGGCTATGATGTAATTTTTTTTTATTTTTTTAGCTATTATTAGGCTTATGGCATGAATAACCTATATAATTTTTTATATGTATGACCGACCTAGTGTTTATGCTCTTGAGATACACACACACACATGTGTGTGTAAAGGCTATTTTAGGCCTATTTGATGTGTGTGAATGAGAGTATGAGAAAGCTATAAGGGCTTGAGAGAGGTGTAAGAGGTCTTGTGGACCATGAAGAATGTGTGTATGTTTAATATATGAAGGTGGTATATATATGAAAGGTAGCTTATCCATGTATGTGTGAAGGTGAGAAAGAATGATGAGTGAGTAAGTATACCATGGCATTTTGAGGTGTAATCAAGAGAAGTAGAGCTTAGAGAGTGTCATCGTTAGTTGATCAGAAACAAAAGGAAAGTGAAAAACATTTAGATGTGGCTGATTTTTTGTTGAATCACTTAGGGAGTTGGTGATTCCTTGAAATTATTTTCTTACTAAAACCTAGGGAGTTGGCGTTTCCTTGAAAGTTGGTGCTTTCTAAAACCTTGTCAAGTGGGTGCTTGGAAATTAAGGGTTAGTGATCCTTATGGAGTTGGTTTTTCACTAAATCTTGATTTGTGTTTATTAATGAAAATATTAGTGGGTTTTTTCCCTTGATTGTTTCCCACATATATGTTGTGTTATGTCTTACTTTTTTTTGTTGTGGATGGTTTTTTTCATACATTATAAGCTCACTATGGTTAATGTATGATTAAATGGTTGATTTTTTGGTTCATGAAAGTTAACATAACTGAAGTAACAATTTATAAGGAGGTTTATTCACCCCCCCTATCAGTGGTTGTTCTTAAAACACTAGAAATTATACCCACTTTTCCCTATAGAAATCATCGACCAATAATAAAAAAGTATTGAGCTCTAGTGGGGGTAGAAGTCTGCATTGGACCATAAAAATATACATGAACAAACTCCAATAATCATTTATCCCTATAAGATTTACCAACTTCAAATGATTATCTAACTTTTTTCCCAACTAACATCTAGTACATACATGAAAACTATCCCGAATTGAAGGAATTCCCTTAACCATATTAGTCTCTATCAATATATGCAAGTACGGGAAATTCACATGCTCATACCTTCCATGTCATCGTGAACTTGTGTTATTAACCTCTGCAAGTGCACTATCATTTTCCTTTTGTGGATTCACAAGATTATACAAGCCTTTATTACCAATCCCAACTACAATAATTTTGTTATCTCTGGCAGTGAATAAACATTGTTTTCCTTGGAACTTAACAACATAATCAGATTTTGTGGTGATCTCACTAATTGAAAGTAAATTTTTATTCATATATGGAACATAACTAAAATTTTCAAATGTATACCAGATATTACCATTAAAAATTATTTGAAAATTAACATACTCTTTCACAAAGTAAGTTCTACCATCCCCCAAATATACAGATTCATTACTACTTTTATTTTCAAAAAAACACATATTAGTCCTTGTGGAATTTATAATGTTGAGATTCCCCTGAATCAAAGTACTACAGTTGACCCATCCTAAATTACCACTAGAGGACATGAAGGTAAAATTAGGAGATGTTTCATCTCTCACATCTTCAACAATATTTGCATGATGAGATTTCTTCTCGAGATCATCTAGATCCTGTAGTCTTTTCTTAGATATTAGAAATCACAAACACTGAGAGGGGGGTGAATCGAACTAGATATTTTTTTTATAGCATTTCAATTTAAAATTTTCTTGATTATGAGCAAGATATGTAACATGAACATATGATCAAGAACATGAAAAAAGGATAATAACTCACAACACAAAATTTATAGTGGGAAACCCATAAAGGGATAAAACCCACTTTGAAACCAAGGATTTATTAGGAACACCAATTCCAAAGTATACAATGATCTTGGTTTTTTTTAGTACCTACTCAACCATATTAAGCACCCACTTCAGAATATTCAAGCACCCACTTAAATAAATATAAAAACACACTCATCTAGTTTAGCAAGCTGCAACTTGCAAGGATCACCAACCCCCTATGATCTAAGCACCTAATTAGATAGTTATTACAAAAAATTTGATCGTATAGTTCCGATGTTGCTAATATAACAAATTATAATTAATTTTCTCTTAATCTCTACATTCACTCTTCAATCTTAGATTTCATCACTCTGTTTACTTCTTTTTCACTTAATCTTCAAGCATTAATTATATTTCATTTTCTGATTCTCTCTAGAGATATTTCATCACCCTATCTTTCAATCAACAGATCTACATTTGAAAACACTATTCCCTTTATCTCTCTACAATAACCTTTAGCTTGACTGAACCCTTGCACTATTATTCAAAGACTATATCATGCTTGAAATTTTACTTAAATAGACAAGCATAACTCCTTTTCTTATTTATGATTTTCTTCTTTTAAATTAATTTCACATATACTAGTGATTTTTCTGTTACAATATTATTTCCTAAAATTATCTTAAGTTACATTATCTAACATTTACAATAATTCCTTCCATCATTGGCTTCAGTTACACCACTTGATATTTATAATATTTCCTTCCAAAATTGTCTTCAATTATACTTCTATGATTTTCTCAACATTTAAATGAAGAGGTTTATTAGTTTCCCTTATGACATTCTATTACTGACTATTCTTAACAAAATTTCTCATCTGAGACAAAATTGTGTTATGAATTTCTTCTCCATTTTGAGATGAAACATAATCAATCATTTTACAACACTTTCATGATCCTTAGACAAAGCTATGTTTAAAAATAGAGGTAATTTTTTTGTGTAATCATGATATTCGATCAATTTTCAATTTTCATAGTTGCTACCATGATCATTAATGAGCTTACCATATGTTAAAATTATTGAATTTTTCCATCCTTACGATTCACCATCCGATTTCTTGAGAAGATTGCCAACCATTCGTGTAATTAGCCATGTCATTTTCTCCATGTGTTTCCAAGTGGAACCCTCTGCTTAGTCCACCTGTTTTTGTCTTCAGCTAATGTATCTTCTATCTTGAGTGTGTACCTTTGTGAAATTTTATCCAATGATAAAGCTCCAAATACTTCGCATTTGTTAGGATTTTTGAATGTGAAGCTTAAACCAATCAACTAGCTCCATGTACTCATTAGATGATAGTTTTTTTTTTTTTCAGATTCTTCATCCAATAGAATAACTCCACGTATCTTTCTATGGTGTTGGGCTTGTCAATGCAAATCTTAATCTAATAAAACAACTCCACGTGCCTTTGGTGTCATTATTTTTCATCAATAAAACAACTCCATGTATCTTTGAGGTCTCATTCTTATCAGTGTAAAGATTGAGACAATAGTATAGCTCTAAGTACCTTTATGGTTTCAAAATTTTCAGATGTGAAGCTCAATCCAACAAAATAGCTCCACGTATCCTTGTGGTTTTGGGATGTTACTGTGAAGCTTGATCTAATAAAACAACTCCACATGCCTCTTTGTGGTGTCAGGATTGTTAGTGCAAAGCTTGGACCAATAGGAAGACTCCACACCTTCACAAAGTCAAACCATTATTAAGCTCCACCAAACACTACAAAACATAATCAAATAGGAAGGCTTCACATACCTTCATGATATAAAACTAGTCAGAATGCAAACCATGATCCAATTAGATAGCTCCAAGTACCTTTTTGGTTTTGGAATGTTATATTTATGTCAGATCTTGAAAAGGGATCCAATCAAATAACTCCACATAGATTTTTCTTTAACAACTACTAGATAGACCCGAAAATTTTATTTAATCAAGTTTTATCCATGTATCGTGTATGTTAGGATTCATGAGTTGAATTAAGTTGGCTTGTATTTAATCTGCCTCACCATGTGTATCAACCATCTTCTACCATGTGTCTTATCCTTCTTCTCCCACATGTCTTATCCATCTTTGGCCATGTGACCCTATTTTTACTGTGTTTTCTATCACTTGTAAATATTTAGACAACCATAACTTTCTCCAAAGATCTCAAAATTGCTCAAAATTGGGATCCTTCAAAAGATCTCACCAAGTTCTATAAGATGTATACCTTCACCGTTGCCAAAAAAATCTTATATGATCATAAATAATATTTTCAAATCTTTAGTGTACGTTGATTTAACTATTCGAGCCCACAGACATCAAGAGATATCTTTGTTAACTATGCATATTTTCTCAACATTTAAACCATGCTTTAAACTATCTCTTTGATGCAACTACACACAAATCACTTTAAACTAGAACCAAAGGAATCATAATAATCTTTTTACGCTTCAACATTCATATATAGGCATGTAGATTATCATTCTTCTCACTCACAATCACTGGATATTTCAGATTTCATCTCACTTACATAGTGATTCCAAGAATGCCATTACTTCACTCAGACATACCATTAAAACATATACTCGTAATATATTCTTTTCTTTGAGTACATTTCCTTGATGACCTTTAGTACCTGTAACATGCTTCACAAACCTCATATGCTTGTGCATGGGTCTAATAAAATGCTTACAAACATTTGTAGAGGACACTACCAGTCAACCTTCATGTCCCTTGTAGATATATACTGAACTTTACTTCACCATTCATACCTTTTTCCATTAATTCCACTTGACGTCAATGATAAGACCAATGACCAGGGTTCAACAAACTCCCCTTTTTTCATTGATGGAAACATACTCAGTAACTTTGATGGAAATCACTTTCATACCTAGTTTCTCCCCCTTTGACATCTATGAAAAAGGGCCACATATTCAACACCATGATCAATATGTAAAAAATCTTGGTAAAACATAATCTTACCTCAAGAAGCTCCCTCTTGAATTAATCTTACTACATTGTCATATTTGTTCACCAATCAAATTTAATGCACCTTTTTAACTTTAGACATACTTGAGACCACACTTACAATAATTTTGATTTGTGAAAATCAATTTTGAGAAATAACATGATCAATACCAACAGGATGTCATACAAAGACAGTACTAAGAGCTAGTAGACTAGCTCCCCCTCACATGAAGATGTTGTTGCACTTTGTAGGAGCTCATATTACATGAAGATGATCCTTTGAGTTTTCTTATCTTTCCTAGTTATTGGTGGGATCAATAATGATCCCCAATTAATTTCTCAAGTGATCAAATGTTGCTTTAGGTAGTGGTTTAGTAATTATATCATCAATCTCTTCTTTTCTACTTAAAAATTCTATGTTGATCTTCTTATCATTTTCTTTCTCCCTTAAAAATTGAAATATGATTGGGATGTGTTTGGTCTTTAAGTGGAACATAGGGTTCTTAGAGACACTAATAACACTATTACTATCACAAAGCAAAGGAATTGGGCCATCAAATTTTACCTTGTAATCCTCCAATGTCTGTCTCATCCAAAGAACTTGATTCCAGCACATGACAACTACTATATACTCTACCTCACATCTTGAAAATTTTATTGAACTTTTTTTTTTACTCAGCCAAGATACCAGGTAACTACCAAAAAGGAATGCATCACCACTTTTAGTCTTCATATCATCAATATTTCTTGCCCAATCAACATCACTGTATGATTTTATGTTGAAATCATTGCTTTTAGAATACCAAAGTTCATATTCTAGTGTTCCCATGAGATATATCAGTATCCTTTTGACTTCCTTGAGGTGTATTTCCCTCATATATTCTTGAAATCTACCAACAAGAACCATAACTTGCACGATATCAGGTCTTTATGTAGTAGAGTAGAGAAGACTGTCTATCTTAGACCTATACAAGGTTTTCTCCACCTTTGGTGAGTTTTCCTCTTTTCTTAGCTTACATCCGACCTCCATTGGTGTGCTTATAGGTCTAAAATATTCCATATTGAACCTTTTGAACATTTCCTCGATGTATTTGGTTTAAGATATGAATATTCCTTGATCCGATTGACTTATTTATAAACCCAGGAAGAATGAAAGATCCCCAAGTATATACATTTCAAATTCTTCTCTCATCACATCAACAAATTCATGAGTCATCTTTTCATGATCCCCTCTAAATATGATATCATCCACATATACTATGACAATTAGTAGATAATCTCCTTCTTATTTTATGTAAAGATTACTATTAGACACCTTTTCTAAAACCTTTCTCAATGAGGTATGTGTCCAACCTGTTATACCAAGCTCTAGGAATTTGTTTAAGTCCATGAAAAGCCTTTTTCAACCTACACACATAGTATTTACCTTCAATTTGATAGAATCCATAAAATTTTTCTATATATAATTTCTCTCTTAGATTTCCATTTAGGAAATCAGACTTGATGTCCATTTGGAAAAATTTGATTTTCTTTTCACACCCCACAAATTCAATTTGTAATTTCAAAAGGGATAAGTTATTTACAGTTGAATTCATGCTTGATGTTCTGTAATATTTCTTGGGATTGAATAAACTTGTTGTTCTGCTGGATGATCATACCTATTGTATAGGCATTTCTGAGTTAATAATAACCGTTTTCTGTCGGCATGGATTCAAATGTCGTAAAGTGTAATAGCAACCCCAATAATGAACATCTAAAGTTAAAAAATAAAGATATTATTCTAATTTACATCTTGAAATATACATTTATAGTTGGTTTCATATCATTCTATGAATGATTATTTAATTTCATAAACCCCTACTCACAATGGGAAAGATGTAACAAAAATCTCCTTTATTGGATTGATCTGTTGAGCACAAATGAATCTTAGGCTAAAATTACATATGGAGAGTATACTTGCAATAGTATTAAACCATGTTGTTCTATCTAACACTATTGGTCCTAGACAAAATGATTAGGGTGGTTAGACCATGATATTTTATTGCTACCCATCTCGGTTTTGATTAAATGATCAAGGTATGAATCAATGGTAATGGATCATGTTATTACAATTTGCACTTATACTTTGGATACGGATAATTTATGTTATGAGATAACATTTTAGGGTCTAGTGATGACCACCATTAATCAAAATTTATCAAGTTGGTGAAAATTCATTACAAAACCTATACTAAGGTGAAACTAAGTAAAATGGGTATTTGAACTTATAAGGTCTAAAGCTAAAGTTGATTTCCATGTTTATTAAAAAACATGTGCATAGGTTATGAATTGATTTATTCTATAAGCTATTTTGTAGGTCTCAATACTTATAAAGCTATGAGACATGAATACTTAATTCATACCTAAAACAAAGCCTAAGTTAATAAGGTAATCAAACTTATCATGTTAAAACTTTAGTTTTTGGGTGAATTGACACCACCCTATGTATTTTGTGCACTATAAACATTAAAATATGCATTCAATGGGCTTTGCCGGCCAACCTTTGGGAGAGAAAAATTAATTGGAAGTTGATATTTTTATTTACCAACTATGAGTCGGTGACTTATTATGTGAGTTAATGTCTCGGAGCTACTCAGATGTCACTACTACATATTTTGGGAGGTAATAGATTCAAATTTAAAGACACTATGTGGCATGGAGCAAGATTAAATGCATTAAATTAGGTCTCAGACCTCGAAAACAAGTAGCTTCCTTTGGAAGATAAATCACATACGAATTAGTGGTTTCATTCATGTTGGTGATTTTACACTTCGAGATTCTCAAAGCTCCACATGAAGTTCTTTTGAGGGTTTTCACTTTTATATGTTTTGTTTGTGATAAAGATATTTGCATGCATATTATCTGTGATTTTTAGGTAGCTCTACATGAGGGGGAAATTGGTCCTATTTTTGGAACTCTCTATCTATCATTGTGAAACTTTTCATGTGAAATACTCTTTGAAATGATGATAAATCATTATATATAAAAGGGAATAGAGTTTATTTTTGGGATTTTTGTGCAATCAATTTTTAGTCGATGCTTGTGAAGGAGATCTTGTAAATTGATGGAGAAAAGGAAGGCTATCATTAATAGGCATAATGAGCCCTAAATCTCTCTTGATGGATTACTCCCTATTAGTCTTTGTGTAAATAAAACTCTACAAATTTTATGTCTGAATTCTATGGAAATGGGTTTTGGATTCAATGTCTTACTGTTCTTTCTATAGTCATAGAATTTTGGTATGATAAAAAACCCTGAAAAGTTTCAGTGTCTATCATTATTGTTGCTTGAACTGTTATTCTATGGGTGAATGCACACTTATTATATTAGCATTCTTGTATTTTCAAGGTTTTTATTTGGAAAATAAATACTCATAAGCCTTTGGTGTCGAATGACATAAGTATGCATATACGTTTTAACTGAATATTTGGAATCAATCTTGGGTATCCTAGGGATTATCGTTTTATTCACATAGGGCTCATGTGATGAACAAAATCTCCTTAATACCTATAGCGATTAACATGGTTGTAGTTATTTTTTCCTTGGGGTGAATGAATTTGGATTATATTTTTATAAACCCAGAAAGATATGGGTGTTGTAGTTACATATTGAAATCTATGCCAAATATTTTGATTTGAGCTCTGGTATTCCATGTTATGGATCTTACAATCCTATCTGTCATTATTAAACCTTGTAGGTTTGTATGTTAACTATTTTGTGGAGATGGTTGTTAAATGTCAAATGGCTTGATGATATGCAATGATTCATTTTCATCATCATGCTTATGATTGGTTACCATTCTACGAGAAACAAGCCTCGAGCTATAGGATTTGACTTGTGAAATTAGGTAAATATTATCTTAGGTAATTCGATTTGTTGCAAGTTCTATGCTGGGAAAATTGGATGGTAGTAGTGTACATGAATTCACATCTATAAGACACTTATTTGAATTGTCCTTGAACCTTGGACTGGGCTTTTGAGGAGCTAGTGCTTAACCTGTTACAATTCCTTTGTTCTAGGAAGTCCGAGTTTGATTTCATTTGGTAGACCACTTTGAATGGGTTGAATACTTTCATAATTTTTAAGGTTAATTATGAGCTACCTTATCATTGTTAAAATTTATTCTCCCTCTGTTGAGAGCTAAATATGTACTAATAATAGTTATACCATGGTGTGATGATCAAATATTTTCTATGGTCTCCTTGGTGCATGTAAAATCATGTGCTTGATTCTCGTTGGCTGTAACCCTTCTCTGAGTTAGTTGAATATGTATTATCATTATGAGTGGTTAGATTTATTTTGTGATATTAAAAATTAAAGGGGTTCCTTAAGGCAGTTTATTTAATTTGTGTTTGGGAGATGCTTACTGCTACTATGAATACATTATAATTAATTCAATAATTGAGTGTTATTAGTTACTTATATTCCATTGAGTAATTGAATGCAACTTGATAATTGTTTTTCAATGAGTTATAAAATACCATTCAATACTTATATTTGATTCAGAGAATGGAAACTATTTCATACACGCAACTATTACGAGGATAAACATTATTTGATGCTTGTATAAGTATGTTTGGATTTTACACTATCGATGTAACTATTGTACTTATGATAGTAAGTTGAAAGTAATGTTTGATGGTTAAGTGAGATGAAATATTTCATTTGCATTCTATTTGAGTAATTAGATTTGGATGAAGTAAACAGTAATATGTAAGCAAGGAATTTAACCTAAGAAATCTACAATTGTGATATAGTGTGTTCTAGTAAGTGATTTTTAGGATTGGAATTATTTCATTTATGTAAATAATAAATGACATAAACTATTAAGGGGGAAATAGGTCTTATCATGCCAGTTCTTTTTAACTGACGTTGCTAACATTTTGTAGATGGATTACTCTAAGTTTGCAAGGTGAATGATGTTGAAATAAATTAGTTGTTTCATTTGATTGATTAAAGTTGAATTGTATTGCATAGTGAAAATTGTAATTGAGTTCATTACCGTTGTATTAATTAAATGATTGAGATGGCTAAATTATCCATTTCTATGTTATCTATTTTGAAAAGAAAATGAATAAGATGTATTCTATATTTAATTGAAGTCTTTATTTGCATAAAAAAATTAAATGAAAGGTTTCTTTATCTCAATTGGATTGTATGATTGGAAACGTATGTGGATTAATATTTATATTATTAAGTGTATAACTATGATGTATTTAAATAATGATATATGCATGTTTTCATTATTAATGGACCTAGAGGATTATTAATATACTTCTGCTTTTAGTAATTAATACAGTTCATATATTGAATGGTATATGTGTAACATAAATTACATATGATTGACTCATATGTATTGAGGAAGTTTAATAGTTATTCCTAAGTATGTAAACCTTATGGATGTTTATTATTGTATACATTCATAGATGATTTTTGCATTTGTGTACTTAGGAAAATATAATGACATGGTCGTAATTTAATAATTAGGGATTATGTAATTAATGTAACTTGTTGCCCTAGTTAACTTAATGCTTAATAAATGTGCACAAGCCACTTGTGGAAGTTGATTACGTTTTATTATTCGAAACTAAGATATGGACCTTATGATCAATAATTAATTAATGGATATAGCTATGTAATGAAATAATCTTTCGTAAATAAATTCAATTATGTGAAAAGTTACAACAAACTTAATACACGGAGCTCAAAGGTGAACCATGAATTTGTAGTGTGATGGTTCACCGAATGACATGCACTTGGTGAATACCACCTCATAGAAGTTATCCTATTTATGTCCCTCGAACCCCATGACTTATTACGAATGTCATGATAAACATAGAATTAAGTTTTGATATGAAGTAAAAATTTCCCATCCAACTAGTGTAGTTGGCACATGTCATTCTCTCCTCATTGGATGCACAAGTTTTTTTATGGTTGCATGACTTAAATTAATTTAACTAAACAAGTGATTCAATTTTGATAACTTGATCAAGTTATATGGTGATGGGACATGTTTCTATTGATTTATGTGTCATCATGAAACTGAGCATGGCATACACGACTCTAAATCATTGGCTGAAGTAGTGTATGGTAGTACACTGTCAAGATTCACCTAGTTCTAGCATAAGTGTGTGATGTCCAAATGGGATTCAATTTATTGTAATCCTGGTAGACACTTAAAACAACACTTGTAAAATCAATGCTGATAAGTGCACTAATGAGCATACTTTGTATACTGACTCAAAATATTTTTCTATGGGGGATCAAGTAGGATATAGTTGATGACATAATCTTGCACATGCTTTATTGATTTGTTATCTGCAAAATTGTAATTATATTATGATGGATTTAAATGTTGGTTGTACATTTAAATAATTGATTGAAAATTTTTAAATTAGGAAATAAATAAAAAATTCTATTTAAGAGAAGTGTAATAATGAGGGTGTTAAATTTTGGTATCAAAGGTAATGGTTGTAGCACTTGGAATAATTGGGTCCTTTCGCTTACTAAATTCTTATTTTATTAAAAAAATAAAATGAATGCAAGAAGGATGTATCATGGATAATGAACCAGACAAAGTTAATCTTTAGGTTCGGTGATAAAGAAGTTAGAGAAAAAATATAACAATCCTTCGTAACACACGAGACCTAAAGGCTTCTTGGAGCAATTGGTCGAGTTTGAAAATGATCAGTTCTTTGTAAAATAACTTAAACTAATTAGATAACAATAAACAACTGAGTTGTTGTATTATTGAATTATCAAGAGGAAATATTTTAGAACTTAAAATCCAACATGAAATTGAACCCAAAAGGGTAGATAAAGCAGATAGGGGTGGACTGTCTATTGTGAAAGCGTTGTGTAGAAAATCCAAAAGGCTAGAATGAAAATATGCAATGAATTCAAACTCATAAAGAGAAAAATAATAAAAAGAGCTTCAACTCTCTCTCACCTAAACTTATAGGGAAAATTGAAGGAAGTATATGGTAGGAAAATGTCAACTGTCATGGTGAAACCTGTCAGACTGCAAGAACAAACTAAAAAATAGTGGGTTTTCTTGATTAATGGAATGCTAAAAAATTTATTTTTGAATGATTATACTTTTTTTGTCAATTATTAAGACATACTTGAATATATTTTACATATTGGATGTTGGAATGATAAGGATTTTGTCATATTTCTGATTGCTTGTCATTAATTAAATGAATAAAATGACATAAATAATGATCTTTCAAGGTGAAACACAACAGTAAAGCATGTTGTAGCTTTTTGGAAGAATAGGAACAAGTCTTTCCTAATGTAATGTCAGATAAGTAAGTTGTGGAATTCTTGATGCTAATTTAGTACAACACTATAATGATTAAGTTTTTTTATGTATTTATTGATTTAAAACAATAAATTAGAATTTTGATTTTCATTAGCATATGATAAGAAATTTGCTTGAGCCAAAAAAAATTGTCAGTCATCATGACATTGACATTGTTTAACCTCATTACAGAAATTGGATGACATACTTAAGTTTAGTTAGGAACCTAAGTTATGTGAAATTAAAATTGACTGTTTGGTTGAAAAGTAACTGTCCTAATCAAAATAAGGGTATAATCATTGATGAGAGGAAGAAATATGTTTCAAATCAACCCAAAAATGTGGAAAACCAATACCAAAATCCAAAGTTAAACGAAGAGGATTTTACAGAAGTGAAGAACAGAAAGAATAAAATAAAATCCCTTTTTGAACCTCATTTTCAAGCTGCCAATACTCATGTCCAAGTTGATAAACTCCTATCATCAAAAACCTAGATGCTCTTTTTAAAAAATATTTTGTCATGGGAAATAATGATCAGATCTAATGAAAGAAACAAGTGGAAACAAGTCTTGAAGAAATCCTGGGACCTTTCTCCAATCCTTTTGATAAACTTATGAGCTTGGAAGAAAATGAATTAATTTTAGTGACAAGAAATGTAGAACTTCCAAAAGCTAACAAAATTCAAAGGATAATACAAGAGGAAAAATATCCATATAAGGAAAAAAATTGAACAATATAGATATGACAAAAGGGAATAAGAAAAATAGAAAAGAAGGTCTCTATGAAAACACCTGCTAAAATAGGGGAACATTCTGAAGCTTTTCCAAAGGAGAAAAAAATAGGCTCAGAGAGACCTAATAAATAGGCTACTAGAAAAAAGCAAAGTCAAAGAAACATTGATGATGGAAAACAATATAAACTCAACTTAAGGAGCTTCGCAGAAGAACTAAAAATAAAGTGTTTAAATGAATATTATTTCATGGGATGCAAGGGGTTTGAGAAACCTAGAAAAGTGGAGATTAACAAAGGAACTTGAATCAAAGTATAAAACTGATATCATGGCTATACAGGAAACAAAAATGGAGGAAGGAAAAATTTTGGAGGTTAAAAGAACATGTTGCAAGAACACTGAAGTGGTGGTTATTAGTTAAAAAGGGACTCCAGGATGCATATCTATCATATGGAATGTTGAAAAACTCAAAGGTATGAATCTTCTTAAAATAAGAAACCATCTGGCTATGATGTTTCAAGATAAGAAAACTAAGGAATTTTGGGTTTTGTCTAGCATTAATGCTGCTAATAATAAAGGAGAAAGGAAATTTTTTTGGAATGAACTCTCTAAATTTCATTATGTCATTAAAGGAACTGAATGGTTTTTATTGGGAGACTTCAACACTCCTTTTAGGCCAGGGGAAAAAATGGTGGAAATATTAACTTAACTGACAGTATGGAATACCTTCAGTGTTGGTCCGAAAATCTGTTGTGGGAGTAGATCTATGGATAGACAAGCCAATAGTGTGTAGGGCATAGCCCCTCTGTGAGACAACAAAGTAAAACTGGTTTATTGCTATTCTACCGGCAGGAATCTTGTGCAAGTCTCACAATATTCTGCCTTCAGGGGTTTGGGATCTCATCCCAGTAGGGGTATTTCCAACTGCGAAAAGAAGGGAATGAAAGGAAGGGTGAAGAAAGATCAGATCCGAAGGGAGAAAAGAAATGAATTCCAAAGCAGAAGGATTAGAAGGATTATGTTTTGGGATTGGTAATAAGTGGAGCCAAACCTACTTGCATAAACAAATAGAGCAATATTGATGGATAAATGACAAAAAGGTAGAGATAGATTTAACAGAATAAGCACATAAACCTGACGTAAGAAAGATTAAAATGTTCATAACATGCATATTCAACACAAAGTCTTAATATTTGTATTAATATCTTTTTTGTTACAAAAGCTCAGAGTCTTTTCTTCCTACTTCTATTTTTCATCTGAAAGATATCCACCTCCTTGAATACAACAAGCATTCAAGTATATATAGAAGAAGGAGAAGAGAGAAGACAAAAAGAAACCAACGACTTAATTACAAAGTATCTACAAAATATCTAAAAGTCAACTGTTGACTTTTGACAACTTGGTGGATGACATCATCCCATGGTGCAACATGGATGATGTCATCGTTTGTGCCAACATACTCTTATATATTTACAAAAAGAAGATCCAGAGGAAGGAGACTATTCATCGTCGTCTCGCGGCTGAAAAGGGGTGTCTTGCTTCTGCTGTTGCTCAGGAGAGGTGATATGGAACTGGGCCCGATATTCCATGAACTTGCTGATCATGGGCTGAAGTTGATCCTGGGCAGGATCCTTGTGACGATCACTGATAACTTTGCAAGTTTCCCACTCCTCTGTGAGCTTTTCTGGGAGCTTGGAATATTCATTTCCTACCTCTATCAGGTACCCTATGAAGTCACGACAGGCCAGAAGGTTGTTGATGGATTCGGTGTCAAAGGTGACTTCTGGCCCCAGCCCCTGCGAGACGATCTCCTTGAAGATCCAAATAGTTTCATCTGCCTTCCTCAAGGTGAAAGAAGGAGTGAGCAAGCCTGGGGACATTCTCAGGATGATCTGCTCCATCTGGTGCATAGCCTCCAAGGCCTCCTCCTTGACTTTATCTATTTTTTCTAGGACAAACTCCAACTGATCGACCCGGTAGTCCAGAGTAGAAAGGATTTTGTTGGGGGCTCTGGGGTGATCGAAGACGCCGAACTTGACCAGATCTTCAACTGAACAGTCGAGCATTTTCTGGAAGGTCTCATGCTGTAGCCTAGCATGGTCCAACTCTTCGGAGATGGGTCCCGCAATCACCTGGAGTGCCTTGTTCCCCCGATCGATATTCTGATACAATTCGGTGAACCTGACGATTACTCCCTCACTTTCCTTGAGGATTTGGTCTCTCCAGGTGGATACTGCCATACCCTGCTCACCAATTTTGGCGTATTCATTTATCTTATCCTGGCTCAGGGGCACAGGAGTTTCGGCGGCAGTTGTAGGAGGTGCACTGCCCATTTTCTGCAAGGCGTGGAGAAGATGTTTATTTTGCTCCTTTAATAGCCTCTTTTCTTCCTTTGCTTCCTGGAGCTTCTTGCAAAGGGCATCGACTGCAGATAGGGCCTCTCCCTGAAGGCTTTCAGAAGATGTTCCCATTGTGACTTGGGTCACTGTATAATCTGTCAGAGATAGATCTTCTTTACTCTTGGAAGGATCGGGATACGCGATCTCCATTACCCTCTCCCCTGATGCACTCTGAGAGAAGCGGGTTATGGGATTTTGCTTCTTAGCCCCCTTTGATGGGATGACGGAGAAGTCCATCGGTGCGATAGGGACTTTCCTCTTATGTTGGCTCAGGTGCTGAGAGATCCAAGCTGGACTTATGGGAGTGGGACCAGAAGTGGAAGAGGGGGCAGCTGCAGTAGTGGAAGGGAAGTGCGTAGAGACACTTGGTGGCGGCATTGACAGAGAGGCCAGCGAAGTGCTCACGGAAGGAGGAGACACTGCAAGGGAAGTAGATGTGGGGATGGAAGGGAGCTGAGAAATGAGAGAAGAAATGGTGGGGGACAGCTCCGCAAGGGAAGAGAAGATGGAGGAAGAGGAAAGGGGAACAGTGGAAGATGGGGAAGAAGATACGACCAAAGGGATGGTCGTTTGAGCCACGAGAGGAGGGGGAAGAGGAGGAAGAGAAGGGAGAGAAGGAACCTTAGTAGTTGTAGCAGTGGCAACACCCTGAGTGGATGTGCCCATCGGAACACCTTCGGCCACTTCTTTTTCTGGAGATAACAGGCTCACAACCTGTTCTTGTGTGGGAGGAAGGGGGGCTCTCAGGAGCTCCTTCTTGAGCAGAGCTTGGTTCTCCCTCTTTGTCCTTACCTTTGCCGTTTGGAAAATGTTTTGGCCTGACAGGTGCGTTGCCCAAAGGGGACGTGGTGAAATCCACCCCGAGGTAGATAAGGCCATTCATCCTGCACCAGTGCTCTGTCCGCCGCAATGTCTCCTTGACCCTTTCTTCAATAGTCTGGGGTGCTTTTGTTCTGTCAATTACAGCAAATGGCCAGTTGTCCCCATCTGTGTCAAGATACACCTAATCAACTTCTTGATCGGTAGTTTGATAACCTTTTGGGACAATGGCCACGCCATACTGAATGATCTCTGCCAGGGCCAGGTGAGAGTGGTCCTTTCTTCTGAGCTCGACCTCATGATACAGGTCGATATAAATGTCCTCGATCTGTGGAATGTGGATTGGATCAAGTTTTTCCTTGGGAAGGCAATTCCTTGGATCAAAAGTGGGCCTGGCTGGGAAGTTGTGCTTTAGATTTAGTAGTTCTAGCTCTGCAAACATTTCCCAGGCTTTGTGATGAGAAACGCAGGTGTATCTGCCCACTGTGAGGGGGAAAGGAGTTCCACCCTTCTTCCTCTTCAAACATTTCTCATGATAGGTTATGAGCTGTCTGGACAGCTCTAACAGGATCAACTTGGGGCCAGCATATCTCGGTAATTTGGTGGGCTCTCCCCAAGAAGTTGGTTGCTCTGAGATAGGTGAAGGTGGGGAATTGGCTAAACAGTGCTCCCCACTTCTCAGTTGTTGTGACAATGCTCTAGGTCATTCAACCGTGAGTCATGTTTGGCCTCAAAAGGTAGACAACGTTGTAGAAGAAAGCGTCGTTAATCTTGGTAAACTGCGGGATGCTATTCTCCAGCTTCAGCTCTGGGTAGTACTCATATATTCTCACCTGGGGCCAAACCCCGCATCGGCTCAATGCTGGATAATCCCTCTCCGAGGCTGCAGCATAAACTACGTAGGAGTTCATGTAGAACCTCCCTGTTGTGGTGAGTTGTTGGAGCTGCTCGGATATGGTGTTGCTTATGATCTCCGCCCACTCGAAGCGTTGATCTGGTACGTTCTTGTTCATAGTTTCAAAGTACCTGAGCATCTATTTGTGAAAGTAATGGGCGTCAGAAAGCCCAAATACTCTACTCAGGAACGTGATAGTATCACTGAGTTCCTCAGAGAAGTCGCTACGGTGAATAACCTGTGGCCATCTGGTTATCACCTTCTTGTTCTTTAGGTAGACCTCATTCATGAGCTGCATGCACTGGTCTTCATTATCCTCCCATGCCTTAACGCAGTCTTCTTGGCTCACGGCCATGAAATGCTGGTGGTGAGGGATGCCAAGCATGATTTCGAAATGTCAGGTAGTAAGGTTGATTATAACCTCGCCCTTTTCATTTTCGACACATCTTGTGTCTTTATTGTAGCAGCGGGCCACTACCATCATGAATTCATTGTTTATTGTACTGACGGGATCCCTCCTGCAAAATGCAAACCACTTCCCACCATTTTTTCCATCCAAGGACTTCATGTGACTCTTCTGGTTCTGGCCCAGAAATCTTCCATGTCAATGTGACCGAGCTCAGAGTCTCTTATATCCAGGTCACATTCTGCCTGGGACTCGGGCATTCTGACCCTCTGATACTTGTACTTCATCTCTTCCTCTGTAAGTTTAGCTTTTCCCTTTGATTTGGTCGGTCTCTTGCTTGATGTAGACATATGTGGATCTGAGTTCAGTTGCTGATCTGCAAGAAGGAGGAGCGAAGTCCAACGCAAAAGAGCCATGTTAGCCATCAGATCTTCCATTAAAGCATTGACAGAATGAAGAGTTAGTAATTTTAAGGCCTCTGAGCGCAGGGCACAAGGACACTGCAGGCTGCAGGGTTAATAGTATGGTGCACAGAAGAAGGGTGTTACAAGGAACAAATTAGCGCCAAAGGGCGCAGGGCACAAGGATGCTGCACATGACATTTTTGTTATTGTAAGCAGAAGTGCACCTGCGCCATTCATATGTGTTTTATACTGGGCGCAGATAATTTTCATGTTGCACGGGGACAGGATGCGCCAATGGCACATATATTTTTCATGTTACATGGAACTTTGGTGCACCGAAGGGCGCAGGGTTGATGTGTGTAACATAGGTTTTATGTGCACAAAAGGGGAACTTGGCGCGGCGCAGGGAAGGCTTGCATGACATTGTGCTGCTGTAAGAGGGGATGCGCCTGCGCCATTGTTAGGATTTACTCGGTTTCACATGGCACGGGTAATTTTCATGTTGCAAGTAGGATCAGTGCACCTTCTTGGCATGACTGTATTTTATGTAACAGGCGTGGCGAATGCGCCAAGAGGAAAAAGCAGTCCAAAATGGGCTGTTAAGTTTTCTTCTCTCCCTGATGGGTTTGAGTGTGTTTTTAGGCCATTTCCTTTAGGGATTCAGATGGTGAAGGGGCGCAGTGAAGAGATCCAGGTCAGATTTTTGAGGTGGAGCCCTCTTTAACAGCAGATCTAGAAAGAGGGATGGAAACAACTTGGGGAGAGAGATTGCAAGAATAGCAGGAAGGGGGAGGGTTTCATGGCCTCATAGATCCATTGTATCCTACCACAAACAACCAACAAAAAGAAAACACAAGAGAAACAAGGACCACTCACCTGGAATATATAGAACGTGAGAGACGAAGTGGGGTCCACGAACATGACACGAGGATGACAGGCATGCTGACAGGTGTAGAGGAATAAAATTATCACGTGTTTTCAATTGTGAAAGTGACAGGGTGGATGCGCCTATATATAGGCAAAGGTGTAATAAATGTGCCAACCACTTTTTCAAGTGGCGCACCAAAACACGTGTCGACACGTAAAACTTTGCGCCCTTTGGCGCAGATAAACGCATGTCAACACGAA
The DNA here is from genome assembly GCA_019776745.2 of Taxus chinensis. NCBI lineage: Eukaryota > Viridiplantae > Streptophyta > Pinopsida > Cupressales > Taxaceae > Taxus > Taxus chinensis. The sequence goes on along the minus strand of JAHRHJ020000250.1, from coordinate 41,014 downwards.
ATTATGTGCGCCTTTGGCACGTTTAAAGGACTGTCAGCACTAGATTTCGAGCGCCGAGGCGCACCAAAACACGGCACAACTTTTGTGTTGTTGACATGAAGGCACATGCGCCTTAGCACAGGTAGGAAAGGCACATCACGGGGAGGCGTAACAATTGTTGTGTCAACACCTCAAAGGGTGCACCAAAGAAAATGAAGAGGGCGCAGATAAATTCAGTGTTGCATAGACAAAAGGTGCGCCCAGCCAAAAAAGGACAAAAATGACTAAGTTCGGAAAACTAGATTTCCCAGAAGGGATCTTAAGATCATTCTGAACACTTTCGGTCCCGTCACGGGACCGAAACAAAAATTTGGTAGGGTTACCTGTAAAATTTCCCTTGTCAATTTTACGGGATAACAGCTGGCTCTTTCTGGGGACTATCTTTGAGTGAAACTTAAGGGTAGAGAATCCCAGATTTTCATGTGCCTATCCATTGGGAAAGAGAGTCAAAATGAGGGCGATGAAAAAAGAAAACACACGACATAAAGTAAACTGTACAAAGAAGAGAGCAAGCTCTACTTCCTAAATATTTTGAGATGCTGCCCGCTATAGGGAAGCGGGAGATCAGTTCCATCTAGATATGAGAGATAAAAGCTATTCTCTCCATTGAGCCATTTGATCTTGAAAGGTCCTCTCCACAGGGAATCAAATTTTCCATGCATGCCCTTTGGCTCTTTTCGTTTGTCCCACAAAAGGATGAGGTCTCCCACCTGGAACTCTCTTTGCTTAGCTTTTTTATCAAACAGTCTCTTGACCTGATTCTGATGTTCGGTGATCCTGTCGACCACTCTTACTCTCTTTTCTTCGAGCTCTGCTAGATACATGATCCTCTTTTCAAGAGAATTTTGGAAAGTCTCATCTTCAATCGCTCGTGCCAAGCGCAGAGCAGGAAGTTCCACAGAAATGGGAAGTTCAGCGCCGATTCCATATAACACTTGAAAAGGTGACATACCGAGGGACCTCTTTGGAGTAATACGGTCTGCCCACAAGGCGTCATACAATGACTTGTGCCACATTCACTGATTCTTATCGACTAGCTTTCGTATAATGGTCACTAAGTTTTTATTACTGGATTCTGCCTGACCATTTCCTTGGGGGTAATAATCCGAGGCGTGAGCCAAGGTTATCCTGTATTCATAGCAAAAACTAATAACTTCCCATGAAGAGAAGTTGGAAGCATTATCAGCAACAATCTTGCTTGGAACGCCAAACCTGACAATGATATTTTCTTTGATGAAACTGCAAACAACCTCGGAAGTGGCATGCTTGACAGGTATGGCTTCCACCCATTTCATGAAGTAATCTGTTGCTGTCAGGACATAACTATGTCTGGCACTCGATTGGGGATTGAGTGCACCGATAAAATCGATTCCCCACTGCCTGAATGGTTCATCAATGATGACCGGCCTGAGGGGAAAAGCAGCCAATTTTGGCTTACCAACAAATTGCTGGCAAGGCTCACACTTTGCTACCCAGGTGGCTGTATCTTGGAAAAGCGTTGGCCAATAGTACCTGGCCCAGATGATCTTGTGTGCTGTCACAGAAGAGGAGAAGTGACCACCACAGGCTGAATCATGAAAACTTTGAAGTAACTTTGTCTGTTGTGGTTTGTCAACACATCGCAAGAAGATGCCATCTATTCCACGTTTGTATAAACCGTCATCCCAGATGACATATCTGGCTGCTCTGAGCTTTATAGCATGCTTCTCCTTTGTAGTTAGATGAGCTGGGAATTCACCATAAGTGAGAAAGAAAGCAATATCAGAATACCATTCGTCGCTGGTCGCGACAAATAGAACCATGGGTAGTGAATCGGCTTTCTCCAGCTGGCTTTGTGCTCCATCGGTGCAATCATCTTTTCCGTCAGGGTCTTCTGAACCTCAGTTTTCAGCCATGAGCTGACAAAGGCCCTTGCCTCTTACTAGCTTGGTTGGTTTTATATCTAGATCATACTCCTGGACTTTTGCGATCCAATTCCCTCGCAAACTCCCTAACTCCTGTTGAGTTAAGATGGACTTGACTGCCATGTCAGGAACTAGAACTACCGTATGAGAGTTTAGAATGTAGTACCTGAAGTTCTTGACTACTTTGACAATGGAAAAGGCATGCTTTTCCAACTGAGACATCTTCAATTCATGAGGCTTGAGGGGGGAGCTCATAAACGCAATCGGGGATTCAACATCCTCAGAATTCTTTTGCATTAGGATAGCTGACACTGTATGCTCAGATGCATAACTATACATGATAATTTTTTTGGAGAAATCAGGACATACCAGGACTGGCGCATGGGCGACGGAGGCTTTTATCTCCTCGAATGAATTCTTTCCTTCTTCGCTCCACCAGAAAGCTGGTGACCCTTTCATCATGTTTGATATATGGCGAGTCTTCTCAGCAAAATCAGAAACGAAGCGTCTGAGAAAGTTTACTTTTCCAAAGAAAGAGTGAACGCCGGTCTTGCTTGTTGGTAAAGTAAGGCTCTGGATAGCCCTAACCCTTTCAGCATCTATCTTTGTTCCTTCTTTGCTGACTATGTGCCCCAGTAACTTTCCTTCTGTGACTCCAAAAATGGACTTTTTCAGATTCAGGGAGATCCCATGCTCTCGGCATCTGGCCAATACTTGCTCCAAATGATCACAATGATCATTTCACCATTTAGAGAACACAGTTAAGTCATCCAAATAAACTACGATGACCTTCCCCATTATACCTTTGAATGCGAAGTCCATTGCCCGCTGGAAGGTGGCGCCAGCGTTAGTCAAGCCAAAGGGCATCCTGCTGTAGGTGAATGTACCCTAGGGGGTAGTGAATGCTGTTTTGAATTGGTCTTCAGGTGAGACTTCAATTTGATTGTAGCCAGAAAAACCATCAAGCATAGACAACATTTCTGATCCAGTTACTGCTTGCAGAACCTGATCCATTATGGGAAGGGGGTAGTTATCCTTTAAGGATGCCTGATTCAGGTTGCGAAAGTCTACGCAGATGCGTATCTCACCATTTTTCTTGCGTACTGGCACAATATTTGCAACCCAGGTACTGTGATGGATAGGAAAAATGATTCTCGCATCCAGCATTTTTTGTATTTCCACCTGAATGGTACCCGAGACCTTGGGATTGTAGTGCCTTTGTTTCTGATGAAAGGGTTTGACATCATTCTTCAATGGGATGTCATGTTGGATGTCCTTCGGCTTGAAGGATTTAAGGTCGGCATAAGACCATGCCAATACATCCATGTATTTTTTTAGCAATTTGACAAACTTCCACTTTTCTTCAGGTGTGCAACATTTTCCAATGTTTACAAACTGCGGATGTTCCATAGTACCTAGATTGACCAGCTCAGTCTCTGGGGAGGAGTTAGGATTGTCTCACCTTTTCTTTTTGACAAAAAGATCATGTCTGTCGAACAAACATTCCAGAGAAACCAAACCTTTTGGAATTTTATTTCCTTTGAGTTGACATATGCCATCGCTCCTTTTTGATTCATCATCTTGATCAGTAACAGATTCCCGGCATGCAGAAGTGGATCCTTCAAAATGAAGCTCTCTAAAATTTTCTACCTTTTCCAAAAAGGCAATAAGTTGATTGTCATCATTGAATATCTGCCAGTGCTGAGAATTATCTGGCACGCTTGGGTGGAAAACTACCTCAATGGTATACGTGTCTGTTTTCAACCCTGGGTGAGGCAGCATAAGGGATGCTGAAACAGCTAATGAATCGGCCATGTCATTCTGAGCCCTTGGAATGGCTTCTATTGAGAAAGCATCAAATTCTTCGATGTTATCCCACACTGCATTGTGGTAATTTCTTATCCTTTCATTTTTCACTTGGTATATCCTTTTTACTTGATTTACGACTAATTCAGCATCACCTTGTACTTTTAGATTTTTGATCCCTCTTTCCTTTGTGGCTTGCATTCCAAGTAGCAAAGATTCATACTCAGCAGTATTATTCATGTTGAAAAACTACAACTTGAAAGAGAGAGGAATAATCTCCTCTTCAGGAGATATCATCACAACCCCAGTGCCACATCCGCTAGTTACACAGCTACCATCAAACTGCAATGTCCATATCTCGTTAAGATCCTTTTCTTGGATGAGGAATCCATTTTTTATCAGATTCAGTAGACAAGAAATAGTTTCCCATCCCTGATGATTTAAAGAGAATTTGGGCTTTGGGGTCATCAGAGTTAGTAACTAGGTACTTATTTTGTGATTCTGGTTCCAACGTTTACATTATACCTTTGACAGGAATTCTAGCCTTAGACCAATCCATATGAATCTCTCCACCAACCTCACTGCAAAAAATCCTTCCTAATAGAATTCCATATGTTGTCGGAATATCGGCAACAAGGATGGTCATCTTTACTCTTTTCTCTGGGAACGCCGCAAATGCGAACTGCGCGTCCTTGATTTGACCGATCAGCGGAACCTGCTTGGTTTCCAAGGAATAACATCTGCCAAAAGGCTTGGTAAGGGTGAGGCCTAAAGCATGGGAAACTTTTTCCAGCATGACATTATCAGAAGCCCCATAATCAATTATGCAGTTGCTTAGTTTGTGGCCATTAATTAGGAGGGAGAGATAGAAAGGTTCTATCTTGCCTGATGCAGAGGTCGAGGCAACGTTTATACGAGATGCAGGAGGAGTAGAAAGGATTCCCTTCGGGGAAACCTGGGGAGTTATAACAGCTTGAATTTGAATGTATTCAGTTAACCTTACAAGCTGTTCGGGGTTTGACTGAAGATACTCGGCTTCAGACATTTGGATCTTGGTCTTTTTAGCATGATCAATGATGTCAAACGCGGCCAAGGGTTGCGTTGATGAAGAAATGAGTCCTTCATTTCACGGTGGTAGAGTAGGATTATTGGCCTTAATAGGAACATGAGAGGGCTGATTCGGAGGAGACACAGGGGAAAAATATTTTCTTGAAAAAGACCTAGTGACTGATTGAGCCGGAAGGGGATTACCTCTTTTTACGATGATTGGAGGAGTGTTTGACACGACTTTCTCTTTCTGCACCTTGGCAGCAATTTCTGCCTCTTTTCCTTGCGAGCGGGTAAAAACAGCATATGATTGTCTGCTTGCATACCCTTGGGTACCCTCTTCTTCATCAGATTCCCCCTCATCAAATTCCATATACCCGATAGTAGAGTCGCCAGTCGGTTCACCGACATTTTGATCATCTTCACCTGGCGATGGAGGTTCTTCATAATTTTGTTCCTCTTCTTCTTCGATCTCAGCTAAAGCGTTGACCGGAGGAGCCTCAAGTGCCAACCACAGAGTAGTTGCAGGAAAATGTGGCCTATGCGGGATGCTGTTGGAAGTGAAAGTTCTTCATGGAATATCTCGGTACGAGGAACTGGGGGAAGCTTGAGCTAACTACTTCTTTAATGCGAGCAAGTCATTCACCATCTTTTGAAATGCCGGATCAGATGAAGGAGTTGGAGAAGGGATCAAAGCTTTAGGCTTGGATGGCTCTCGCTTTAACTCGCCAGATATTAGCAAGTTGTCTTCAATCCGTATGGCAGCAGCTTGGGTGAGAACCAAAGTAGTGACTTGTTCTTGCAGGAGTAAGAAACTTACTTTTGAGCTCATGGCATTTACGAAGAAACACTTCTGATTTTCCGGTGTTGGAAGCATGGTAGGCGGAACACGGTTGATCAGTGAATTGAAACGGGTGATGAAGTCATGCATAGTTTCATTGACCTCCTTCTTTAGGTGAGTGATCTTTGACAGCAATGCGAACGCGTCTTCGGAAGGCTTATACCTGTCTTCAAATGCAGCCCGTAAGGTGGCCCAACTAGTAATAGATCCAGCCGGCAAATGCTGAAACCATTCTATGGCGGGTCCTTGCAAGGTCTCTAGAAAAAGGTGAACTGACACATCTTCATGGGTCACATATAGGATACTGCATGACATGATGAATGCAGATATGTGTGAATCTGTGCTTTGGTTTCCGCTCCCATCAAATTTGGGAAAATTCTTTCGATTTCCATGTGGGAGCGCGTGAACAGGATGTGGCAAAGCCAGAGGGCCCATAGCATTTCCCCATGGTACTACCATTTGAATAGCTCAGAAAAAGGACACGTGCTGGGAGGATGGTTCCACTGAGCAACAAAGCACTGCAAAGTGATGTGGATACTCCTTGTGAGAGATGCTTCCTTTGTGGAGGTGAGACACTCCTGGATGCTCGGTCAGCTGAACTTAGTGATGAGAAGCATGCTGGTGTAACACTGAAGTTGTGCCTTTGAAGCAGATCAAAATTAGGATCAACTTCTCCATGACCTCTCCTGCTATGAGTAAATGGTTCACCCGCCAATGTTCCTTCCAGATCTGTAATACTTCGGGGCAGATTTAAAACTTTTTTTTATTGTACTTGCTGATTTTATGATTTTTTTGACAAAAAACAGCAGCATGTACTTTTCTGGAATTTAAATTTATCCCTCTTTTAAAACCGATTGCGGTTTTAATAACAAAGATTAACGAGGATAAAAACAGGGTAAAACTTAGTAAGCTGATTTTCAGATCTAGAGTTGACTTTTTGAAGAGTTTGAAAATTTTGGTAAACTGTCAGAAACTCAGATCTATGAAAAAATACAGGTTTTTGTAAAAACTCAGCGAACTAAAGATCTCTATCTAGTCCAGATCTAGGGATCTCTGAAGAAAATTTTCAGTTTGGAGCATTTTTTGCAAAAAATTTGGATTTTGGTGAAAAGTTTAAAATTTGCAAATAGGTAGTGATTTTTGACTTTTTCCTAATTCTCTAACATACCACTACCATAGATCCAGTAGATCTGTTCGATCCCCAGTAGAGTCACCAAAAACTGTTGGTCTGAAAATCTGTCGTGAGAGCAGATCTATGGATAGACGAGCCAACAGTGTGTAGGGCATAGCCCCTCTTTGAGACAACAAAGTGAAACTGGTTTATTGCTATTCTACCGGCAGGAATCTGTGCAAGTCCCACAATATTCTACCTTCGGGGGTTTGGGATCTCATCCCGGTAGGGGTATTTCCAACTGTGAAGAGAAGGGAATGAAAGGAAGGGCGAAGAAAGATCAGATCCGAAGGGAGAAAAGAAATGAATTCCAAAGCAGAAGGATCAGAAGGATTATGTTTTGGGATTGGTAATAAGTGGAGCCAAACCTACTTGCATAAACGAATAGAGCAATACTGATGGATAAATGACAAAAAAGTAGAGATAGATTTAACAGAATAAGCACATAAACCTGACGTAAGAAAGATTAAAATGCTCATAACATGCATATTCAACACAAAGTCTTAATATTTGTATTAATATCTTTTCTGTTACAAAAGCTCAAAGTCTTTTCTTCCTACTTCTATTTTTCATCTGAAAGATATCCACCTCCTTGAATACAACAAGCATTCAAGTATATATAGAAGAAGGAGAAGAGAGAAGACAAAAAGAAACCAACGACTTAATTACAAAGTATCTACAAAATATCTAAAAGTCAACTGTTGACTTTTGGCAACTTGGTGGATGACATCATCCCATGGTGCAACATGGATGATGTCATCGTTTGTGCCAACATACTCTTAGATATTTATAAAAATAAGATCAAGAGGAAGGAGACTATTCATCATCGTCTTGCGGCCGAAAAGGGGTGTCTTGCTTCTGCTGTTGCTCAGGAGAGGTGATATGGAACTGGGCCCGATATTCCATGAACTTGCTGATCATGGGCTGAAGTTGATCCTGGGCAGGATCCTTGTGATGATCACTGATAACTTCACAAGTTTCCCGCTCCTCTGTGAGATTTTCTGGGAGCTTGGAATATTCATTTCCTACCTCTATCAGGTACCCTATGAAGTCACGACAGGCCAGAAGGTTGTTGATGGATTCGGTGTCAAAGGTGACTTCTAGCCCCAGCCCCTGCGAGACGATCTCCTTGAAGATCCGAATAGTTTCATCTGCCTTCCTCAAGGTGAAAGAAGGAGTGAGCAAGCCTGGGGACATTCTCAGGATGATCTGCTCCATCTGGTGCATAGCCTCCAAGGCCTCCTCCTTGACTTTATCTATTTTTTCTAGGACAAACTCAGACTGATAAACCCGGTAGTCTAGAGTAGAAAGGATTTTGTTGGGGGCTCTGGGGTGATCGAAGATGCCAAACTTGACCAGATATTTGACTGAACAGTCGAGCATTTTCTGGAAGGTCTCATGCTGCAGCCTAGCATGGTCCAACTCTTCGGAGATGGGTCCCGCAATCACCTGGAGTGCCTTGTTCCCCCGATCGATATTCTGATACAATTCGGTGAACCTGACGATTACTCCCTCACTTTCCTTGAGGATTTGGTCTCTCCAGGCGGATACTGCCATACCCTGCTCGCCGATTTTGGCGTATTCATTTATCTTATCCTAGCTCAGAGGCTCAGGAGTTTTGGCGGTAGTTGTAGGAGGTGCACTGCCCATTTTCTGCAAGGCATGGAGAAGATGTTTATTTTACTCCTTTAATAGCCTCTTTTCTTCCTTTGCTTCCTGGAGCTTCTTGCAAAGGGCATCGACTGCAGATAGGGCCTCTCCCTGAAGGCTTTCAGAAGACGTTCCCATTGTGACTTGGGTCACTATATAATCTGTCGGAGATAGATCTTCTTTACTCTTGGAAGGATCGAGATACACGACCTCCATTACCCTCTCCCCTGATGCACTCTGAGAGAAGCAGATTATGAGATTTAGCTTCTTAGCCCCCTTTGATGGGATGATAGAGAAGTCCATTGGTGCGATAGGGACTTTCCTCTTATGTTGGCTCAGGTGCTGAGAGATCCAAGTTGGACTTATGGGACTGGGACTAGAAGTGGAAGAGGGGTCAGCTGCAGTAGTGGAAGGGAAGTGCGTAGAGACACTTGGTGGCGGCATTGACAGAGAGGCCAGCGAAGTGCTCACGGAAGGAGGAGACACTGCAGGGGAAGTAGATGTGGGGATGGAAGGGAGCTGAGAAATGAGAGAAGAAATGGTGGGGGACATCTCCGCAAGGGAAGAGAAGATGGAGGAAGAGGAAAGGGGAACAGTGGAAGATGGGGAAGAAGATACGACTAAAGGGATGGTTGTTTGAGCCACGAGAGGAGAGGGAAGAGGAGAAAGATAAGGGAGAGAAGGAACCTCAGCAGTTGTAGCAGTGGCAACATCCTGGATGGATGTGCCCATCAAAACACCTTCAACCACTTCTTTTTCTAGAGATAACAGGCTCACAACCTGTTCTTGTGTGGCGGAAGGAGGGACTCTTAGGAGCTTCTTCTTGAGGCAGAGCTTGGTTCTCCCTCTTTGTCCTTACCTTTTCCCTTTGGAAAATGTTTTGGCCTGACAGGTGCATTTCCCAAAGGGGACATGGTGAAATCCACCCCGAGGTAGATAAGGCCATTCATCCTGCACCAATGCTCTATCCGTCACAATGTCTCCTTGACCTCTCTTCAGTAGTCTGGGGCACATTTGTTTTGTCGATTGCAGCAAACAGCCAGTTGTCCCCATCCGTGTCCAAGATACACCTGATCAACTTCTTGATCGGTAGTTTGATAACCTCTTGGGACAATGGCCACGCCATACTGAATGATCTCTGCCAGGGCCAGGTGAGAGTGGTCCTTTCTTCTGAGTTCGACCTCATGGTACAGGTCGATGTAGATATCCTCGATCTGTGGAATGTGGATTGGATCAAGTTTTGCCTTGGGAAGGCAATTCCTTGGATCGAAAGTGGGCCTGGCCGGGAAGTTGTGCTTTAGATTTAGTAGTTCTAGCTCTGCAAACATTTCCCGGGCTTTGTGATGAGAAACGCAGGTGTATCTACCTACTGTGAGGGGGAAAGGAGTTCCACCCTTCTTCCTCTTCAAACATTTCTCATGATAGGTTATGAGCTGTCTGGACAGCTCTAACAGGATCAACTTGGGGCCGGCATATCTCGGCAATTTGGTGGGCTCCCCCAAGAAGTTGGCCGCTCTGAGATAGGTGAAGGTGGGGAATTGGGTAAACAGTGCTCCCCACTTCTCAGTTGCTGTGACAATGCTCTTGGTCATTCGACCGTGAGTCATGTTTGGCCTCAAAAGGTAGACGACATTGTAGAAGAAAGCATCATTAATCTTGGTAAACTGTGGGATGCTATTCTCCAGCTTCAGCTCTGGGTAGTACTCATATATTCTCACCTGGGGCCAAACCCCACATCGGCTCAATGCTGGATAATCCCTCTCCGAGGCTGCAGCATAAACTACGTAGGAGTTCATGTAGAACCTCCCCGTTGTGGTGAGTTGTTGGAGCTGCTCGGATATGGTACTGCTTATGATCTCCGCCCACTCGAAGTGTTGATCTGGTACGTTCTTGTTCATAGTTTCAAAGTACCTGAGCATCCATTTGTGAAAGTAATGGGTGTCAGAAAGCCCAAATACTCTACTCAGGAACGTGATAGTGTCACTCAGTTCCTCAGAGAAGTCGCTACGGTGAATAACCTGTGGCCATCTGGTTATCACCTTCTTGTTCTTTAGGTAGACCTCATTCATGAGTTGCATGCACTGGTCTTCATTATCCTCCCATGCCTTAATGCAGTCTTCTTGGCTCAGGGCCACGAAATGCCGGTGGTGAGGGATGTCAAGCATGATTTCAAAATGTCAGGTAGTAAGGTTGATTATAACCTCACCCTTTTCATTTTTGACACATCTTGTGTCTTTATTGTAGCAGCGGGCCACTACCATCATGAATTCATTGTTTATTGTACTGACGGGGATCCCTCCAGAAAAATGCAGACCACTGCCCACCAGTTTGTCCATCCAAGGACTTCCTGTGACTCTTCTGGTTCTGGCCCAGAAATCTTCCATGTCAATGTGACCGAGCTCAGAGTCTCTTATATCCAGGTCACATTCTACCTGGGACTCGGGCATTCTGACCCTCTGATACTTGTACTTCATCTCTTCCTCTGTAAGTTTAGCTTTGCCCTTTGATTTGGTCGGCCTCTTGCTTGATGTAGACATATGTGGATCAGAGTTCAGTTGCTGATCTGCAAGAAGAAGGAGTGAAGTCCAATGCAAAAGAGCCATGTTAGCCGTCAGATCTTCCATTAAAGCATTGACAGAATGAAGAGTTAGTAATTTTAAGGCCTCCGGGTGCAGGGCGCAAGGACACTGCAGGCTGCAGGGTTAATAGTATGGTGCACAGAAGGAGGGTGTTACAAGGAACAAATTAGCGCCAAAGGGCACAGGGCGCAAGGATGCTGCACATGACATTTTTTGTTATTGTAAGCAGAAGTGCGCCTGCGCCATTCATATGTGTTTTATACTGGGTGCAGATAATTTTCATGTTGCACGGGGACAGGATGCGCCAATGGCACATATATTTTTCATGTTACATGGAACTTTGGTGCGCCAAAGGATGCAGGGTTGATGTGTGTAACATAGGCTTTATGTGTGTAAAAGGGGAACTTGGCGTGGCGCAGGGAAGGCTTGCATGACATTGTGCTGCTGTAAGAGGGGATGCACCTGTGCCATTGTTAGGATTTACTCGGTTTCACATGGCGCGGGTAATTTTCATGTTGCAAGCAGGATCAGTGTGCCCTCTTGGCACGACTGTATTTTATGTAACAGGCGTGGCGAATGGTCCAAGAGGAAAAAGTAGTCCAAAATGGGACTGTTAAGTTTTCTTCTCTCCCTGATGGCTTTGAGTGTGTTTTTAGGCCATTTCCTTCAGGGATTCAAACGGTGAAGGGGCACAGTGAAGAGATCTAGGTCATCTTTTTGAGGCGGAGCCCTCTTTAATAGCAGATCTTGAAAGGGGGATGTAAACAACTTGGGGAGAGAGATTGCAAGAACAGTAGGAGGGGGAAAAGTTTCATGGCCTCATAGATCCATTATATCCTACCACACAAACAATAAAAAGAAAACACAAGTGAAACAAGGACCACTCACCCAAAATTTATAGAACGTGAGAGACGAAGTGGGGTCCACGAACACGACACGAGGATGATAGGCATGCTGACAGGTGTAGAGGAATAAAATTATCACGTGTTTTCAATTGTGAAAGTGACAGGGCGGATGCGCCTATATATAGGTGAAGGGTGTAATAAATGCGCCAACCACTTTTTCAAGTGGCGCACCAAAACACGTGTCGACACGAGTAAAACTTTGCGTCCTTTGGCATAGATAAACACATGTCAACATGAAATTATGTGCACCTTTGGCACGTTTAAAGGACTGTCAGCACTAGATTTCGAGCGCCGAGGCGCACCAAAACACGGCGCAACTTTTGTGTTGTTGACATGAAGGCGCATGTGCCTTGGCGCAGGCAGGAAAGGTGCATCACGGGGAGGCGTAAAAATTGTTGTGTCAACACCTCAAAGGGTGTGCCAAAGAAAATGAAGAGGGCGTAGATAAATTATGTGTTGCACAGACAAAAGGTGCACCCTAGCCAAAAATGACCAAAATGACTAAGTTTGGAAAACTAGATTTCCCAGAAGGGATCTGGAGAGGAGAAGAATGCCCTTCAGGTTTGAGAAAATGTGGTTACAAAATGAGGAAATCTCCAATCTAATGCAAGAATGGTGGAATGTGAAAATAAAAGGAATGACTATGTTTAGAGTTACTAAAAAACTTGCACATGTCAAGAACAATCTGAAAGGGTGGAACAAAAAAAGTTTTGGCAATATTTTTGAGAAAAAGAGATCTCTTGAGAATGAACTAACATCTCTACATGCTTCTTTGGATGACCTTAATAGTGACAGTATTCAGGAAGATAAACAGAAAGAGAAGGAATTTTCAACAGATTACCATATCATTCTTTTGAAATAAGAGACTTTATGGAGACAAAAATCTAGGGTGCAATGGCTTAAAGAGGGGGACAAAAATACTAAATTTTTCCACATATCAACCTTAAAAAGAAGGATCACTAATAGAATCCTGAGTATTTATAGGGAAGATGGGGAGATGTTAACTAAAACTAATGATATTCAGAAGGTTGTTACTTCCTTTTTTAGCAGACTCCTTTCTACAGCTAATGCTTCTAACAATAGTAAATAAGGTTAATTTCTTGACTGTATTCCTCAGCTGGTCACAAAGGCTTATAACTGCATGCTCACCAAGATCCCTTCTGTCGAGGAAATTGAATCCATGCTAAAAAACATGATCCTTGACAAAGCTCCGGGACTAGATGGTTTCCTAGATTTCTTTTTTCAATTCTTTTGGGATATTATTAAGGATGATTCTTTCCAAGTTATTCAAGATTTATTTAAAAATAAAAAGATGCTCCAAGAACTAAACAAAAAATTTCTAGCTTTGGTCCCCAAGAACCATAACCCACTGATTTTAGGAACTTCAGGAAAATCAGTCTGTGTAATTGCATATACAAAATGTGCTAAAAAATTTATCCCTTAAGAGTTCAATTTATTCTTCCCTCCATAATCTCATATCAGCAGGGGGGTTTGTGATGGGAATATAGATTCAAGACAACATAGTAACTATCCAGAAAACTTTACACACTATCAAGAAAAATAAAAAAGAAGCTATGATCATCAAGCTTGACATGGAAAAATCCTATGACCGTGTTTCTTGGACCTTTCTCCAAAAAGTCTTAACTAGGTTTGGTTTTAGTGATGATTTTAGAAGTATGATACAAACTTGCATCTCCACCGCCAAATTCTTTATCTTGGTCAATGACACCCCTTGTGGTTTCTTCAATAGTACAAGAGGCTTAAGACAAGGAGACCCCATTTCTTCATTCTTGTTTATTATAATGGTGAAATGTTGAGTAGAGAACTAAACAAGGCTAACAAGGAAGGAAGAATCAAAGGCACATCTCTTTCTGTTATTAGTGACAATGTGGTTCATCAACATTTTTTGATGATACAATGCTAGTTGGAGAGGCTACAGTCCCAGAGGCTAAATAATTCAAGCAATTGGTGGTCGATTATGAAGAAGTTTCTGACCAACTTATCAATTTTGGTAAAAGCTTTGTCTTCTTTGTCAACACTCCTGAAAAAATATGTTCTAAGATAGCAGGTATTCTTGGCTATGAGATAAAAACCTTTCCCACTAGGTATCTTGGAATGATCATAGGTACAGAGAAACCTAAGGTTGTTGAATGGAACTTTCTTATTGATAGATTCCTCAAAAAATTGGAAGGTTGGAAAGGATCACTTCTATCTCAAGATGGTAAAGCCACTCTCCTTAAATGCTCCATTCAAAACTTACCAGTGTATACAATGTCAATCTATAGATTACCAACTTCTATTGCTAATAAAATGGAAAGTATACAAAAAATATTCCTTTGGAGTGGTTCTGAAAAAAAAATAGAATTCCCCTCCTAGCTTGGGAAAAGATATGCAAACCCAAAATACTTGATGGCCTTGGTATTCGTGACTAGGAAAAGATGAATAATTCAAAAATGACATGGAGGTTAGTTAAGGAAGAGAGTGTGTGGACTTCTATCATCAGGCACAAGTACTAGAAAAATCTTCAAGCTAATGAGTGGTGCTTTAGTAATGCTGACTTTAACGGATCAACCTTCTGGAAGTCTATAAACTGGGCTAAGCACATTGTTTCTGAAGGAAACAAATGGATGATAGGGGATGGGGGCATGGTGAATTTTTGGGAGGATAAGTGGTTAGGTGATAAACCACTAAAAGATAGCTACCCTAACCTTTATAAATATGTTGTTGAAAAGTATGGCACTAAGGTGAGAAATTACTTCAATATGGAGGATCCTTTGAGTCAATGGAAAACAATTGATTTGGTTGGACATAATAACAATGAGATCACCTCTATTAACAACAAACTCATTGGATTTATTGTTAGCAGAAGAGTTGAGCCTGACAGCTTATAATTGTCTAGGGAAGAAAATGGGATTTTCTCAGTTAAAAGTGCTTATAACACCTTTTTTATTGGGGAAGAAGTACCAAATAGCTTTAAGTGGGAGAATGTTTGGATCAAAGAATTAATCCCCAAGGTCAACATGTTTTGGTGGCTGGTTCTCCATGACAAAGTTCTTACGGTGGATAACCTCAATAAAAGGAATTTTCACATGGTGAATAGGTGTGTTCTTTGTGAAAAAGAGACCAAAGATTCTTTACACCTATTCCTCCAATGCCCTTTTCTGGAAAAGGTTAGAAACACCCTTTTAAACCTTTTTGAAATTAAATGGATTTTCCCATCTTCCATTAAGCAATTGTGGTCTCAATGGTATATCCCCTTTAGGATTCAAGGACTCAAACATATTTGGACTCTAACTCTTATGCACCTAGCTTGGGAAGTTTGGAAGGAGAGGAATAGACGAATCTTCAAAGGTAAGAAGGAGTCAGAAAATAGAGTGGGGGCTCACTGTTATAATGCTATTAATGCTAACTTTTCTATTATTCCCTCCCATAAGAAAATTATACTCCAGAATGAGAGTAAAATATCTAAGAATTGGGGGTTAACACCCAATCAACAGGTCTCTTCTATCCCAAATCCCAGGCTACAAGGTTGGGTGAAACCTTGCAAGGATTGGATAAAACTTAATTTTGATGGAGCATCCAAAGGGAACCACAAGAGAGCTGGTTATGGAGGGGTCTTTTGAGATCATCAAGGAAATTTTATTTTGGGTTAGCATTGCAATTTGGGAATCCAATCAAACCATGTAGTTGAAGCCGCAATAACCTATCGGGGTGTTGTTATTCTTGTCAACATAATTTCATTAGATTGGAAGTGGAGGGTGACTCCCTCAACATTATTAACAACATACTTGGTAAAGGTACCACATATATCTCTATTCAAAATTCTATAACCAACATAAAGGAGATGGTAGGTAACTTTGAAGAAATCAAATTTAAACATATATAAATATAGGCCAATGGTATTGCTGATTACTTTGCTAATGAAGGGGCTTCTAGTCAAGGTATGACATTAGTCACCAATGTGGAAGCTATCTATCCTAAGGTGCAAGCACACCTACAAAATGAAAAGAATGGACATGTCATTGATTGATAATTATTACAAGTCATAGAGTTTCCCACCATATAATTTAACTTTATTAACAAGATTTGCAAGACATGTGTGGTTAAGAGTAGGGGTCATGCAAATATTGGGAATTGGATTCACTCATGCTAACTCATTAATCACATCTCTAATGCATTTATTGAAAGTGACATAGCTTGGGTTGCATGACACAGACTAGAAAATTTCAAACTGAGAGCTTCTACAGATTTTTTCTTGAAAGCTCAAATGGGGGTGATCTGGTGTGAACTGAGCCATGGGACCTGAAGGTAGTTAAACCAAAGGCTATGGAGTTCTTTGATCGGATGGGGATCTCTCCCTTTCATAAAATTTTTGAGGTCCATTATGAAATCCTAAGAAAGGATTTCGCCAGAGCTTGGAAATCAACCAAAACAGGTGGAATTATGAACTTAAAAGGAGCGCATATAGATATTTCCATTGAAATGGTTGTGAATGTCATGGGTTTATTGGCTGAAGGTTGGGAGGTGTACAAGCCAAAAAAGGAAGCCATAGATGAAATGAATATTTTCCTTCAAGGTAATGAAAAACTTTCTCCCCATTTTGTTGGTTTCTTACGTTCATCTTTACCCCGTCCTTTTGATGAAATGGCCCTTACCCTCATCCAGTTTCTAACCCTAGAAGGGTGCCATAAATGCATTTATGCCTATCATCTTCCTATAGTGAACTTTCTCAGACATGGCCACAACTTTAGTTTCCCCTATTTTATTTTTTGGTCATGATGTGCCTCTATTGCTCATTTTAAAAATTGAAGATTTAATGTTCCTCTTCATCAAGGATTCATCCTCTCCTTGGTGAAAATATTGCCCTTGAACATTGATAAGAAAGTTGGTAGTACTTGTTTTCTTACCAAGGATCTTGAGGATTATGCCAAGGAAGAGGAATCAGACTCAGAGGAAGATGAGACCAGTGAAGCTTTAGATTCACAAGATGATGATGATTCTTGGAATGAGAAGGAGGTAGTTGAAATTTATGTGGTTCATAGTCTCAATAAGCTTAAAAACAAGAAATAACAAACTTTTCTGTTAAGGCTATTGGGGAGTCGAGTATGCAAGGAAATCAAACTCTTATTAACACTCAAATGGAGCAGCAGGTTCAAGCGTTGGGTCAAATGGGTTCCAAGCAGGGTGAAAATCATCTTGCCAAAATGGCTATGGACATTGATGAATTGAAAGGTGACATGAGGCTTACAAATATTTATGTCCAATTTCTCTTTAATTACTGACACTCTATGAGGATGCAGGTTGAGGACATTGCCAAAATCACAAATGGGGGGAGCTTTGAAATTCTAAAAGAAACTTCCAAAAACCTCACCAATGAGGTTGATCATATCAAGGCCATATTACATAGCTATATGGAGTGGATTATAGTCATAGTGAGGTCAACCCTACAACACCTTCAAACCCTCGGGAAGTTGGAAAATGCTTACAGGAAAGTTGATGAACAGGGAAATCTGAAAAAAAGGAAAGTGGAAACTAAGAAATGCGACCTGACTTCTCTGGGAGCCAACATTGAAACCCTGTCACAAGAATGGGCTACTCTGTTAGCCAATTTGGAGAAATCCAAAAACTAAATGCTATGTTGGTGACTGTTAGGTTTTTGGTTTATTATGTTGTTTGTTTATATTGGTTTTGTCAATACTGTTAATTGTATTTTTGCTATGTTATGTAATGGTTCATATGCTCAGATAGAGCTTAACTCTTATAGTTTCCATTATATGTATCTTTTGTTCTGACATAAATTAATGTTTTTGTTGAAATGGAAGATAACCAGTACTTGGAATCATGTAAAAATAGCAAGCCTAAAAGGAAAAGAGAGGAACAATTTGGATGATTTAAGTAATCATTGACCATGAATTATGATGAAGATATCTAAAAGGTGAAAACCATGGAAGTATCTGGAAAAAAATAGTCTGAAAAGGAATATTGATGGGTGCATTCCAAAGAAATTGGGAATTGCACAACGTAAAGGTCTAGAAAAACAAGTGAGTAATGAAACAAAACAACTTAGGAAGACTTGTGGGAAATTGAAAACAATGTTTTCCTTTTTTTATATTCTATATATGGCTTGTTTTTACTATTTGTATTATATATTAAATAATATTACATGATTGACTGGTTGTTATGACAAAAATTATGTCATGTCTCTGACTGTATGATAATTTTTGCTAGTTGATAGGCTGTTACAACTAATAAATGTGAGTTTTAGATCTGAAAATTACAAATTTTTATGGGAAATAATAGTTTTTCATCCAAGATTATTAGATATAACCTATGTTTGATTACTCTGATTTTGATTAATGAGATAAAAATCATTGGGATGATGATTCATTAAGGGGGGAAGTATGTCACACCCCACAAATTTGGTTTGTGATTTCAAAAGGGTAAGTCATTAACTGGTGATTTCAGTGCTTGATGTTCTATTATATTTATTTAGCTTGAATAAACTTGTTGAATTATATTTGGACGATATACTATTTATCAGTTGAATTTCAATAGTTGAATACTAATCTTTAGTTCTAGTCACATGGATTCAAATGTTTGTAAATTTAATATGTGCAACAACATTGAATAATGTGAAGTTAAACAATTATTGATTTCAATTTTCATTTTGAAATAAGATACATAAGTTGTCTATTCAAGTTTTGATATACTTATTCTATGATTTACTAACTTGATGTCCTAAACCCCTATAACAGTCATTGTTTAACTTGTTATCTTATCTTTATTGGATCGATTGAGTACTAATGAATCTTGGGCTTAAGTACATAATATGATATATAATTGTAGTCATACAATTATATTCATGTTGTTCTATCTAACACTCTTGGGCCTAGACTAAATGATTATTTATTTGGACCATGATATTTTATTGTTACTCATCTTGGTTTTGATTAGAATGAATAAGGTATAAAAATTATAATGGATTATGTTATTGCAATTTGACACCCTGTGGATAAGATTGTTATGTTATGGAGATAACATTTCAAGGTCTAAATTTATTAATTTTGAAATAATTAATCAAGGGTGAAAATGCATTATGTTGAAGCCTATTTCATAAGGTTAAATAAGTATAAAATGGGTTATTTGAACTTATGCAAAATAAAGATGTTCAAGACATTTCCATGATTTATCAAAATACCTGATGCTAAAATATGGGTTAATTTATTCAATAAGCTATTTTGTAGGTCTCAATGGGACTTATAAAGCTATGGGACTGCGTGGCATAATTTAGTCACTCCATTAAAACTATGCAACAAATTTGTATTAATAAGGTGGTTATCAAACACCATCAAATGTCAAATCCTAATTTTTGGGTAATTGATGAAGAAACCCTACTATATTTTGTTTAGCATTAAATATTTTGCATTTAATGGGTGTGCTAAAACCTTTGTGGGGTGTATAAATTTTGTAAATATGATTGACATTGCAAGTTTCTTGACCAAATAAACCTGATTAATATCTAAGCCACTTTCGAGAAACTACAATTCACTTCTGGGAGGTAATATCATTCAATGATAATCCATTTAAAGGAGGCAAGATTAAATGCATTGCTAAGAAGAATAATGATTCAGACCTAAAAATAGTCAGGGAAAAACTAAACTGATGCAGCTTAGTCTTTCATTACATTTGGTGATTTTAATCACTTCAGATTCTTCGAAAAAATGGTGGTTTTTTTTGAGGAACTGTGATAGTACTTTTAGGATGTTTTGGATTTGTGATAAATGAGCATGTATTTTGAATGTATTTTTATATGAATTTGATGCATGCATAAAACTCATTATTTTTGGATATCTTACTGTTTATCTTAGCAGATGAAATTTTATAGTGTGAAAAGATTATTATGTGAAACATGATAAATCTATCTATAAAATGGGAAGTATGGAGGTTTTTTTTGTGGATTTCTATTTTAAATATGATTTTATGGTTGACAAAGGATGCAACTTGGAAATTAAAGGAGAAAAGGAAGATTATCTGTTATATATCCATGATGATGATATGCTCTATCTCTTCTTTAATGATTTTCTTTTAGATTATGGGTTTCTTAAATGACTATATTGCAATATGATTTTTAAAATTTTGTGGAAACCCTGGGTTTCATTTTTGTTGGTAAAAATCTTAAGTGATTATATGGCATCTATTCTATAGTAATAGAATTTTATATGGTAAAAACTTGAAATAATTTAGTGTCTTTTAAATTATACTTGGTCTATTATTTATGGGTGAATATACCTGGTATATGAGCTCTGAATGCATATTTACATACTGGGTTTATTTTAAAATAAATTCCAGAAATCCTTGGGTGTGATATACATATGGGAATATACATTTTAATTGATTCTTTTTATCAAAATTTGTGAGTATGGTTGAATTATCATTTTACTCTCCATGGTAATTTTATCTGAATGAATTGTTTCTATTTGATTATATGATGTTATTTGTAGACTAATCCCTATGGATTAATATTTGGATTATATTTCTTATAAACCTTCATACCTTAAGTGTCGTTGGTTCACCAGTTATATTGGGGATACTTGTGTCAAATGGTTGAACCCTTATGATTCATATGGTATTTTCATTATGTTTAGATGACATTTATCATTTCATTAGTTCAATTGATCTCCCTGGGATAATTGGATGTTCTCTTATTTTGATTATTTTTGGGTTGGGTTGTTGTGTTGGAATGGGTTGATGATATGCAAATGGTACCTATGTATTTGTTTATGATTGGTTTCAACTTTTTCAGGAACAAGTCTTAGTTACATTTTATAACTTGTGATGGATTTAAGTTTAATTGGTCAATATTATCTTAGCTCATTAGATGAGTTGTTTTGAGTTACCTTGGAAAATAGATTGAGTTATTAAGTCACATGGTAATGACAGATTTGAATTATTTTGTAATCAATTGAAATACTTGTTTGTCTAAGGCTCTTTACATGCTTTTAATTGTTACAATAGCATACTCCTTTGAACCTTTGCAGATGAATTAGATGGGCTTGTTGTTGGTTTAGGAAGTTATTGTTAATTTCGTTGGAATAACCATTATGTGGGTTGGTTAATTTCCTGTAAGTTTTAAGGTAATCATGAGACCTTTTATCATTGGATTGTAATTTATTTGTACTCTAATGATGCTAATGATATACTAATAATACTAACGATCATGATGTGATGGTATAAATATGCAATGTTTGTATTTATAGGTTGTTGAATATAAAATCGTGTGTTGATTCTTGTTTACCTAATAAGAATTATTATTACTTAAGCATGATAGTTGGATAATGAAATATTTAAAATTATAAGTTAGTTGGTACTCTATTAAGTGTAATTGATATAAATGAATTTTTATATCATTATTATAATCACTACAAAGTATTTCATACTTGTGTTAGATTATTGAATGGTATAAATTTATACTTTGCATGTCTATTGTATTTTATAGTAGATTTAGTTTGATTGTTACTTGTATTCCATATTATTAATAAAGGTTCTGCAAATATGTATTTGATTCAGTGTAATGGATATTTGATATATGGTAACTATAAGGGAGATATAGATTTATGATGCTTGTATAAGTATATTTGGATTTTATATATCAATATAACTATTGTACTTATTAAAGTTGATGTTGAATGTTTGATGGTAAATGAGTCTTACAATCTGTCACTATGTACTTAAATTATAAAGATTTCATAAGTAGATTTGAATGAAACGTATAAATGGATAATTATAGTAAGCAAGGTATGCTTGAACCTAGAAAGTTTGGTGATATCAGTTGTGATATAGTAATAATTTTAATTTTAGGATTGGAATATTTGCAACAATTCATTTATGTAAATACTAAATGGTTGAACTATTAAGGGAGAAATAGGATTACTTATCATGCTATGATCTTTTGAATACTGGTCATTGATAACATTTTGTAGATGGAGTACTTAAGTTATTGCAAGGCAATGATGTTGAAAGAATATTATTTATTCAATTTGATTATTATAAAATGTTGAAATGTTTGCATAGTTTTTATAATTGAGTGAATTAATATTGTATAAATATTGGAAAGTGATTAATTACATAAATTATATTTCTGTTATGAATCTATTTTGAAAATGCTAATATAAAGATGTATTATGTTTATTTAAGTAATAATACTACTATAAATTGATCAAAAATTAAATTAGGGTTCTTGCAATAAAGAATGGATTGTATGTTGGTATGGGACATATGAGGAAGTTAATATTGCTTGTATTAAACTCTTGGTATGATGTATTTAAAGAATATATATGAGTATTTTAATTAAATTAATGGATCTAGTGGATTATAAATATACTTCTTCTTTTAGTAATTAAATACAATTCATATATTGAATGGTATATGTGTAACTGAAATTACATATGATTGACTCATATGTATTGAGGAAGTTTAATAGTTATTCCTAAGTATGTAAACCTTATGGATGTTTATGATTGTATACATTCAGTGATGAGTTTTACATTTGTGTACTTAAGAAAATATAATGACAAGGTCATAATTTAATAATTAGGGATTGCGTAATTAATGCAACTTGTTTCCCTAATTAACTCAATGCTTAAGAAATGTGCACAAGCCACTTGTGGAAGTTGATTACATTTTATTATTCAAAACTAAGATATGGACCTTAGGATCGAATAATTAATGGTATGATCATTGATATGAAATTTAAATCTATTGTAAATAAATTCAATGAGGTGAAAATTTGATGAAAAATTAATTGTGTTTAAACAAAATGCTCACCAATGAAACAGGTCACTAAGTGAAAACCTCACATAATTTATCAATGTTGTCCCTCGAACTGTCACTTATTATACATGTCATGATCAACATGGAATTAAGTTTTGTTATGAAGCATAATTTTCCCATCCAACTAGTCTAGTTGGCATAATTGTGCTCACCTCAATGGATGCACAAGTTTTGTATGGATGCATGACTTAAATTAATTTAACTAAACAAGTAATTAAATTATGATAACTGGATCAAGTGATATGGTGATGGGACATGTTTCTATTGACGAATGTGTCATCATGAAACTGAGCATGAAATACATGACTCTAAAACTTTGGCCAAAGTAGTGTATGGTAGTACACTATTAGGATTGACCTAGTTCTAGCATAAGTGTAAGATGCCAGATGGGATTAATTGATTGAAATCTAGGTAGACACTTAGAACAACACTTGTAAATCAATTCCGAGAAGGTAACTACTGGTATACTTTTTATACTGACTCGAAAGAGTTTTCTATGGGGGATCGAGTAGGATCTAGTTGACCCATAATCTTGCACATGATTTATTGATTTTTATCTAATAATTGTAATTATATTATTTGGAATTAAATTATGGTGTTTACATTTAAATCATTGAAGGAAAAATTTAACATTTGGGAAACTTAAGAAAAATAACTAAGTTCATAATTGTAATAAATAGGGACTGCATACATTTTAGTATGCAGAGCTGAATTAGTTTAACTTAAGACTAATTGGGCCAAGTAAAATGCTTGGTAAATTGATTATGTTTTATTAATTGAAATAGAGTTAATGTGAGAAGGATGTAATGTAATGGATAATATCACTGCATTACTAAATTTAAACTCCAGGTTTAGCGTAAATAAGTTAATGAGGTGAAAACTCTAATAGTCCTAATCATGAAAAATGAGACCTAAAGGATGTCTTAGAGTAGTGTGGTTCTTCACTGTGAAAATGATCACGTTGTTGATTAAAATAACTTAAACCGATTGATAACAATCATCAAGGTATACTTATTATGCATGCTCATTGAATCACATGGAGTTAAGTTGTGAATACCATGTAGAAATTGTCTATCTAGCTATGTTGTCTCTTATACCCCACTTATGTTGTGATAACATGGAATTAATTGTGCTATGAAGACATAAATTTTACTCGAGATATTTCTCATCTAGTCTAGTTGAGCACAATTGTGCTCATCTCATTGGATGCACAAGTTTTATATGGTTGTGTGACTTAAATTAATTTAACTAAACAATTAATTCAAATTATGATAATTTATCAAGTGATATGGTGATGGGACATTTTCTATTTGACGATATTGTGTATCTATAAACTAATAATGCAATAAATGATCTAAAAACTTTGGCTGAAGTAGTGTATGGTAGTACATTATTAGGATGCACCTAGTTATAAATAAGTGTGTGATGTGAGATGGGATTCAATTGATCGTAATATCCTAGGTAGACACTTAGAACAACACTTATAAATCAATTCTGAGAAGGGAACTACTGGTATACTTTGTATACTGAACTCGAAAGAGTTTTATATGGAGGATCGAGTAGGATCTAGTTGACCTGTAATCTTGCACATACTTTATTGATTGTTATCTAAAGAATTGTAATTATATTATGTTGTATTTAAATGTTAGTTTTGTACATTTAAATCATTGAAGGAAAATGTTTAAATTGAGAAACAAACAAAAAATTCCTAGTTAAACAATGTAATAATGAGGGTAATTACATTTTGGTATCAAAGCTGAAGGTTGCAGCACTTGGAGTAATTGGGTCCTTACTCTTAGTAAATTCTTAATTTATTAACAAAATAAAATGAATGTGATGAAGGATGTATTGTGGATAATGAACCAGACCAAATTAAGCTTCAGGTTCAGTGGTAAAGAAGTTAGAGAAAAAATCTAACAATCCTTCGTAACACATGAGACCTGTTACATGATTCTTGGAGTAGTTGCTTGAGTGTGAAAATGATCAGTTGTTTGTACAATAATTTAAACTTGATTGATAACAATCAACAAGGGATTTTTTTTATTGTTGAATTGTCAAGAGGACAAATTTTAGAACTTATGGTCAATTCAACATGAAATTGAAACCAAAAAGGGTAGAAAACATAGATAGGGGTGGATTGTCTATTGTGAAAGCATTTTGTAGAAAAGCCAAAAGGCTAGAATGAAAATATGCAATGAATTTAAACTCGTAAAGAGAAAAAAATTAAAAATAGCTTCAACTCTCTCTTACCTGAAATTATAAGGAAAAATGAAGAAAGTATATGGATGGGGAAAATGTCAACTATCATGGTGAATGACCTGTCAAACTTACTTGAACTATCTAAAAAATAGAAGAATTTTCTTGATTTATGGAATGTTAAAAACATTATTTTTGAATGACTTATACTTTTTTTTTCAATTATTAATTCATACTAGAATATATTTTACATATTAGATGCTATGTGAATGAAAAGGATTTTTTCATATTTTAGACTGCTTGTTAGTAATTGAATGAATAAAATGGGTAGAAATAACGATATGTCACGGTGAAACACAACAATAAAGCATGTTGTATGTTTTCTGGAAGAATAGGAACATGTCTTTCCTAATGTAATGTTAGGTAAGTAAGTTATGGACTTCCTTATGCTGATTTAGTATAACACTAGAATGATTGAAATCATTGTATCTATTTATTGATTAAAAACAAAATTAGAATTTTGATTTCATCTAGCATATGATAAGAAATTTTATTTAGCCACAAACATTTTGTCAGTCATCATGATATTGACATTGTTTAACCTCATTACAGAAATTGGATGGCATACTTAAGTTTAGCTAGGAACCTAAGATGTGGAAATTACCCCAATTGGTATGTTTGGTTGAAAAGTAAGTGTCCTAACAAAATTTTCAGATAGATCAAGGAACATGGGGAAGTTAAAATCAACGTTCCAGTTTAATTTTTCTTTATATAGTGATTAACTTTGACTGTTCTGACATAAATCAATGTTTTTTTTATATGGAAGATAACTAGTACTTGTAAGCATGTGAAAATAACAAGGCTAAAACGAAAAGAGAGGAACATTTTGGATGATTTAAGTAATAATTGACCATAAAGTTATGATGAATATATCCAAAAGGTAAAAAATATGGAAGTATTTGGATTAAAATAGTCGGAAAAGGAAGATCATTGGGTGCATTGCAAAGAAAATTGGGAATTGTAGAAAAAAATGTCTAGAAAAATAAGTGAGTAACAAAACAGCAATGACTTAGGAAGACTTATGGGAAATTGAAAATAATGTTTTCCTTATTTATATTGGTGATACATGGATTTTTTTTGACTATTTTTATATATATTAAATAATAGTAGATGAATGACTGGCTGTTATGACAAAAATTATGTCATGTCTCTGACTATATGATAGTTTTTTCTATTAAAATGTTGTTACATCCAATAAATTTTATTTTTTGATCTGAAAATTATAGCTATATAAAGAAACATCCATTGATTGAAATTCTCTCACTGATTAGTGAGACCATAAAACCCATACTCAATAGTTAAAATGATATCGATTGACTTCTTGAAATGAAAATTATGAATACAGTAATTCAACTTAAGGGGGGAAGTTTTGTGGTCACCTTTAGCCTTAGCTAAGTAGCTCCCAATCATGTAACTTTGTGCAAAGTTCATATGTAACATTCCCATTTGAAGACTTTAGAAACAAGGGAAAAAAATTTAACACAATGTTCTCTATTCTAAATAAAACATCATTTAGAACACACATTCCATGCCAATCAATCTCATAACAGATAACCATATATAGCTATAATGACTTGGTAAGTTACCAATCTCTCATTCCATGACTCGGTTACACACCGATCTCTCATGTTTGTCTTAAAGTATAGAATACTTTATGTATACAACGTATACTTAGTTTTCCTACCCTATTCTGGGTACTGAGTGATTTGTGTAAAGAACCTATCTAAATATTTATTACCAATATTCATCTGACATCACGTTTCTTTAAACTAGGTGACATAGGACAACGCAACCAATAACTTGCAATACTTTGGCCAAATATTTTCAACATACTGTTCATGTTACTATTCCTAGATGGCATACTCGTCAATTCAGAATACGTCCTTCACCTCACTCTATTGTTATCTAGAATGGTCTTTACTGACTTCTGTCAGTCCACTTGCCCAAGGTTTGACCCTAGCCTAGGTTAGCAACATAATTTTTTATAAGAAGATGCTCATGATGACTTAGGGTATATGGGCATACTCGACCAACCTAAGTCGACCGAATGTGCCAAGGTACCCATGAGTCATAGGAAAGCTACTCCCTATTCTAAACATGCTACTAACTTGACCTAGAGAGAAACTAAGTTCAAGTCCAGATGTGTGTAGATCTAGATGAACAAATATGGAAGGGTGTTGCCACATGTCAACTGTAACACTGTATCCTTGAGAATCCCTTGGTCTTCTCAAAGGCTACAGTCCTATAGTTGGCAAGTGAAAACAAATCCATGTTAGACCGATTGATTCATCAAGATGTAGTCATACCCCTTGGTGGTCATTTATTCATAATTAAATTTGGATTAAGATTCAGATTGCCACAATCATGCCTAACCCTAATTCCAACTATAGACACTAAAATTAGGTCACACTCCCCTTTGGTCCCTTGACAAATAAGCACCCTTCATCACATTCATCTAACCATGATGCCCCTTACTCACCCTACCTAATATTAATTTAAGGCTTAAAAGTAATTTATTATCCTCACCTTATTGGTTATTATTTAATGTATCTTAATTTAAATAATGTTGATCATTCACATACACTTCAACTTAGACACCTCAACAAGCTAACTCAACCTAATATACCTATTTAGTCAGTACTAGTTGCCATTTTATAACTCATATGATTACCTAAATGGTAAGTCTAATCAATTGCCTACATTTTGTTCTAACCAGTTTCCCACATATGTTACAAGAATAGTCTCAGTTATATATCCATGGGTTAAATTCTGTATTTCACGAGATTATGAAATGAAATCAAGAGGATCTCCCTAGTTTAGTAAACCTATTGGAAATCCCGCCTTGACTGATGTGCAGTTATTCCCGTAACTATTTTCGGCTAAGTCGGAACTGTTAAAAATCGAATTCAGACCCTTTTAACATTTTCTGGTTGTTAAGCAAACCTTATTCTTATTTGTTGGATAGTTATTAATTGCACATTAAAGCAGAAGGTTGGAAAAATGGATTGGACAATTTGGAATGAACCTTTTAGCAGAATTCCAGTGATAAAACGCATGCAAGGAAGGAGATCAAGCATCTATTTGCAGCCATGATGTCTAATGATCTGTAACTCTAACCAAGTAAATTTTGGAATGTACATGCTAGCTTATGTGTAAGCTTTCCTTTGTAGTTGGTGATTCACTTGCAACCTTCAAAACCTCTCATCAACACCTCCATTTATGATCTTACTGATAGAGCATTACAATGGACCAGAATCCAAGTAAGTAAATGTTATAAGTTCTCTGGAATTGAAATTCCATTTCATCATGTATAATTATGGTGTAACATTCTTTTGTTTACTTTAGCCATCCATTGAAAAAAGTCCTTATAACACTCATATTCTTTATATATACCCATTAAAACCATTGCCAAATCCCTACCATAAATCACCCAATACCTATAATGAAACTCGACCATTGTACCAAAGTCCTCATTTTGCAATCACAAAGGAGACCTAAAGCTTTATGTATAGTGGCATATAATATTCTACCATTCAGTAACTGAGTAACTGATTACCCCTAACCTATTTGAATCATTTGTTACCCTTAATCAGACATCGATCTTTAAGATTTTCCCATATAGCCCATGAACAATGACCTACCCCACCTAATTTGGCCTGATTTTCAATCTTTGTTCACCTGTGATCTACCTATAGACCTAAACTAGTCAAACCTGCAGAGACCCCATAACCTCAGTTATGTGACCTTTGAATGGTCTATTATAACCTAGCCTGTTAGATTATATCTTTTTCTTATTACTGTTTTAAGTTAGATACATAAATAATTTGAATTACAATAGGATTTACTTAATTTACATCAGGCATTAAATCGTTTAAAATTAACTGAATGTACAGCCATCTAGGAAGTATCATCACTTCCCAATCTAGCATACTACTAGGCAGTTCAATTAAATATATTGTTTAACCACCAAGATCTGATGTGGTCTTGATTTGAATCATTACTAATAGGTAGTTGCCACATGTCCTAGCTGCAACATGTATCCTCTGAGAATCAGCTTGGATTTTAGAAGTCACACTTCTCAAAGGTACAGTCCTGTAGTTGGCCATGTAACCAACATCTGTTAGAACTGGTATTCATCACTATGTACAATGTTACCCTATTGGTTTCATTAATTCATAATTCAAATTGATTAATGATTTAAGAATCCATGCCTAAAACACCAACATTCATTAATTTCTTTATCCACAATTAATCTAATTTCATATTAAGAACTTCATTAACTCATGCTTGCATTTATGTTCAACAGCTCATCATAAAAGGTAGTTATCCCAAATAGGGCAGCAAACATCAAACATTTAATTTTTTTAATGCAACCTAGTTGTCCAAAGAAAGAAGTGTATCATCCACCTAGGTTTTGAAGACTATAAAGTTTTACTCTTTAAAACATTAAGTACAAAGATTAAAGATCATAACCACCATTCCTATTTATTTTTATATTCATTTTGAGAGAGGAAGAGTCTTCACTCATGGTTAGATGTTAGGGTTAACATAACCTTTTTATCATTCATCACTCATATAGTTTAATTGTATGTCCAATACATATTTCATTATTAAACTATAGTTGTTTAGAAGAAAATGACATCTTTTACAATTTAAAAGTTTGATTATAGTAAGGGAGATTGTACTATCCCCTTAATCCAACTTATTAATTGATAACAGTAATAGTTCAAACAATAGATATAAAGAATATCGACAAGATATCATTACTTTTTCCTTCATATAAAGTATAAGATAATTTACACCACAATTTGGAGTCAGTCTCCAAACCTTCAAATTCATCAAGATAAAATATACATTTACAAGACTATGCATTTGAGGCATATTGCATGCTAATCAGCATTAAGATCATAAATTTTCTTTTTCAATACAACTCAATAATGAATTGAAATTCTTTACAAAAGATCTAGACTTAAATAAGCCATTACATCATAAAAAAAATTTCCTTCTTTTATCACTTACGAAGTCCATCTACAAAAATTGCTAGCACAGGTCAGTTCATTGAACTACAGCATGATAAGCACTAAGCATTAAAACGAAATGCATTCCACAAATTGTTCCATCAAAACAAATCTGCTTTAATGAAATGAATTAATAAGTATCATACAAATAAGCATAAGTAGTAACAACCAGAAAATAAGTGCAAATAATGAGTCTGAGTTCACTTTTAATAAAAGAGTGTAATATAATCAACAACATCTAAATTATAACATATATTTTAATTGACCCAATCAATTACTTTTTAAACAAACATGGATCTTGTTGTCTAATTATTTCATAATTCCTTCTGAATTGAAATACATAATTTAACTTTACTACGTAACAAAAGAGTTACTTACAGCATAGTACATATAGGATGATTCATCCTACAACTTAAATAAATAAGAAGAAGAATCAATACAGACTATCCACGATTCATAATTCATCTGAATAGATTAGTAAACTAGGTTCAAAAAGTACATAACTAATTACCTACACTAGCTGCTTCAATCAAGGAAACCAATAAAAGGATTCACCATTTAAAGAGACAACATCTAATACAAGAATCCCAAATCAATCTGAGAAGGGATAGAGAATCAAAAACAATCTAACTTGCAAGCCTTAAATAAATTCTACATTATAGAAGATATACATTCAAATGGGATCTGAAACCATACTCGTTCCACAAATCAAGGCAAGACTTACACAAGGATAGTATCTTCTTGTATCCATCCAAGGAAGATTCATAACAAGACTAGAGTGCTAAAAGAGAGTCCTTCCAATATCAAAATCCAAATGGAGCATGACTCATTCAAACAAAGCAATCGGTCTAACATGATTATGTTTTCCCTTCAACAGGACAGACTCAGCTGTTCACTTTTAACATCAATACAACAATTGACTTAGTACAAAATAGACTCAACAATCCACAAGGAAGTTTCTCGTCTCATAAGAGTGGTTTCCCACTATTTCCTACAATAATAAAAAGGATTTTGAATCAATTGAACCCAAGAAGTTGGCAATCTAACAATATTAATCACTCTATAGCCAAGAAGAGAGACTCAAGCTACAAATAAGTTCACCAAGGTGAACTTATCTTTACAAAAGTTAAAGGATCTCAAACACAGGCCTAAGATCCAATCAAGAATTTATTTCTTTTGTACTATACAATGAATTCCCATTTCTATTTCAAACTTAAAAGTTTTTTTGCTAGTTCCCAAAATGAAGAACACAAACAGTCCCTAAAAGTGTAAATAAATATGTTTAAGAAAGTGCATATTCCTTTTTCTTTTAAAACCCGGAGATTTGTTTAATGAATCCATTTAAGGAAAAGGAAATCACAAACATCCCTAAGAGATCACTAGGATCAATATTATTTAGAACCTCAAAGATTTGGGAATTCCCATTCTCAGATCCTAGGGAAGTCCAAATAACAGTACATTTTTCAATGTCATCGTGAAGTAAAAATTCAGTGAGACAAAACAAAGATGACATCCTACAAAAGATTCAATCTGATGAGAGAGTCCATCCTCTCTTTTAACAGACCAAAAATTTCATTTTAGGAGAGGATTTGACCTTAGTTTAGAAGAAACCTCAGGGAATATGACTTTGGAAGCTCAAGTATTGTCACCATCTTACCTCCAACAGAATGAAATAGAATCACAACAACTCAAGTTAATCTAATGAGGTACAAAGAAGGTATTCATTTCAGGATGAATTCACAAGAGGGTTATGATTATATGCTTACCTAATATGGGACATGAAGCAGGCTTCATAAACTATTAACGACTGTTCCGAAGGAACTATAGATCATCCAAACCCATAACAAGTTGTAGTTCTAGTCCATTAATCCCTTAAATAGAAATAGTCAAGATTTTCACAAGATGTGGGATTTCTCATCAATACAGAGGAGGAGAGAGTATCCTAGCATACTTATATGCCCTTACCAGTTTCAAGAACACGGATACAACCTAAAAGACACAAGTACCATGCAACCATTCCCACTAGGGATGAAGTTACACAGAGACTCAGATCTCAATCAAGATATTACATGTAAACTAAAACCAAATACTAAACTCTCAAGTATCTTTCGAGTATGGAAAGTTCCCAAAATGAGTTCAAGCATTTTCAAATCCCTGAATAAGGATCTTAATATGAGAACTTCCAGCTTAGCAGTACAAGTACAGAAAAAACTCATC
This sequence comes from Taxus chinensis, assembly GCA_019776745.2. Lineage (NCBI taxonomy): Eukaryota > Viridiplantae > Streptophyta > Pinopsida > Cupressales > Taxaceae > Taxus > Taxus chinensis. The sequence continues at coordinate 8,751 of JAHRHJ020000250.1, read as the reverse complement.
ATCTAGACTTTTAAGTTTATAATAATTTGCAAGTACTAAATATGAAAACCTACAAATTTTCAAATACGAATATTCAAACAAAATTTGTAGAACTACACAATAGATCCAAAATAAAACGGGGTAGAAAACAGAACACGAAGTTTCTTCATGGATCAAGTCTTCAACTGAAACACGAAGCCCTAATAAAATTTTAGAGCCATACTAGACAATGAATACCAGTTCAGAACAATACCAACCTTGAATACAAGTTCCAAAATGAAATTACAGATCTTCAAAACTCTGAGTTTCGCATGGATGGTCACCATTAAACTAGCACCAGAGAATAGTTTCCCAAAAAATGACATTACTATGCAATAGACTTTCATCCCAAGACATTTCAAAGATTCCTAAAAATATGCAATGTTTATAACTAGGACAAATGCAAACAAACATATATAGGTCTCATGAGAGAAGAGTTGTTTTAATGATTCATTTAGAATATTCAAATAAATCATTAATGGGTAGAGCCTATGATGCCTGATCCAGTGCTTCTAATATAATTCGAAGGAGACATCCATGGCCAAGATGCCTAATAGTCAATTATGATCAAATAAATATGAGATTATAATAGTTATTCAGTATCTTCAAGGTATTTCCCAGGTTACACTATCTCCATTAAACTGAATCCCACTCAACCTTACAATCATTTTATATTACTACCCTTTATTTAACATGGGAAAAAAAATGACAAGTATTCCACACTTGTATGGGTGTGACCATAATTATTCCTGGGTCTTAGACATACAAGGACATTATATTTTAACATATGTGATAAATCTGTATACATCCAATAATATGTTGGGCAAAGAAACATGGAAAAAAATCATCCATTTAGAGTAGTACAAATTGTAGAAGGTAATGGCATAAAAAGTCAAGGTGAGGCTATAAGGTCTGATTACTAAATTATCTTAAACCCATTCTGCACATATTAAGGTGCATAACTTGGCTCAGATTGCCAAAAGTAAAGGATCAAAGCTGCTATGAGTCTAAATTGACAGATACTTTCTCACTACGAGTTAAAATTCTTCTAAAACACATCTTTAAAACCTTTGAGTCATCCAACTGTTCATTACCTATCTTCTACTTCTATCAAGCAGACGAAGGATTTTAAAATTGCTGATAAGAAGAAGTTTGGTGGTAAGGATTTTAGAGGACCAATTATGACTATCTATGGTCTGACTTTTGTGCCCAACTAACAGATTTCACACATTTTTCTTCTCATGAGTACACTAAGGGGCCATCTTGACAGATTAGGCAGTGATATGTGTTATGAGTAAACTTAAACTAGTGAAGAACCTAATCTTCCAGAGCTTATACGTGTTGATGCAGAAAGACATTCATAAATATATCCCCTCAAGCACTTGATTAGACTCTTTGCAGTCTATCTGATCTCTTTCCGGATGATACGCAAAACTAGAATCTATGGTGAGTACATAGGGCTGCATTAAACATTTTCCAAAACCTTGATGTCATTCTGAGGAGAGGGGGCTCTATCAGATATGATAAATGCTAGGTACACCATGGAATCTGAAAATTGTGCAAAGTGTTGGGAGTATTTTGGCCAAGGTACAAGAGACTGATCCTTCAGATTACCAACAGATAAAACTGTGACAGAGCCCATCCTTAGTTTAGGAAGTCATCTAGGAAGCCTAACATCATCTCTCTTTGTTGTCATATTGAATCATGTCACAGGTAGTTGCATGTTTATTACTTGCCACTTGACAAACTGTGAGATTATTCTAGAAGGACTTTCCCTTAACTGGCTAAAATGCATATGGTCCAACGTTAACACGTTGACATTCAAGGTTAATCTGACAGCAAAGTCAATAACATCTTATTTCATCCCTTTGAATGTATGCAAGTAGTGGTTGTTTTGTTTCAACAAACAATCTTTCTAATATTAAAATCTGGTCTAGAAACATAGGTCCTTATCCTTGTTATATTTTAGTGGCATCTAAAATTTCATTTCTCAGGAGAGCCTTCACTTGGCGAAGGTGATGTAGAAATGGTTTAAAAAAACTTTTCTTTCACTTTGTTATCAGAGATAATCTGTAAGCCTGTGCATGTACCTCAAGCATGGTTTGAATATGCATCTTGGTGCTTTATTAGTGTTCTCTTTACTTGAGCCTGAAAGTGACAATCAGATCCCGTAGCACTGTTTACTTCATCCTTAAATTGAGTTCTCAATCTGGGCCTCTATAATAGCAGAACATATGCTTCCTATGACTTAGAAGAAACGGCCACTAACTGTTTGTGGCATACCTTTGTTGTAATTGATGTCAAAATCATTTTGACATAAAAAATCTCAACCATATTCATGGTTTTGCATTTAGAGTTGGCATGAGTGAAAATCTCCCCTCAGCACCAAAATGATCAATTTTCAATTCAACAGGTTTACCAATCCTAGGTACATACTTCCAAACTTGTTTTTCATGTGCATGTACATAAATGCACAATCCCCAGCACTTAAATCATGCAGAAGCATAGCAGGGTCTCAACTCATGTAGCTTTAGTAACCTTTCTCCTTGTGATAAGCTATCTCCATGATCATGGAAGTGACAAAATACCTCATAGAGGGTCACCAGATGCATCAGTGTGCTGATCAAATTTTCCCCATTAGGATCTGGTACCACTACAAAAGGTGTATGCAAAAGTTAAGGTACTTCCTGTCAAAGTTTTGAATACAATTTCACATTTCTCACTCCAAAATAGGTTCTCTATACCTTGGTTTGTAAAGGAACAACCTAAAATAGGTGCAGCCATCTTAGAATCACATCCTTTTACAAATTCTCTACCCACTAACTTTCAAAGCCCCATGAGTGCTTCAATAAGTTCATGATAGATTGCTTCCTCAGCTACAAAATGACACTACATGATTTTAGCTATCAATTCCTCTAGAAGTGATCCTGTTAAAATTCCATGGTGCTTACTCGATTACTTGTCCAAGGAGATAGTGCACTTCTGGGTTCCAGCAGAAAGAGCATTCAGATAACTTACCATATAACTGTCTCTTTCTCAAGATTTCCAAAACTAGCTTCAAATGCTCATGGTGTTCCTTTATGCGATTTTGGAATATATGAGAATGTCGTCCAAGAATACGAGAAAAAAAATTTCCAAGTATTCTTGAAAGATATTATTCTTTAAATTCATAAAAGTTGTAGGTACATTTGTTAATCCAAAGGGTAAAACTATGAACTCATAATGTCCATACCTTGTTTCTGAAAGTTTTTTTATGAATGTCTTCACCCTTCATCCACAGTTGATTATATCTAGATCGAAGATCTATATTAGAATATACCGATGCTCCATGCATCTGATCAAATAGATCATCAATCATAGGGAGTGAATATCTATTCTTGATCATTTCTTTATTTAACATTCTATAACCAATGCACTATCTAAGTGTTCCATCCATCTTTTTCACAAAAATTACAGGTGCTCCCCAAGGTGAAACACTTTGTCTAATCAAAACCTTCAAAAAAAAGTTATTATAACTAAGCCTTAAGCTCTATTAATTATATAGTAGTCATTCTGATACAGGTACCTTAGAAATAGGCTTGGTTCTATGGCTTGATCTCTATTGTGAAGTCAAACTCCCTTTTGGGTCGAAGATCTGATAACTTCTTCCGGAAACATGTCATTGAATTTTCGTAACAGCGGATATTGTTCCAAGATATCGCTGTCTATCTTCAGTTCTTTATGTAATATTTACTACGTATAAGGTACATCCTTTATTTTTTACCTTTTAAAGTTACATAGCTGATAATTTTCTAATATAAATAACACATTTCACACCGTGAATCTCTTGTTGTCTTATATACAGGTCATCTAAACAACTAATGTGTTTTTTGAAATAGTCCACTTTATCCTTATTTTCTACTAACCAATTAACACCTATGATTACATCATAAGACCCCAAAGGTGTAACATACAGATCAACTTCAGTGGAAAAGACTAGGTAAGTCAAGGACTTCTCCAAAAAGACACATACTAACTGTATGAACATCATTGCTTCCATAATGTAGAGTCCATATTTTATACATGTTTCTGGCTTTTCTTTTTATTTTTTATGCTAATTTACTAGAAATAAAACATTTAGTAGATCCAGTGTTAAAAAGAATAGTTATGGGCAAACCAAATAACTTACCCAGAACCTCTATGGGCATGTGGCATATTTCTCATCTTGCTTATCAGCTACTGCATCGTGTATCTTGTGCTGATCATTATGATCATCTTTTTTCAAAGGGCATTGATTTGTGTAATGATATCTTTGCCATAGTTATAACAGCCTCCTATACAGGTCCCTTTCTAGGATCAGGTTTATTTCTAGCCTTAGAGTTATCGTTCTGACTTCCATAAGGACTTTTGTCTAGTTATTATTGTTCCTGACAAAGATTTTTCTATGCATTGCCAGCAAACGTTGTTTGTTTCTGCTTTCTTATTAGTATCAGATGAAAAATTACTTTTCATTCTAAATTTCCTTCCATGGTCCTTTCTTAGGTGCAAGAGATGATGAAGAGGAGTTGGGGATTTTCTTCCTTACTTCCTCCTTATGAGCAGAAAATTTCCTTCAATTTTTGTTTCTGCCTTATGGCCTTTTTAACAACCCCTTCCATGCATGGTTAGGCTGTGAACATCCACCTCTCCTGCCTTTTCAACAACTGCTTCCATCATGGTTGGGCTGTGAACATCCACCTCTCCTCCTATAATGGTATTCAATCCCATGATGAATTTTCGTATCTTGAACTTCTCGTCAGTTTGGTACTGAGTTACATACTTTACGGAGTTTAGTAAACCACTCCCAATACTCAGTTACATGGTTAGCTTTCCTTGAGCTAAGTTATGGAATTCAGTAATTTTTTGATCATAGTAAAGCTGCGGAAGCCAAGCATCGTTGCCTAAAGTAACTTTTAAAATTAATCCCATGTGATATTATTTTCATCAATGTTTAGCTCAGCCTTACAATCTATCCCACCATGAAGATGCCTCATGGGAAAGTTGATATGCTCCCCATATCACCTTGGTTTCTTCTGAGAAATTACTTATTGCAAACTATTTCTCCATTTCGTCTGATCCAGTTCTCAGCTCCACCCCTTAGTGTGGTGCCATAAAACTTGTGGTGGACTCATCCTCTTTATATCATTAGTGAGTGTAAGCTACCAGCCTAGCCTTTTTTTATCATTAGTGAGTTCAACTACTAGCCTAGCCTTTTTTTTAGGTTGATCAGGTATGTTCACATTGTTATTATCAACACCTAAATTGGTGTTGTTCCTCAGAAGGTGGTTGATTGTTGTTACCAGCATCTTCTTCCTCCTCATTTCCCATTACTTGTTGTTCAAGCTACAGCAACAAAATCTCTTGTGTCCAACAGGGAAATAAGGATCTCATCGAGTTTCTGGGAAGTTGTTGCTCCTTCCTCAAGTAGAGGATTATTTGTAACATTTCCTCTTGTTCTAACCATTTTCTGTTAATTAAGAAAATTTAAGTTTCATTAGATTATGGACACAATAGGTCCAAGAGCTGCAACCTTTAGCTCTAATACCAAGATGTAACATTCCCATTTTAATACTTTAGAAACAAGGGAAAAAAAAATTGAAACATAATCTTCTCTGTTCTAAAAAAAACATCATTTAGAACACACATTCCATGACAATAAATCTCATAATAGATAACCATATGCAACTGTAATGACTCAGTATTACAACCGATCTCTCATTCCATGACTTGGTTACAAACCGATCTCTCAAGTTAAATTAAAGCATAGAATACGTTATGTCTATTATGTATACTTGGTTCTCCTACCCTATTTTGGGTACAGAATGATCTCTGTAAAGAATCTGTCTTAATATTTGTTACCAATATTCATCTGACATCACGTTGTCAATACACTAGATGACACATTACAACACAACCAACAGCTTGTGATACTTTGGCCAAATATTTTCAACATATTGTTCATGTTATTATTCCTAGACGGGATACTCGTCTTTCAAGAATACGTCCTTCACCTCATTCTTTTGTTTTCTAGCATGGTATTTACAGACTACCATCAGTCCACTTTCCCAAGGTTTGACCCTAACCCAGGTTAGCGACATAATTAGTTATAGGGAGACGCTCGTGATGACTTAGAGTATATGGTCATACTTGACTGACCTAAGTCGACCGAATGTGCCAAGGTACCACTATTCCCATTAACTTTCCATAGTCGACAGTAACAAGTTAAACTAAATAATCCACAAGGAAGTTTCTGTTTCTCAAAAGATTACTTCATACAAGATAGAAAGGGTAGAAAAACTAAATTCAAGAAGTCAAATAGACCTAGAATAATAATCACTCTACAACATGGAAGAGATTTGATCTATAGAGTAGTTCGAACAAACAGAGCCTAAATTTCCAAAATTTACAGGAAACTCAACAGAAAGGGTCCAATCCTAGAATTCATTCACCATTGTTTCATCAATCATATTCAAAATCCCTATTAAAACCTAGAAGTTCTTTCACAAGTTCCAAAAGAACAATAAAAAACTAAACACGTGGTTTATAGAAAACAATTCTTCTATTCTTATGAATTCAAACCTTATCGGAACAACAATATCAACAATAACCTAGTTCATATACAAAGAGAATCCTCGGACGGAATAATGCCAAAATATATATGCATTTATTCAACATTGTTTAAACACAAGTTTGAGTTCATACAGAAGAGAAAAGTATACAGTACAGTTCCAAATCCAAAGTATAAAAACTTAGCAAAACAAGATACAATCAATAAGAGTATTCAAATCCTTCTTTTAAAAACTATAAATCCATTCAAATGGATCTAAAAGAGAATACAAAAACCCAACACAAGTTTTAAGTCAAACAAGGTTTCAATAATACCCACGAACTCGAACTGAACAGAAATCCCAAGTAGAACAACTTTCACAGATCCATCTAACACATAAAGATCAGAGCATAGACGTTCACTACAAAGAAGGTATTTGTTAAAGTAAAATTTAACACAATTTGAAGTACGAACAGAACAGTTCCATATATTTCAAAAACCCATTACCGACTACTTTCAAAAGAGTTTTAATTCACACCAAAGGGTAAGTAAACAATATAGTCTTGAATGAGAGGTTCTATATCCTCACAACAAGATACAATTTCATAAAAGGTCAAGCACCCTTTAATCTGAACAATAAAATACTTTCAGTTGAAAACAAGACATGGGTTACCTAGAATAGAGGAAAACATAATATCCTCAAACATTTTCACGTCATTACATGTTCAAAGTAAATTGTACAGTCTGCGACAGGAGTATTGCAACTTCTTCAAACTCAAAGATGTATCAAAGAGACTACAATTTCAAACTCATATCAAAAACCATTTACTCAAGCTCTTTTCAACTAGATAGTCCCGAATACGAGTTCTAACCAAACACAAAGCCTCGAAAGTTCCATATGCATATCACCATTGAATTTGTGTAGAGAAAAACATCTGAAGACTAACATTATCATGAAATGGATTGATATCCAAAAATCACATAGATTCATTCAATCATGAAAGTAAATAACCAGACAACACATGACAGATAAACAAATATCTCAAGAGATTAGAGTTATTTAAATGAAACATTTAGAGGAAAGCAAGAAATCTTAATGGGTAGATCATATCATGCCCGATAGTGCTTCTACCAATTCAAAGGAGGCTTCCAGCCGAGCTTCCAACTCTTCTTCTCCTCCAAGAAAGATCAACCAAACATTTGTTTCTCCAATGCCTTATATACTTTACTTGAATCAAAAATAGACAATAGAAACCAAAAATAGCCATAAAGTGAAAATTAATTTGTTGGTTCAAAGAACCAAATAGCTCCATGTAGAGAAAAAATCACAAAGCATGCAAGACTAAACAACCCTCAAAAACTCCTCCCACATTGTTTCCAACATGGTTTGCTCATGAAAAATGAGATTCATTAATGTCATTCATTACAAAATTCACACTTGGGGGGGGGGGGGGGGGGGGGGGGGCTCATCAGATCTTGAGGGTGGAGAGTGTCCCCTCCCAAAAGGGGAAAGCCCCCCATCCCGATCTCTGATGAGACAGCCCCCCCCCCCCCCCCCCCCCCGAAGATGGAGGCCCCGATAGAATCTATCTCTCTATGCCACCACTATCCAGAATTGGTGAAACCTATTTCAACTTTAGCATGCATTTCCAACATTAGTGAAGACTCCACGTAAGTCCCACTAATGTTTCACACTTCTACCTAATCTGGAAGTCGATTGGCATTTAATACCAAAAATCAAATCTCATGAATAGCTTAGGAACCACCGCCTAGCCTCCCATTTTCCATATGACTCTTAGGTCCCCTTTCCACATCTCATTAGTTTAGGATAGGTTCCATTAGCTTAGGATAAGACCTTAGGCTAGTTTAGAAATAATAACCTTAGGTTTAAAAATCATTTAAATAAGTAATTTCCACCTTAGGTTAGATCAAAATTCATAACCAAATAGTATTAGGTATTAGGTTAAAAATAGCCTAGCATTACCTTAGGTTATTTCCCCCTTATTCCATTTAGTACAACAACTTAGGTTAGGATGCCATCCCAAAAAAATAGATATAGGTGGCATGTAGGTATAATACCTTAGTTTAGGAATCCCGCTAGGATAGATTTCATAGGTCTAGGACTTAGATTCCCTTCATAGTCGTGAAGCAAGCTTCATTCCACTTAA
>JAHRHJ020000249.1:0-89810 GCA_019776745.2 Taxus chinensis | reverse complement strand
AAGAAGTAGTACCTGTAGCTCATCCTAGTTTTCTTGATTTCTTACTTTTGATTCTTGAAACTATCTTATTCGATAAAATATGACATTAGATCATCCTTTGAGCTTGTAAATTGTATTATTATCAATATGATATAACTTTAGTTGATCAACATAGGAAGTATTCGTCGGGAGACCAAAATATCGTTCAAATACGTCGGGTGACTACTCGGACTCCGTGGCACCTAGAGAGGCCTTGTCTGATCCGACACCTCGGCATACGGACCCTCTACAATAGCCTCTCTCATTTTTTTCCTTCTCATTTCGGTGCTCTCGCTGTCCTAATGTTTGCAAACACGTGAAATAGTGCAGTTGGAGCCAGTGTAAGGTTGCCAAACACTGTATTTTGCAAACGGTGGGCCGTGGCACCGAACCGCTTGCGCCGACACGTCCGGGTGGCCAGGTGAACGCTAGAGGAGGCGGTGTTTCGGTGCGCGAAAGGGTCGTTGATTCCGGGCTACTTCGTTCGGGCTTAGTCCCTTAAGAGCCCTGAGACCAAAATATCGTTCAAATTCGTCGGGTGACTACTCGGACTCCATGGCACCTAGAGAGGCCTCGTCTGATCCGACACCTCGGCATACGGACCCTCTACAATAGCCTCTCTCATTTTTTTCCTTCTCATTTCGGTGCTCTCGCTGTCCTAATGTTTGCAAACGCGCGAAATAGTGCAGTTGGAGCCAGTGTAAGGTTGCCAAACGCTGTATTTTGCAAACGGTGGGCTGTGGCACCGAACCGCCTACGCCGGCACGTCCGGGTGGCCAGGTGAACGCTAGAGGAGGTGGTGTTTCGGTGAGCGAAAGGGTCATTGATTCCGGGCTACTTTGTTCGGGCCTAGTCCCTTAAGAGCCCTGAGACCGAAATATCGTTCAAATTCGTCGGGTGACTACTCAGACTCCGTGGCACCTAGAGAGGCCTCGTCTAATCCGACACATCGGCATACGGACCCTCTACAATAGCCTCTCTCATTTTTTTCCTTCTCATTTCGGTGCTCTCGCTGTCCTAATGTTTGCAAACGCGCGAAATAGTGCAGTTGGAGCCAGTGTAAGGTTGCCAAACGCTGTATTTTGCAAAGGGTGGGCCGTGGCACCGAACCGCCTGTGCCGGCACATCCGGGTGGCCAGGTGAATGCTAGAGGAGGTGGTGTTTCGGTGCGGGAAAGGGTCGTTGCTTCCGGGCTACTTCGTTCGGGCTTAGTCCCTTAAGAGCCCTGAGACCAAAATATCGTTCAAATTCGACGGGTGACTACTCGGACTCCGTGGCACCTAGAGAGGCCTCGTCTGATCCGACACCTCGGCATACGAACCCTCTACAATAGCCTCTCTCATTTTTTCCTTCTCATTTCGGTGCTCTCGTTGTCCTAATGTTTACAAACACGCGAAATAGTGCAGTTGGAGCCAGTTTAAGGTTGCCAAACGCTGTATTTTGCAAAAGGTGGGCCGTGGCACCGAACCGCCTACGCCAACACGTCTGGGTGGCTAGGTGAACGCTAGAGGAGGTGGTGTTTCGGTGCGCGAAAGGGTCGTTGCTTCTGGGCTACTTCGTTCGGGCTTAGTCCCTTAAGAGCCCTGAGACCAAAATATCGTTCAAATTCGATGAGTGACTACTCAGACTCCATGGCACCTAGAGAGGCCTCGTCTTATCCGGCACCTCGGCATACGGACCCTCTACAATAGCCTCTCTCATTTTTTTCCTTCTCATTTCGGTGCTCTCGCTGTCCTAATGTTTGCAAACGCGCGAAATAGTGCAGTTGGAGCCAGTTTAAGGTTGTCAAATGCTATATTTTACAAACGGTGGGTCGTGGCACCGAACCGCCTACGCCGGCACGTCTGGGTGGCCAAGTGAACGCTAGAGGAGGCGGTGTTTCGGTGCGTGAAAGGGTTGTTGCTTCCGGGCTACTTCGTTCGGGAAACCCTCTACAATAGCCTCTCTCATTTTTTTCTTAGTTGCTTAAGAGGCCTGAGACCAAAATATCGTTCGGGCTTAGTCCCTTAAGAGCCCTGAGACCAAAATATCGTTCAAATTCGACGGGTGACTACTCGGACTCCGTGGCACCTAGAGGAGTCGTTTTCAAAATTTACAACTTTTTCAAAATTTATAACTTTTTCAAAATTTACAACATTTTCAAAATTTACAACTTTTTCAAATTTTGCAACTTTTTCAAAATTTGCAACATTTTCAAAATTTACAATATTTTCAAAATTTACAAACTTGACTTTTCAAAATTTACAAATTTTTCAAACAATGTTCAAGCTTCTCTTAGCTTCGAGAATTTAAAATTCTCTACTAACGATACCAACCACGTGAAGGTGGAAGCTTTTCTGGCACCACTAACCTAAACATAAAATTGTTAGTCAAAGAAATTTAAGTTTCAAATCAAAACCATATACTAGATCTATATACATGACACACAAAATACACAAATTTAAAATAAAATATATTCAAACTTAAATCTAGATCTTTAAACTAAAAAAATAATATATATATATATATATATATATATATATATATATATATACGCTATATAAATTGAAACTTGAAATTAAATATATACCAGACATGTGAGCATTGTAAATTCATTCCAATGAACCATCAGGATCGGATCTACTCTGAATAGCAGACAAGATTGCTTCATGATCTGACTCTCGAACCTTCCAAAGAATCTTGTTATTAGGTCTTCCTCGATATCTATACAACTGAATATTTGTCGCTAGAACTAGATGTGAATATAAGAGTATTTTCCTGTGTGTCTCAAAGTCTTCAAACACCCAAACAGAGGAGTTTTTTAATGGATACCGTCGAAGCCAAGTTCCAGTAACTACCACTGACCCTGTAGGATACTCAATCTCTTCGCCATCTATAATAGGAGAAGTCAACTTCTTTCTTTCCTCGATGCAACGACATAAGAAATAGTCTGTTCCTTCTTCATTGTCTTCTGTCGCAATTACTGCAAACACATGTCCTACAAAAAAATAACCAAGGTTGAAAAACTCAAATTTAAATTACATATTAAAATTTCAATGGACATAACTCAATACAAAAATTAAATAAATAACTGGATAAATACCTTGTCGCACCAAAATTGAAATTTCGTCAAAGTCCTTGGATGTTGTAACTTCATCTGCAGAAACAAGTTGTAGTGCTTGTGGAGGTTGATAACTAGGAAGCGGAGTTAGAGGCCTACAAATCCATCCTTCCACCCATTCTTGTGAATCACACTCAGCAGTGACAAATTCGATACAAGATGCACAAAAACATGTCAACTTTCTTGTCCATACGGCCCACGAAGTAGCGTCTGAGCTACAAAATGAGTGCATATCACTGGACCCAGTGAGTGTCATACAATCCTCGTAGTTAGCAATATGTTTTTCCTCTATCAACCAAAAATATCTGCAAACTGTGGAATTTTCTTGAGAACCTCGGGTCATGTTGTCAGTACACCATTCCACTATGCTCTTTGCATCTTTTAATTTAGCACCATCTTTGTACTTCAACTCTTCTCTTGCAAGAGCTCTTTTCACACATGCCCCTGCACCGTCATGCTCTCCTTTTCCATGTCCAGCCTCAGTGAAACTCCAAATATGTTGCACACCCATCTTGACATGCATTCTGCTCATCCAATAAAACATTCGTGCATTCTTAAACTGAGACGTGCAATTATCTGACCATATATAATGTTGTTTGAAGTGGATGTCCCTATCAGACAAGTTTCCATAAAATAACTGGAAACACCCTTGCACAAATTCAGTAGAATGAGTACGATCATCACTGATATAAAAGTGGTACTCTCTTAAAAAATTTCGATCATTCTCTGTACTGTCAGGAGAATGTAGAAATGCTATATGCACAAAAATGGCAACTTGTACTGAGTTGTAATATTGCGATTGAACCTCCATTTGTGGTTGCAATGTGTAATTCTCTGCAAAATCGACCACTGAAACAATAGTACCAATAGGAAATGTGTCTTTGCATAGCTTGAATTGTTCATCCAACCATCGAGCTCTATGTGTATGCCTCGCATACTCATAAACAAGTTCATCCTTAAATTTTCTCATAAATTGAAAAATGGGCATTTGTTCTGTAACTAGCTCACACCGTTTCGATTCTTTTCCATCTTTCAACTGGTATGCAACTGATTTATATTTATCAAATTCAACTAAATTATGTCCTATTGTACCTTCCATTTGCTCATGGATGCAACTTTCCAATTTAGGTAATCCGCCGCATGTACTACAACTTTCATCTAAACAATCCTGACTATAAAAAAATTGTCCAACTTCTTTTTCACAAAATATAGTAGGAATGAAATCCCTAGAAGATATTGGTGGAACTTGAACACCACATTCAGATAACATAGTTTCAGAATGAAAAATGGAACGAATACGTAAAAATTTAGCATAATGCATTGCAAATTCAACATGTTGCCTACAACAACAAGTGGTGCGAGCATGGTTGATTTTCACATAGAATGGTTTCAACATTTCAAAAAAACGTTGACTAATTTTAATTTCCAGATTCTCTTGTTCAAACTTACGAAAAAATTGAGTTTGAGTCATATCTAAGAAATGCTTTGGATGTGGTTCACGATTAGTAGAACCAACTCTCCGTTTTATAACATCTCTTGTATTAGGTGAAACTCTAGTGTTATCATGCCAAAATTTAATAACAACTTCTCTTATAGCATCAGAATTATTTTTGTCCTTACGCGGTGCTCTAGCAGAAAATGCCCAAAAATCGACATTATTGAGTGACTGAAGGATATTACGTCTTTCAATTGCTTTCATTAGAGTTTTTCGATTAACTTGCAACATTCGACTTGTTTGCGTAATCAAACGTTGTTTTTTTATTGATTCACTTACAACACTAGTAGCAAGTACACGACGCACAATATTACTATCCCTAGTGCGTCTCTTTACACCAACAGTGTGATATGCATCATGAAGGTTTTCAACAATTGTAGAGGTTTGACCACGTATGTTAGATGTTGTCAATCCTAAGGTGTTTAATGTAGGTCTCATTTTAATCAATTTCATCAAACTAACCAACAACTGACATCTTTGGGAATCATTTAAAATTTCAAAATGATTATCCCAAATTTCACTAGCTTTTCTTCTGATTTGTCGTTCAGAAAGTTTGTCAGACATTGGTTTCAAAATGTTTTCATCAATTTCAATCAAAAAATTAGGTTTCTTATGTAAAATCCTAGGAGGTGTTTTTGTCAAATTTTGTTTGTCTACAGTTTCAACATGAATTTCCTTATTCACATTTTCATTGTCTCCTTCAATTTCAACATTTGCTACATCATGAGTATTTAATTCTTCTTCAACATTGACAGTAAAAACTTCTTCATCACGAGTATTCAATTCAACTTCAACATTGACAGTAGAAACATTACCTAGTTCTTCATTGCTTACAGTAGTTGGGATTGAAGATGAACCTCTTCTAGATTCACGAAGTTTCCGCATCCGCTCAGCATTTTCAATTTTGTTGGCCTCTAATTCGTCTGGTGTTTTTTTACTTAATGACTTCCTTTTTTGACTTCGTTTTTTGTCTCCCATGATGTTTTGCTTTCGGTGATAAAAAAACGTGCCTGGAAAAAGACAGAATTTCGCAGTAATTCATACGGTAAGGTCAGAGAGTAAAAATCACATGGTAATTCGGACGTTGGGATGTGTGTAAATATGGTTTATAAACCGCGAGCGCGCTTTATAAACCGCGAGCGCGCTTTATAAACCGCGAGCGCGCTTTATAAACCGCGAACGCGCTTTATAAACCGCGTTCGCGGTATTTTTACAAAAAAACCGCGATCGCGGAGCTATTTGCCGAACCTTAGCCTCGGAAAATCTTTGTTTTTCCCCAACCAAAGCTATGGAAGGTCATTATGAAGTGCAAAAGATCAAAAAACCTCAAATCTGCTCTTCCAAAGACTTGAACCATGCTAAAAAACTGAAAACATTTCACAAAAATGGTGCCATCACGTAGGGTAGACTCTTAGCTTTGTAAAAATATTGTTTTTAAAGTGAATAGAATAAGATAAATATCATTTTATAATTTATTACTAACAATAGGTCCTTAAGACATTTTTTCCCGTGAATGTTCATGTCTACGTTTAAGACTGTAACTTTTGTTTCGCTTATCAAAATATGATAAAAATTATACCATCCCAAGCGTGGACAAATTCTATGCACCTTAAAAAAAATAAAAATTGATTTCGATATTTTTTGATATAGTTATGGCGGGCAAACGGAAAGCGCTCCATTTTCTAAATATTTTCAGACCACTTTCACGGAAAAAATCATTAAAAAAAAAATATTGCTAAAAAAAATACAAAATAAAATCCATCCCAAGATAGACAACTACATCTAACTTTTCACCAAAGGAAAAAAAAAAATAACAAGATTTGGTCATCCAAAATGCGGGCAAACGGACTACAATCTTATAAGTTTTTTCGAAAAAAAAAAGTAAGTCATATAATTTTAAGTGTTTAATATAGCTAAACTTGTCCGTTTTTTACAAAAATTAGTATTTTAGAAACTAGATTCCGAATGCTACGATTCATATTTATATAACTTTTTCTAATTTAGAGTGCATGTATAGCTAATAATCCCTACAAGTTGAGATTTCACTGTTTTTTGCAATATGACGTCCACGGATGACCCTATATTTGTCCATCAACTTGGTGCACTTACCCCGGACCCCCGGCAGTCGGAAAGTGTTCTGATCTGCATCCCAATAAGAAAATAAGTCACAAAGGATGTGACTCGATGGTGCGACATGAGGCACACATGATATATGCAGTATACCGGCCCTCTGCAATGTGTCCTCCTCGTCTGGTGAGAGGGCATCCAATACCCCGGGGAACCAATCACACTCCCTCTCTCTGCTCCATCTGATATACTCTTCTCTCGCCTGCATAGACCCAAAAACACACAAAAAAAAACTAAGTTAGCATCCAGGCAATATCTGAGAAAGTCATAAAAGCACGTAGAAATGATAAAAATACAAACACACAGTTTCAAAAATAGGTTCTTTTTGCATTTTGTGCAAAACCACCACCCTGAGTAGGGAGGCGGTTTTGTGCAAAACCGCCACCTTGAGCAGAGGAGGTGGTTTTGTAATCACCGCCCTGGCCAGGGCGGTGGTCGTGGTCTGAAAACCCGCGCGGGCTGTTAACCCCAAAAAGGCCTAAAATGAGTGCCAGAAATAGACCATTTAAACTAAAAACAAAGCCTACCCAGTAGGCGCCCCCCCTAGGTGGACCTTTTGAACCTAGCATTTTCAAAAATGACCCCCCCATTACAGAGTGAATTTAGCATTTCAATTTTAAGGGGGGGGGAAAACACATAAACTGAAGAAAACTAACCTGTGATCACTGAGGTCGGTGTTCTGCTCGTGGAGGCATGATCATGATCCCGCTGCGAACATTTTGACTCTACTCATGTGAGAAACTGTCACCGTGGGTCCCAAAGCTCAAAAGCAAACAAATCGACTCGCACAAATGAATAGGAAAATGGGCCCACTTTCATATATATAGCGTTCATGTTTCGTTTCAAAATGAATTTTTAGCAGGTTTGGAGCGGTGATGGAGGTAAGTTCCTATCCCCGCAAAAATGGTATGTCCTCATTCCCTATTGTTCTTAGTGTTTATTTTTCAAACTATTGTATCTATCTGCACTTGAGCTCTCTTTTCATTTTGTAGGTAGTGGGAATTTTGGATTGCGTTATCTCAACACACAGACGAGTCAGGGATAGCTTCTAACTTCCCATTTCGGGACTGCCATACTTGGACCCCCCGTTTTTATGCCTCTTTATGGCTAAAACACTTCTCCAAGGGGGCAATATGTACGTACCCAAAATTGTAAGGTACTGTACTGCCGGAACAGTGTAACAAGTGCCCCAATGATGATACAGGTCTCCTCGCAAGGTGTTCGGGATCTGGAAAAGCTCTCGAAGTATGCGTTAACATCCCGCATGCCCCGCTTAGCCCCCATGCATCCTTTGTTTTTCCCTTTTTCCCTCTTTCTTGGCCTTTTGCTCTTCAGTGACAAAACCGCTGCCCTGCCTGGACGGCGGTCTAGCGACCGCTGCCCTGATCAGGGCGGTGGTCCTGTAATTGCCGCCATGCTCAGAGCGGCGGTCCTTTTACTCATTTTCCAGAAAGCTTTTTTGACGCGACTCACATAAAGATCAACGTTTCACCAACTTTTCCTTTGCTGACTTGGGCATGCATTTATGTTTTTGGTCCCCTGGAATAGTGTTTTTTCCTTTGTTTATTGCTTGGAGTTCAATTTGGTTTTGATCTTTGGGTGATTGCAATTCCTATAAATAGATGGCTTGTGCTTAAGCAAATGGCCTCTGAAGTTTGTTCTCTGGGTTCCTCTTTGCAATAGTTTTCCTTAGCTTAGAGTACAGTTTTGCTTCATTGAGTGCTTTGGTTAGTATTGTGTTGCAAGCTGGTAAGCCACATATAAATGGTTTGTGCAAGTGCAGTCATTAGGATCTGGCCACTCATTTTACTTCTCAATACTTCTCATTCTTCAATGTGTCAGTTTATTAGTTTTTTTAGTGATTGCCATAGTGTCAATCCTTTGCATGTTTAGTGTAGCATTGACTCAGCTGTTAGTAAGCCACATATCCATCTTGTGCAGGCGAGTGTTGTTGTTTTATCCAATCCATTAGAGTAGAATAGCTTAGGAAGCCATTAAAGTTGCAGGTTTTTCTCTTCAAGACAGGATAGTTTCAGGTTCTGGATGCTTTATGTTACATGACTTGCAGTAAATCCCGCTAGGAATTGCATAAGCCAAGCTCTGTACTCTTGCGCTATCCCTCTCCTACTCGCATTGTATTCAGTCTGCATTCTGAGGTTGTCCTTGTCCCAACATCTACTTCTGTTGATGCTAGCATTACACTCTTTTCTGGATCCACGTGAACACAAAGAACGAGGAAATCATACTGAGGGGACAAGATCACACACACCATCAGATTCGCCACTGTTCTGCGGAATCCAGGTTCTAGCTTTCAAAGTTCTAGTTAGAATCATATCAAATAGAGTAGATAATCACTTCTTTTCAGTTAATTTTATTCTCGATATTGCCAGGGAAGCTGTGGGGATTGATAGTTTCTGAGAAACTATGATTCACTCCTCACTTCTGAGGTAGGATCGAGAATCTTGCTAATAGATTAGATAAGTTATTTCATTATTTAGAATAGATCTACAAATTACACAGACAAATAACTACACTCGGTTATTTTGTTTGTTTTAAATTATTATTTAGTTGTCAAATTCTAGATACGTTTAAATAGCTGCTTTCTTGCATTAGAAAGGTTTAAATCATCAGAAAATACAAAAAGAAATTATATATGTTCTAGGTTTATTCCAGTATGACTTAAAATTTCACTTTGTTGTAGTTATATTTATATTACTGTTTTGTATGACAATCACGGGACCTAGGGAGCCCAGGGAATACGTATTTGAGCCAATCGTGCCTCAGCCCAATCTCGTCATAGCAATAGTTGACATAGACCAGAACCTTAGAATACAAGTCTTCCAAACAACAACAGATTTACGACAAATCAGCTCTCAGTTGAGAGGATTAAATATAGAAGACGACCAAGCACACACGTTTTGGTCAAATCAACCAAACTACAGATTACCCTAGCAGCAAACATACACATGACTGTAGAAGGGTTCGAAAGAGAACAAAACTTTGGTTGTGATCCTTTGGTCCCACAACCAGATGCAGGAGACACTCTCACAGACATAGATACCAGGCCTAAAGAATCCAGGTTGCAAGAACACCTGTGAGGTATTCTGAGAAGATCGCGTAGTTATTGATCCTAAACATAGAAGCTAAGAAAGCATATGATTATTGGATACTAGGGATTAGGACTTGATTTCGTACATGACCATAGCAGGACCGCAACAACCACAGAGTCTACGGTTGTGATCCACAAATCCCACAACCTAACGAATCCATAAGTCAATCAGACATAGACACTGGCCTACGCACACTAGTATTCCAGATCTACTCCACTTCCACCTATCATCATCGAACAAATGTCCTTGCTAGATACAACAGCTAACAAAGCTAGAGAGTTCTGGACTAGGCCAGAGAATCGTCCATAGAGTCAATTACTATTCCACCATCCACCATATGACCTTATCTGGAGACATACACGAAACTATCCCAGGTCATTTTCCACGTATTCCACAACCCATAGATCGAATCACACCAGAGCTCGATATTGATTGGAGCCTTCGAGCAGTCATCCTTGCCGATCGATCTATCACACCAGTCCAGGTTAGAAGGGCCTTCTTTGCCTTAGATTCACAGATTCCATTAGTGCGTGTTGAAGACATTAGATTGCCTAACTAGTTCATGTTTGCATCCCACTACATATTCCATCCCCACCGGCTGTCTCGGCATGACCTTGGGAGGTCGGGTACGCGGAAGAGTTACCTGTAGATTTCCATGCTCGCTTGTCGCTTTTCTGGCGTACAGTGACCTCTATTTATATGAAATAATATTTAGAAGTTCTCTCTGAAGTTTCTATTTTTATCCCAAGTTATCAAAATATTTATCTACCAATAATGGAATCCAATTGAGTTTGTGTGCTTGCTAGCAAGGGTCACTTTGAATGAGAGGTACTCAACTCAAGAAAGTTTGACTTATTGCTCAGGACTTCCCATTGTTATTAATGCAATGTGAAAGAATGAATTCAATGTTGCCTTGTAAGCAAGTTATACCCATTTCTCAAATCTTAAGCAACATTTTTTAGACTTAATGGAATATCGTTTGATGGACTCGAGATGGTAGCAATCTCATTCCTCCCATTGATTGAGATTACTCATGCAGACTAAATTGCATGTAGTTATATGCCTTTAAGTTCTTACAACAAATTGAAATTCCCTCGGCAATTATGTCTATAACCTGATGATAAAGCTAATGTCATCCTCATCCTTCCATTAGAAACAACAATTCATGTTAAAATTGTCAATGTTGCTTATCCTCGTATTTTGATCCATGACTGAACAAATATGTCAGATTGGGCCTACTAAAGCATATTTGACAGCTAAATGTATTCTGCAGTAAACTAGTGTGCAAAATCCTCTTAGCATTTCCTATAGCTGACCATTG
This sequence comes from Taxus chinensis, assembly GCA_019776745.2. Lineage (NCBI taxonomy): Eukaryota > Viridiplantae > Streptophyta > Pinopsida > Cupressales > Taxaceae > Taxus > Taxus chinensis. The sequence continues at coordinate 78,639 of JAHRHJ020000249.1, read as the reverse complement.
CATATCTAATTCTAAAGGCCCCACGGTTTTTTCACACACTGGCTCAACCACTAGAACTCATTGTATAAATAGTTTTCCATAACATATTTTACCCTTTAACTAGATTTCAAGGATAAAAATATTGATTTCAACATCCATTTCCTTAATTTTGTGAATCACACAAACCATTGTTATTGTCAATGTCTTGGATGTGTTGAAAATATTAGTATAATTTATCACCTGTGAAATAGGTAATGTTCCTATAATGCCACAACTAGAATTTGTCATTTCATCCATTTATGTAAAGAATGAGATTATCTTTAAAAATCATTGGAATTGACAATATTTGAGAGGTCTTTGAGTCCTAGTTTAACTCAATATAGATGTGCCAAATTACATGAGTTGACATCCAGAATCCTTGTGTAGATTCAGGATTTTAAAATATTATACCAGGCCTGGAGTTATGTAGATATTGAACCATATTAAAAAACTGAGAGCATGTGAGTATATCTTTGTTGAAAATCAGGTATTCCTCTTCTAGTTAAACATTCAATGCCTGGTGGTCTAATCTTGTTACCCTATTTGGTAGAAAAGAATGGCGAACATCCTTACTTGTGTATTTTAGACCTATCTTGAATAAAGCATTCATTGGTGGCAAGGCTTCAAAATCCACTGCCCAATTCTATCACTGGGAAAGTCACTAGATCCCTTGGATGGTTATACCCTCAATACAGATCAGGATTTTGTCCAAGTCAACACCAAAGATCAACAAGAGAGAACAAAAAAACTTGAAGGACCTCAGAATATGGTGGGTATTTATGGTAGGTGGGTAATTAATTTTGAACTTGTCCAATGCTGAAAAAGCCAAAAATACAAGACTTCCAAATTTGCCGAATGGACATCGGCTTTTCATGAAGTCTTGGAAACCTCAAATTTGATAACCCAAAATTCTTGTGATTAGATGTGGCAACCATTTTCTGAAAGACTAAAATTTTGATTTCATGATGTTTTTAAGAATCAACATTTTCAGCTCTGCAAATACTAAGGAATATCATTGAATCTCAAAAAAGATTAGCCTTTTTAGTCTATCAGCTGGTGAAATTACCTTGGACAATATTGTTTTCATTTAGGCAAGGTTACAGCCCTTGAAAATTGATTTCAGAGTTTCATTGAATTGAAGGTATCTAACCTCCACACTTGAAGGACCATTGCAATACTTAAGGTATCTTAAATGATTAAGCGTTAATTAAAATTTTCTTGGAGTGACCATAAACTTTGTTCCCAAGATTTGGCATCCCAGATTTTATATGCATAAGTCACACCATCACAAATAACTTGTACGTTAAAGAAGAGATAAACTGTTTGTCTCTTAGACTAGTGAAGGAATGCTTTTCCCAAAGTGTTCGACTTTGCCATAATACCAAAACTATCTCTAGATTGTAAGGAGTCGTTCCTATTCCTGTGATACATGAACTCAAATTGTAGAATGGACATTATATCATATAGGGAATGGGATCCAACTTGCCAAGGAGACAATGGTGAAAACCATTTTAGCCATATTAACTAAACTTGATAATGATGAATTCAATAATGTTCTCCCATAAACTTCCTTGTAGCATGGAAATGACAGTGAAACAAGATTGAAGTAGGCATGAACCTTGTCCCACTAAAGGTAAGTTTCTTGATTACAAATAAGTATCATTAAACAAAAAATAGTTAAAGACTTGGATAAGAACCTAACATGCCCACAATTAACCAATGTTGCCCAATTTTAAGATCAAAATGGTTGTTTTAAAGTCTCATATAGAGTGTTAAAATTCATTTCATTATGCATATTTTTTTTATCCACATGTATTGGAAATGATTACATTACAATGAGCCAAGATGAACATGTTGGATTACAAATTGAATAGTGAGGTTTGATGTTCCAAAAATTCCTCTACTAGAAAGAGAAGATTCTGGAAGGTGTCCAAAAAACTTGCTGACCCTTTGGAAATGAACCTTCATGTGCCTCTACAAAATTTATGTTTTGAATTCAGAGACAACATGCTGAAATAAAGAATTCAGGTAGACCTCTTTCTTCAACCAGAAATCATGCATTCAAAACTGATTTGACAAGAATGTTTAGTGCCACTACAAGACCCATTGACCTCTATTTAGTTGGGTTCTCATTGTTTGGCAAGAAGTCTAAATTATAGGAAGATTGACATACCTCATTGAGATTTTTAGGTTACACTGATATACTTAGAACACTAATTTCATCGCAACATGGTGGAAAATGTTGTTTACCTTACTCATACTAACACGTGAAAGGTGGTCTTTCCTACAATTAATGGTTATTAGGTAGACAATTAGAACTATTGAAAGTTCTTAGAAGATGAAAATGCCTCATGGTAAATGCATCCATCTCAATGTACTATATCTTAAACGTTATGGTACTTTATTTCCATATGATTCATGTAGAAAAAAAGGGGTGGCTAACATACTATAAAAAATGCTTACGAATGGATTAGAATATTGTTTCAGAATTGTCAAAATTCGATTGCACCCTGGAAATGTGAATTTTGGCTTCCACTACTCCTGCCAACCTATTTCTAACTGATTAACCATTCATGCAGATGGGATCTTGACTTCCATGACATGATATCCTTCTACCTTGAATACAAGCACAGAAGTGGATACTTATTTTGATGCCAGAATGTACTTTATATGTCTATGAATGAATGGAGTTAGCCTTAAAAGATCTATAACGAGACTTACAATATTAGATGTGCTTACAAAGGTATAGTTTGTAGATTTGGTGTTCCAGCTTACTTCAACAGGATTATTTCTAGATAATGCTGTAGCTATTTAAAATGCCATTGCTATTTGATAATAACAGATTATGATGTCAAGCATGGTAATCTATTTAAGTACTTCATCGTAATGATTACTTCTAGTAATATTTGTAATGGATTAGCTATAAGCAATGTCAAGTAAGTCCCTCTTGAGATTAATTGGAGCCTAACAGTTGATTCAGGATAACCAAATATCTTGACATCTAATGATCAACCATTCACTCCCTTCCTTATAAACTGACAGCGTGACTTGTAAACATATCAGTGCTGGCAATGAGTCTCAAAGTATGCAAATTGTTTGATGGTTCAAGGATATCATTAGTTGTCAGTAATTCCTAAACATTCAGTTGAGTTTCCCGCATTGGATCACAATTGCATTAGATTAACAATAATTGATAGAATGAGTCCATTGTCAGGTACATATATACTTGAAGGAACTTTAAGATAAAGTCTTCAGGAGGCAAAGAGATCAAGCTCATAATGAACATGAAAAATGGATCAAGGTGTAGATCTTCAGTCCAAAAATAATTATGTTAAGTAGGGCTAAGGATCAGAGTCTTGAATGAAGGAGATATGTTTGCTTTGATTCAATCCTCCTGCTTGTATCATGTAAAGCTAATAGGTGTCCACACAGAACCCATTGATAAAAATGTATGGATCTCGCATCCTGTAACACCTTCCAATGATTTGTTCAGCTAAAGGGCACTGGGAAGGGGACAACTACACATGCCACATTTCAAGTTACCAATGGTACAAAAATATGAAAATGTACCCATAGGAAATTCTCATTCCTATTACCAAATTGGTACATTTAAAATGTCAGCGCATGTTTATTTGACAATCCTTATGGAAATGTGTTTGTCAATTTTTTGAGTCAAATGGATAAAAATTGTCTCTTTTAATAAAGATGCAATTTGTGTGAACAGGTTATTGGGAGCCTCGTGTGGTTTTAGAAGCCCAAATTATAGTGCAGGTGTGCAAGTGTATCTGAGTATCACTTCATGATCCTTATCCCAGCTTTAGCTTGAATGGTTTTGAGATCTTTGAACTAGTCTGAAGAAGACATTCACCTTTATCACTGCTTGGACTACATGCCCAAAAGGATAAGAGAAAGGCACTGGTCTATCAAGCTAATAGATCAACCTTTCCCAGGAGGATCGCCAGAAATGTTAGGAGCCATGGTTGGTTTCCATGCAAAAATGGGCAAGATCAAAACTTTGTTATCGATGGAAACATTGGTGAAGTGAACCTAAGCTAGGGGAGCATTATTTCAAGATTAATATTGTTTTGTTGAATTAATTAATGAAAACCTTACAGGAAATATGAAACTATGTGTGCTGTTACAAAATGTAACATATCACATAGTCTGTAATTTCATGATTATCTTCAGAAAAGCAAAAGAAACACAAAAGCCCTGAAGAACTAATATGTTGTCCTTGATGAAGACATGGTCAAATTATAAAATAGATGAACTGTTAAGTTTTGGAATAAGCAATCATAATTGTCAGATTACATAGAAATCAGAGTTCATTTTCTAAAGTTACAGGTATTTTTTAAAAATCATTATTTCCTTCATGATTAAATACATTTAATTATGTTATTGAGTTATTTAGTTCATCATACAATATCCATATTAGAAAGCTGAAATGCAGAAAGAAATACACAACTCAGTTTCAGAAATTCAATGTTTTTATTCATGAAGGAATTTCAAATGTTCCCACACAAGCCATGGGATGTAACTCAAAAGTAAAGTACAACTACTGAAGTAAGAGGTACATATGCATGAAAGAGGAAATAGAGGAGTATGAATGAACCCATCATTACCTTGAGGTTTATTTTGTTGCAGTTGATGCATCTCCAGCTCTAGCTTTGTTCCCTCTTCATCTCGCTACTTAAAACTACACTGTACCTGAAAAAAGAAAAGAGTAAAATTAACAGTCAAAATTGAGCTCAGGGTTAATCCATATTCCTATACTATCCTAATTCATGCACATGGATCTCTTAATAACAGGAGACATAAGGTATTACACATAATGATAAAAGATTTTTTTCAAACAACATACATGATTTACTCACTTAGAAATTACCAAGGAGAGAGAAGAAAAGAAAAAACCATGGAATATAAGAGAGGCCAAAAATCCTAAATATTTTCTAACTATTTTCTTAAGTGTTCAGGTACAGGTTGTCAGTAAGAAGAAAATAAAATCATATCTTACAATCCTCATTGTTAGATAAAGGTTATATACAAATAGAGTTCAATAACTTCCATCCTATGGTACATCAAGTTGGAATAAGTGTACAAGTACATAAGGGTATGAAAGAAGAATGTAACTCAAAGGTCAGTAGCTATTCTAGAAATAGAAGGAGTCACAATGCAGATCAGACGAGAAACTTGCATGCTTACTTCCATTCGAAGATAACAGTAGCATGTTTCAAATTTTCAAATAGGTGAAGTAGAAGAATCAAAATTTAAAGGCTGAAGTTAATTGGAAAGATAAGATTACAGCTAAAATAGAAGGAAAAAAAGGTATGAGAAAATTTTGATAGGGCTTCGCCATGTAAAATGGACATTTTTCATCTTTCCATCATGCTATTTCAAGCTAGTACATGCTCAGATAAATCAAATATTAATAAAAAAGAGAGAAAATGCATGGTATGGTAAAAGATACAGATTCAGATACGTACAAGTTACTTCATGTTACAGTATCAAAAGAATACAACATTCAAATTTCTACTGTATAGGTAGAAGGAAATACTACTTTTTTAGAAAATAAAGTACAAAGTTTTTTAGTTTTTAGCTATAGGCGCATCCATCTGTGTTCATTTTGTATTCACATTACAAGTTAAGAATAAGTAAAATACTTAAGCAACAGTATCAGGGGTTCATATCAAATCATCATAGGGTATCTCAACATTATGGAGAAAAATAGATAAGAAGATTAAGTACAAGTTACAACTTCCATTTCAGAGTTGAATAAGTGAATTCAGAAGCCAAAGATATATAAAAAATATAACAAATACAGTCTTTAACTCCATGCCTAGTGTACAAGAAATTCAAAAGTAGCAGCATTCAAGTTTCCATTGCAAAGGGATCAATACAGTAAAGAAAGGATTCTTAGTGACCAGGCATAATAATAAGATTCAAAAGTGTAAGGTTACAGTGTTAAGACAACGAGAGGTTATCATGCAGATTCAACAATTTCAAGGGATCATATAATAAATCTACATGATTTACAGTAAGACATTCTGGTCAAGATGTAAATATCTAATTGATCATTTCAGGCTACATGTCTTCAAGAATTTAACTAAAGCGAATGTTTCCAGTTTCATTACATAAGTAAATGATACTTTATATCAAATCAACAAAGTTTCAAACAAGTTACAAACTTCCCTAAAGAGTATCAAGTATCATAACTAAATGGGATGAAAAACCTCAAGCTTCATTTTGTTCCTGAAATATTACAAATTATGAAAATCATTCAGTAAAATACTTTTGCAGAATAAATCATTAGAGAAGGAAGCATTCAAATGGCCTTTTCTATATAGTAAGAGATTAATTTTCTATCAAAAAATCCATGTCACAAAGGACAACCAACATTAAAAAGCCAAGGTTTCTCAAAAGGAATAATGATTTCAATCATATTACACAGAATAAGGAAAAATGAATCAGCCTAGATATAAGGTATGGTTATAATTTTGGGAAGAAGTGCATCAATTCGAGCTTCAGGGGAAAGGAAGTAATGATAACTCAAGGCCCATATCAAAGAATGCAACAGCTACGGGTTAACTTAAAACCCTACTGTGAAAATTTGAGCATTATTAACATAAAAACCCAACTCAAAATGATGAAGCCAAAACATATGTAATAAAACACAGAATACCCATCAGAATAAAGCTTCTTTTCAGAAGTTTATAAGGATAGAATCGATGCCCAAGAGTAAGCTTGAAGCTGAATGCACCAACAACCTCATAGTAGGAGAGTCTTCAATTACAAGAATAACAAAGGATAATACAAGAACTTCAAGATATTTCCAATTCAGAGCTTCAACTCAAGGTTGACTAAGTGAATGAGTAACCAAACTACATGCTTGCAAGTCTAGAGCTCAGAAAGAACTTACTAATGGGGACCACATTGAAGTAGAGCTCAAGATCATCTTAAAAAAAGTATTGGAGTTCATACAAAGAATAAGTCAGAGAATCAGGTGAAAAGTAACTCAGAATGCAAAGAACCTTCAAAAAGCTTGCACATCTAGGAAAATCTAGTGGGTGAATACTCAGGCAACCAATAATAACTAGGAAACAGAGCTCTGAAGGTACAATAATGGTAGTTGGAATAGATGTACATCAGTTCACGAAAAGAGAAATTGAGTGAAGAAATGCCTAACAGATCTAAAAGGAATGATCTAAATTTCCCATAAAGAAGTTCACCACAAGATCAAAGATTCAAAACATAGGAAACCTACTAGTGGCTGAAATACTTGTTACACATCAGTTAGGCTAGTGTCGGTTATCTCAAAACAGCTAACAAACATGAAAGAAACCAAGAGTCGACTCTGAGCAGCAAAAACAAGTCTGTTATCAGGACAAGTTTTAATGATTTTTTTCCATAATTGAAGCCAAGTATTTCAAGAAAAACAAAACTCACCATTTACAGAGAATAATATGGCCAAAGATCCTCATTTGAGTTGAATGCAAAAGAAAACACAATAACCACAAAGGATCTTCATAACTTTTTTTATCAATGGCCAAGTATGAAAATATGAAGAAAACATAAAAATCAGGTATGAGTGCACTATGAAACCAATACTTCAAACTGTTTATAGATGTTTCTAAAAAGAGTTGAGGAAATCATCAAATTTATAGTTACAATGTAAATAACTCACCCACATAGTATTATTGTGAAAACGGATTGCAGAAGAACCAATCTCAACATCTCACAAAATGGTGGTCACGCTCTTACAGAGCTCACATAAAAAACAAAAGTTTTAGAAAAACATGCAAGTATTCAATACCCAGAGAGCTAAATAAAGTGCATAAAAAAACGATTAAAGGATACAACAATGATGAAGATCATCAACCAAATCCCACTCAGAAAAATCAAAAACAGTTCAAAGACATATGAAGATGACAAATGCTCATGAGAGCTCGAAAGACCGATTCTCAGAGGAACCGTGCACTTAAGAAGATCAACAATGACTTCCTGGAAAATTTTTCCCATCAGGGCATCACTGCTCAGAATGAGCAAGTAAGAATGAAGAAAGGAGAATTGTCGAAAGAGTTTTAAAGTTCAAGTGTTTCTAACTCTTTTGAGTCAACATATCCACGGTGGAGAAGACCGCAGTTTACACAAAACTCAAAGGCTACCATTCATTCACCAAATTTGAAGTAAGATTCTAACCATGTTTAATGCCACTGACCATATTAAATTCCAAATCAAAACCACTAATCAAGGATATAATAAGATCGATTATTAGAAGCCATTGAAAAGTCTTAGAAGATCAATGGCAAGTGGACGGATTTAGCTTATTAATTTCCCAGGGTTACAATTAACCTGACCCGACTTAAATAACATTAAAAACTTTGGTCAAAGGGGTGAGTCATCAATTGAGAAACAGGGACGGAAGCCTGTATAATTTTATTAATCTCAATCAACTAAAAAATTACAGAGAATGGGCTGCAATATTTATAGATATTGCACAGCCAAATACATCCGGGAGAATAAGTTGCACAGGTGCAACCAAATGCCAGAATAAACAAGCTTCCAATAACATCCGGGAAGCAGGAAATGAATAGATACAAATATATTGTTTACAACAATATAACAGTATGAAATAAAAGACAAATATGGTTGATTAACCATATAACCAAATAACAATTATTATTTAATTAATAAAATTAAATAATTTAAACTATGCATAATTAATATTAGGATAATAATATTTAATCCTAACATTCCCCCCCTTAATTGTGCATTGTCTGAAGAGATGAGGAGAGAAATGCTCTGAACAACTCGAACTTGTCACGTGCAAGTGACTTTGTGAAAATATCTGCTCGTTGTTCAGCCGTTGGACAAAACTGAAGCTGGATGTTGTGCTTCAACACATGTTCACGTATGAAATGAACCTGAACTTCAATGTGCTTTGTTCTCTCGTGAAAAACTGGATTGCGAACAAGTTTGAGAACACCTTCATTGTCAACATACATGGTGGTCGGTTTGTCCTGTGGTATTCCAAGTCCTTCCAGTATGCGACGTAGCCAAATCGCTTCACAGACAGCTTCTCCTGCAGAACGATACTCGGCTTCTGTGGAAGAGCGAGAAACAAAGTGTTGTTTCTTACTTCCCCATGATATTGGTCCAGATCCCATAAAGAATACAAATCCAGAAGTGGATTTTCTATCATCAATGTTACCTGCATGATCTGAATCCGAATATCCAGTCAAGAAGAAGTTTTCATTCTTCTTGTATTCTAGACCAAGATCCACTGATCCTTTGAGATATCTCAAAATGCACTTTGCTGCTTTCCAATGACAAATTTTGGGTTCCTGCATGAACCTGGATAGATAGCTCACTGCAAAGCTGATATCTGGTCTAGTGTAGGTCAGGTAAATGAGACTCCCAATCAGCTGCCGATAGAGAGTGGCACTTACCTCAGGAGATGGATCTGAACGAGATAACTGTAATCTGTTCTCCATAGGTGTAGCAATTGGTGTGCAATCCATCATCCTAAACTTCTCGAGCGTTGTCTTGGTATATTTCATCTGAGAAACAAAGATATGATTCTCTTTCTGCCATACTTCTAGTCCAAGACAGTAGTGCATAAGCCCGAGATCTGTCATGTCGAATGATCGCTTAAGATCTTTCTTCGTTTCATCAATCATCTTCACTGAACTGCCAGTGATGACTAGATCATCGACATAAACTACAACAATCACCATCTCCCCCCCTTGCTTTTTGAGGTAGAGATTGGGATCGTATGGATTTCTGACGAATCCATGTTGTACGAGATGCTCATCAATCTTGATGTACCATGCCCGGGGTGCCTGTTTGAGGCCATACAGAGATTTCCTGAGTCTGCATACCTTTTCTTCTTGACCAGGTACAACATATCCCTCAGGTTGAGTCATGTAGACTTCTTCTTGTAAATCTCCATTCAGGAAGGCACTTTTTACGTCCATTTGGTGAACTTTCCATCCAAACTGAGCAGCTAGAGCAAAGATCATCCTGATCGTTTTGATCTTAGCTGTGGGAGCAAATGTCTCCTCATAGTCAATGCCTTCTTTCTGTGCGTACCCCTTTGCTACAAGTCTTGCTTTGCACTTGTCCACTGTCCCATCTGCTTTGTACTTAGTTTTGAATATCCATCTGCATCCAATGGGTTTCTTCCCTGGTGGAAGATCAACAAGCTGCCAAGTGTTATTCTTCATCACTGATTGATATTCAGAATCCATGGCATCTTTCCAAGCTTTTGACTGTAGGGCTTCCTGGACTGTAGAGGGCTCGTCTGATTCAATAACTCTACTCATCAAAGCAAAGTTAACTTCTTCTCTTGCTTTACTGCGAGTCCGTGGTCCAGGGGTGGATGTATCCGGTGGAGCATCCAATCTTGCATCTCGTAATGTACTTGTACACCATTTAGGCATACGTTGACCTGTTCCCATGGGTTGTGGTTCTATCTGATCAACACCATCATCCCCATCATCACTTTCATCTTCTGAGGGAACATTAGCTTCAATTTTTACAACTAGGTGAAAAATCTACATCTTGCGAGTCCGGAGGAGGAGTCTCTGCTTCCTTCTTCTCGAAAAACTCAACATCTCTGCTTGTGTAGACTTTTCTGGTCTTAGGATCCATCAGTCTGTACCCAAGAGTCTCTTCACTGTATCCAATGAAGATGAGATTTTGTGACTTCATATCCAATTTCTTTCTGTTCTGTTTGGGTATGTGCATGCTGGCTTTGCACCCGAATACTCTGAGGTGTGCAATGGATGGTTTCCTTTTTGACCATGCTTCTTGTGGTGTAATTCCATCAAGAGCAGTTGTGGGCGCTCTGTTTAACAAATACACTGTTGTTTTTGCTGCTTCTGCCCAAAATGTCTTTGCAAGTCCGGAATCATCGATCATGCATCGCACCATTTCCATGATAGTACGATTTCTTCTCTCGACAACACCATTTTGCTGCGGTGTGTGTGGAGGAGGCATTTGTCGACGAATCCCGTGAGTTTGTAGGTAGTCTCTGAACTCATCACTGGTGAATTCCCCCCCTCGATCTGAGCGGAGAGTTCTGATGTGACGACCAGTTTCTTTCTCAACTGCAACTTTGAACTTTTTGAATGTTTCAAAGGCTTCACTTTTCTTGCGAAGACAAAAAATCCACATTTTTCGTGAATAGTCGTCAACACAGAGCATGAAGTACTGGAACCCTGAATGACTTGGCTGCATCGGACCGCACAGATCGGTATGAACCAGGTCAAGTTTACCATGAGCTCGAAAAGTACTCTTTTGGAATGAAACTCTGTGTTGTTTTCCTGCTAAGCAGTGAGGACACTTGTCTGTATCCTTCTGAAGAGATGGTAGCCCATGTACCATATTACACCGGCGAAGTGTTTCGAGATATTTGAAACTTACATGACCAAATCTCCGATGCCACAACTGGGCTGAGGTGGAGTTTTTAGCCACAAGTGCTTGATCATTTTTGTGAATGAAATCAAGTTGAAACATTCGTCCCACATTTGAGGCTTTTGCAATTATTTTCGAGCCTCTGGATTTATCTCGAATCAAACACATTTTCTTGCCGGATTGACTATCAAAGTCAATTTTCAGGTTGTGATCTAGGAGTTGACTGACCGAAAGAAGATTCTTTGTCAACCCAGGGACATATAGAACATCTGATAGTCTGCATTTGCGTGAACCAAGGGGTAGAGAAATGTTTCCAATCCCCTGAACTGTATATGAAGAATCATCTCCCAACGAAACATGATTTTTCGATGGCGTGTCCCTCATTGAAATAAACCAGTCTCTGTGGCCGGTCATGTGTCGAGTGGCTCCCGAATCAACATACCAGACGTCACTAGATGACGTGGATGGTTCACTTGATCGAGCAGTGAACAAGAAGTCTTCATTGTCTGACTGTTCTTGTTGCTCAGCAATATTACCTTGCTGGTGGGGTCTTCTTTTCCAGTTCCCCTTTTTCTGCCCGTGATAGTTGTTTGAATGTCCCTTGTAAGATTGTTGTTGTTGTGGTCCAGAATTGCTTGATGAACCTTTCTTATAAGTGTTAAACCAACATTCTTGCAAGTCATGTCCTCTTTTGCAAATTGGACATCGCTTCTTCTGTTGATTGTCCCCATGATACTGATTCTGATGTGGGGACTTCTGATAGGATTTAGGTTTTCCTTTACCTTTTCCTTTCCATTTTTGATGTGAAGACAGTGCCTGCTCCTCTTCATCATCCTTGTTGTGCATTGCTTCCTCTTGTTGCAGTAGGTTTACTAGCTTGTCAAAACTAATTGTCGTATCTGACAAGTTTAGAGTTGTGACAAAAATGCGGTAAGAAGAAGGGAGAGCTCTCAGAACAATGGGAACGAGAGATTCATCTTTGACCTCTTCTCCTAGGGCTAGAAGTGAAGCCCTCAACTCTGCAACTCTTCTTAGGAAGGCTTCAATTTTCTCATTCTGCTTGAATTTCAATGTATGTAACTGACTCTGCAAATTGAGTATGACATTCTTGTTCTTGGCCTCATATATTGTGCTCAGCTTATCCCATGCTTCTTTTGCTGATGTGGCATCTCGAATGTGGGCTTGCACATCGTCGGATACTCCAAACAAGATGATGAGTTTTGCTTTCTGATCTGCTCTATCAAATTGTCGTTGTTGTGTTGCATCAGTTGGTGATCTGGTTAGAGTACCAGTCACAACAGGCCAGATTTCTTCAAACTCAAGCTGTGTCTTTATTTTTGTCTTCCAAGCAGCATAGTTGCTTCCTCTGAGCAATTGTGAATCCGGAAGAAAAAATTTGGGGGCATTGGTGCCCATTTTGCAGAGATCACTGACAGGGTTTGGCTCTTATCACTCCAGGTATTAGGTCTCCCAATCTATATACCGTCAGTCCGATATACCGAACCTTTCTATATACGCGCCCTTCCGATATACCCGTCGGTACGTGGAAGAAGCTCGCCCTTTCTATATACCCGGCGGTACGTGAAAGAGGCGTTAACGTACGTGAAAGAATTCAATACGTGGTACCAAGACAGTACTGATGGGGTCTGTGCGATTATTGACACCGGCTCAAAGAAATATCCTCATACGCGCGCGTAACTTCGCTATATACTCGGATAATTTCTCAGTCCGGATTTATGTCTTGCAATCGTTCACAGACGGATGGGATGGTTCATAGTGTGTGCACTGTGACCTTATTACTCCCCGTCGATTTATAGGGACGATGCCCAGACGACGTTGTTGCAGCTATATTAGGCGTTAAGTGCAGTAGTAGTCATGACGGCTTTACCCGTAAGCGCTTCCCAGAGGCACTGTATATACCGAACGCTGCGAATGAGATCTAGGATCTCGTGAGTGTTACAGAACCAATTTTACTGTTTTTTATTACAATTCTGCCAGTTTCTGAGCAGTTACAAAGTTTTGCAGTTGACTATGGCAACCTGCAAATTAGTACAATATGCAGCAGTATACAATTTACATTCAAAAAACTGTACAATTTGAATGACAGGCAAAAAATTTCAGTTTCGGGGACCTGGTGGCCTCCTGAGCCCAATACGACCCAAAATGCTAAAAATTGCAAAATAATAGCTGAAAATGCAATTTTTAGATGGGTCTCCTTTTGCAAAAAATGTCTGGAATGAAAAAACAGACCAGATGGGAGAAAAAAAAAATTTACCCTAAATTAGGGATTTCTCCGCTAAATTTAGTTAGTTGTAACTAAATTCAAAAAAGTCTGCTAAATTTAGCAGTTCCGCCAAAAATTCCGCCAGATGCAAAAGGTGAGTTTTTGAGTGTTTTTGGTGGGATTTGACCCCCAAACCTCTCACTCCCAAGGCGCATGCACTAACCAACTTGCCCACTTAGGGCGCTTGAGCTATGAAAGGAAGGAACTTGTATTTATTGACAAGTAAATTGACTTACCTCTTTAAAAAATGTGACTTGGTTGAGAAGATGCCACGTGGCGCATGCTGGTGAAGGCGGATTTAGGGTTGTATTTGCTTAAAAAATGGATCTGAAGCTTTGTTTTTTTGTTTGCCTTTGTATGGCCGCTTTTCCTTGCTCAGGCCGCGTTTTTTAGCTTTCCATGCACTGATTTTGCTTGTTGTTTGCTTGTACAGGCCGCATTTTTTTGTTTGGCCGCTGTTTTTTTCCCTTGGCCGCGTTTTTTTTTTGTTGTTGATCACTAACTAACCCTGCATTTCTTTGTGCAGGTCGCTGGAGACAGCAAATGGCGCGGGCGAGTGGAGAAGGGCATTTTTAGCTCCAAAAAACATTTTTTTCCTTATGCAGGCCGCGCGGGGTCAAGAAAAACGCGTGGAGGACTGTTTCAAGGCCGCTTTTTACTCTTCTTTGGCCACGTTTTTTACTTTTTGCTTAATTTTTTCTCTGTTTGCAGGCTTGGGCATCTCTTCTTGCAGGTGAGGAGGTCACTCTTCTTCCATTGTTTGCACCGTTGCAGGACAGTGCGTGGGGCACGCATGCAAATAACGCGTGGAGAGTCTTATTTCTTCACTGTTTTTTTTTTGTTCTTCCCTCTACTGTGGAGTGTAAAAAAATGAATTTTCATATGCTATGAAACCTCTGCTTTTTATCAGCTCACCATTCAATTCTCACTTCACATGGCTCTGAGTTTCAACATACCCTGCTACATGACATAGTATATGCCGATGAAAACAATGTCAATCAAATAGATATGAATTTGGCACACATACCTCCAATTACAACAGCATGCTACTTGTAGCTGTCACTAAATGCACCTCTGAATTAGAGGGAGAACCCCTGGTTGGGGAATTTCTTTTTTTTTTTTTAAAATATAGGCCTGCAGCAAATTTTGCCTGGTGCAACCAGCACCAGTGCAAAAAAAAATTTGCCTTCCAAGCACCTGGAAGGAACAGGAGGATGTGGGGGAGGCAGGGATGGGGCTGGGAGTTTGCACGAGGCTGCACAGGCTCTCAAATGCTGCAAACACGTCTCCAATCTCCTCTCTCTCTGCTGCTCTCTCTTCCACACCTTCACAGGGCCAGATTCTCGCTCTGGTACCAAATGTAGATTGAGAAACAGGGACGGAAGCCTGTACAATTTTATTAATCTCAATCAACTAAAAAATTACAGAGAATGGGCTGCAATATTTATAGATATTGCACAGCCAAATACATCCGGGAGAATAAGTTGCACAGGTGCAACCAAATGCCAGAATAAACAAGCTTCCAATAACATCCGGGAAGCAGGAAATGAATAGATACAAATATATTGTTTACAACAATATAACAGTATGAAATAAAAGACAAATATGGTTGATTAACCATATAACCAAATAACAATTATTATTTAATTAATAAAATTAAATAATTTAAACTATGCATAATTAATATTAGGATAATAATATTTAATCCTAAAGAAAGTTTCAAGATCCATTTGAAAACCATGAGCAAGATTATGCCAGGATTGTAAATGATAGGAGGAAAGGATGCACAAGGATGCACATTGTTTTACAAGTGACCCCATAGTTCTTTTTGCAAAATGATGGATGTGCCATTATTCACAATCTGGTTAAATTCAAAGAGAAATAACAGATAGTCAACATTTTAAAATTACAAGTGTATTTTGAGGACTTATTACCTTATTTTCAACAAAACTAAGAGATCATATTATTGTAATGATGCTCAAAAAATACCCTAATGGTTGAGTAAAACAAAGGTTCATTAATCTAGATTCTTGACAACACATTATTTTATGTGCATACAAGGCAAGTTTCAATTTTTCGGATGTCAATCAAGAAAGAAGAAAGATTTAATGCACCATTAGAGAAGGCTTGCTCATCAAGCAAGGTTTATTATTAGCAGAGTTATTCACCCAACTTTATTAAAAATAGAAAAGTCAATTGCAGTTTGAATGAGTTGTAATCAAGGCTATTAATAGCCTCTTTGTATTAGCATGCTTATTTTTATTCCTTTATTTATTAATAAATAAAGGGTAAAAATAGGATGCATGGGCGAGTACAGTTTTATTATATTTTTAGGAAGGGTGGGATGAATAATTTTTTCTATATATTGTGTGCAATTGCAAGCACAAAGGGGGACTTTTAGACACAGGAGTGCTGAAGCAAATTTTACCAGTTTTTCCCTCTGAATGAGAAGTATATTCTGCCTTTCCAATTATTTGCAGTCTTGTGTATGTTTTATTAATCTTGTGAATGTTGAATTCCCTGATTAATCATCTTACCCTATTGCAAATTTAGTAATTTCTGCATGATATTAATGTGCATGTGTAACTTAACAGTATTGTTGTGATACTTTCCCTCAATACATCAAAGTGTTTTCCCTAATATTCTGCAGAAAACTATTGGTTTGTGCATCTAGAATTCATTCTCATATCAATTGTGCATGTGCTCAGTCAAAGACCTCACATAAATTTGGTGTATCACCCAAGTTTTAAATCCATTAGAAGTCATCTTTTACCCTCAAACCCCAGAAAATTAGTTTAGGATACATCAATAAGGAACCGACCTTGATACCAGAGACTCACCTAAAAATAGGTATACCCACAGACCTGAGGTGTTTCCATTGTATCTATGAAAGAGAGAGATAAATTTTTAAGCTTAGAACACCTGCAACCATCTCTCTACAGGGTGTACTTTCGAGAGATAACAATTTTTGGCACGCCCAGTGGGACAACGAATCAGATCTGTGAAGTAATTACAAAATTTACAATAGATTTATAGTAAGCAAAAGTTACTTTTGGATCAACAAGCTGCAGTAATTTATTCTAAAGATTTAAATATTTTTTTGGAGACTCTGTAAAGCTTATTTCAGACCAGTTTTGTAGCATGTTCCATGCCTAAAGTGACTACAAGATCATCGGTAAGAGGAATTTCTTCTGAGTTTATTTCTTTACCTTTGAATTCTGCAAGAAGGAGAAGAGTTGGTAATACTTTACCTTATAATAGGCCTTGGTTTTAACAACCCTCCTCCTAATATTCCTTCACCACGTATCAATTTCTCTATTCAGATCCCAGTTTTTCAAATGGCTATTCAACCACCTAGGAATTTTGTGACCTTTACTAATGGCAGCCCATTAGTAATTCCAGTTTATCATGATATCCCTAATGCTGCCATGAAAAGCTTTCCTTCATTCACAGGTGAAAATCAGGTTACACCTACAGAGCACATCAAAGATGTTGCAGCCTTATGTGTAGTCCATAATATTACTCATGAAGATGTGGCTTTGAGACTTTTAGCTGCATCCTTTAAAGGAAAAGCCTTGCAATGGTATAGAAATCTAGAGATTGGAAGCATAAGAACTTGGGATGATTTAGGTGGTAAATTGCTGAAACAATTTCAAGATAATTCAGATCATTTATCCCTCATAGAACAACTGTCTACCATTAGAAGAGCTCCTCATGAATTTATGTCTAGTTTCAACATTCATTTTTCCAGAACTTGGGAAAAAATCCCACCAAGTGTTAAGCCTCAAGATTGACCATGCTTTCCTTTATTATCTTAGAGCATTAAACAATGATATTTCAACTATGATTCAGTCTATGGGAGGTGACACTCTTCTAGATGCTTATGACATTGCTATAAAAGCTGAAAATAGTCTTATTCAAGCTGAAAAATTAGCACCAAGGCCTTCAATGCCTTTTTTAGCAGATTTAACACCTATCCCACAACCTATCACCATTATAGAACCTGTTATTGCAGCCCCATCAGATGACGTGTTTAAATCTTTGCAGACTATGGGAAACAAGCTGACTTCAATTGAAAATAGACTTGCATTACCTAGCAGGCCTTATCAGGCTCCTTATCAGCAAAACCAGCAAAATAGGTAGCCTTACCAACAAAATCAAAATTATAGGCAGCCTTATCAGCAAAGGTAGTTTGACCCAAAGGCTCCTAGTTCATCTAATGCTTTAGTCCCAGTTAATATGGCTACAAAAGAATGGTGTCAACCTTGTAATCAACCTCATTCAGCTGCAAGTTGCCCAAATGCTTTTCTGAACATAAGTCTTGTTACACAACCTCAACCTGAGACATTGTTCATGCCTCAAATGGAGGGTGGGCAACAAGAAACTCATGTTCAGAAAGCACCTGAACAAAACTTAGTCAGTTTTAGTGAGGATGATTTCATTGCAGTTACTACTAGGGCTCAAGAAAAGGCCCAAGAAAGTCAAAAACAACAAAATAGGCATGTTCTACCCACAGTCACTGATAAAACAACAACTACAGGCCAAAAATCAGCTAACAGTTCTATTGTTCCACAAAAAACAAGTGTTTCAGCTGGTAAAGAGCAGAAAAAATAGCTACAACTTGATCCAAGAAGATTATTTATACCTCAGATATCAAAAGCAGCTGAAGCAGAATCATTTTTCACTAAAGCCTATGCTAAAACAATAGAGTCTGTTTCTAAAACTGTTGCTTCTTTTAACATTGTTGATGTAATGAAAAATCATAATGTTAACATCTCAATGTGGGATGCTCTAAGTATTCTAGGACAACAAGAGCTACTTTCTCATGAACTTGCTAAGCTGTAGATTTCTTCAAAAACAACAGAAAAGGAAGTTCAGAAAATAGATATGGTCCTTGGAACAATGGAACAAGACCGCATTAAAGAAGTTAAATGGATGGTTCAAAAGGTTTTAAATGCTCAAGACATCAAGAAACCACCACCATTTTATTTTTCACTGATTATTGGAGAACATCTTGTTCATAACTGTATGGTTGACAACGGTGCAAGTAGCACAGTTATGCCAAAAGTAATTACAGAAAAATTGGGTTTGCATTATGAACCTACAGAGAAGAGTGTGCTACAGCTTGATGGGACTACAACGAATACAATTGGTGTCATCAGAAATCTGGAGGTAACATTGCATGCTTGCCCAAATGTTTCCATTTTGTAAGATATTACTATTGTGGGTTTACCTCCTTACTTTTCTAAATGCTTATCTAGAGATTTCACAGCAAAAATAAGAGGTCATCTCTCTTCAGATTGGTCCTTTTTTTTCACTACATGTAATGGAACCAAAGTTACTATCAATTCTAAACCGTTGGCCATATTTCACATTGAGCCTCATGCTTCTAATGCATTAGCTAATTATGCAGCCTTAGACCAGTCTGATTTTGATAATACAACTCATGTTTCAGCACTAGATGGTGTTTCTAATCTATTTATGGATGAAAAGACACATGAAGAACATGCTCATGATCCTTTCAAAGAATTTGAAGAACATTTGTTTGGTGTGTATTGCCTACATGAGGAAAACACACCAATTCCCTTGTTGTCCAAAATAGAAAATGCAACAGAAGGGATTTGGAAGCTTCATTTTGATGGAGCTAAGAACAAGAAAGGACAAGGAGCATGTTTGATGCTCACTTCCCCCACAAATGAAAGGTATTTCTCAGCTTTGAGTCTCCAATTTTTGTGCACTTGTAATGTAGCTGAATACGAAGCATTAATTCATGGCTTACTTTGGGCCAGAAAGAGAGGTATTAGCATGTTACAGATTTTTAGTAATTCTGAGTTGGTTATCAATCAAGTAAGAAATTTCAATGTTTGTAAGAATCCATTAATGAAGTCTTATAGACATAGAGTTTCAAACTTAATGGAATATTTCAACGCTATTAATATCCAGTCCATTCCTAGAACAGAAAATAAGCAATTGGTGCCAGTTTTGAAGTGCTGGAACAAATTAAAAACAATGAGATTCAGCCTCACATAAAGCTGATTGTCAGGCCTTCTATACCTGATAATGATTTGAATTGGAAGGTTTTTGAAAATGATGAACATATTTGTAGGTTTTTGTAGCAAGAAGCTGAATTTTCTTGTAGTAAATCAAGATAAATTGCAACACTTATATGGTGACCAGATTGTTCAATTAAAGACTAATAAACTACCTCGAGGCTTGGTCACATTATAAGACATCTTTACCACTGATGACCAGTTAAGGAAAGAAAAAACTAAGATGTCAACACATGCTGACAACTATGAAGAAATCTCAGTTGATGAAGGGAAAAATTTATTTCTCGGAAAGGTATGTTCCTTAGCTGAAAAACATTCCTTTATTAATCTTTGCAAGGAATTTAAGGATGTTTTCACTTGGAAATACCAAGATCTGAAAGGGTTTGATCCCAGTTTGGCACAACATACTATTGAATTACAGCCAAATTCCAAGCCAGTTAGGCAAAAACAAGAGGCCTGTGTAAATCCCAAGATAGAGCCTCTAATGAGAAAAGAGTTATCTAAGTTGATCGAATTAGGTATTATCTTTCCAGTTAAGCATTCAAGTTGGGTAGCCAATCTTTTTAATTTTCCAAAAAAGAATGGAGAAATCAGATTATGTGTGGATTTCAGAGATCTTAATAAAGCTTCACTAAAAGATCATTACCCACTGCCTAATATGGATCAAATTTTAAGAACAGTTTCTGGTTCTGATAGACTATCTCTTCTGGACGGTTATAGTGGATACAATCAGATTCTAGTCCGAGAAGAAGATAGGTACAAAACAACTTTTACCACCAAGTGGGGTACTTATGCTTACAAAAGAATTCCTTTTGGCCTTTCAAATGCTGGTGCAACATTTCAACGTGCAATGGACATGGATTTTCGTAGCTTGTTAAATAAATGCATCCTTGTTTATTTAGATGATGTTACTATATTTTCAAAAAATTCAGATGAACATCTAATACATCTAAGGAACGCTTTTCAGTTATGTAGACAGTTTGGAATATCTTTGAATCCCAAAAATTCTATTGTTTCAGTACATCAAGGTAAATTACTTGGTCATATTGTTTCTAAACAAGGTTTAATAATTGACCCTTTCAGAATTGAAGCCATATCACAGCTATCATTTCCTCATCACAATAAGGAATTATAGAGTTTTCTTGGAAAAATCAATTTTGTTAGAAGATTTGTTCCAGATTTTGTAGCATTGGTTAAACCATTGACAACTATGTTAAAGAAAGAGAAGAATTTCTCTTGGACCAACGAAGGGAGAGAAGGGTTTGAAGCAATTAAAACAACCATCTCTCAAGCTCCTACTCTTGCAAATCCAAATTTTGATAAAGATTTTACAATGTATGCACTTGTAGGAGCTGAAACAATCTCAGCCATATTAACTCATGTTAATGATGAAAATATCGAATAACCAATTGCTTTCTTTGGACAAAGTTTGCATGATTACGAAACAAGGTACACATTTCTTGAAAAACAAGTACTTTAAGTAGTCAGAGGACTAAATAATTTTAAGTACATGCTTTCAAACAACAAAATTCATGTTCTTGTTTCTCATCCAAGTGTAAAAGTATTTCTTGTTAAATAAAGAATTGAATGAGAAAAGAGTAGGCTGGATAACGAAGGTCATGGAATATGATGTTGATATCCGTGTTGTGAAAACATTTCGAGGTATAGGTTTGTGTGAACACCTAATTGTTGATATGGAAAAATAATAGGTTATAGAATCAGAAGATCCAAAACAACATGCTGAAGTTACGTATTAGCAATCAGATGTCATGGTGTAGCCAAAAAATCAGCAACCTGAGCTTGTTCAAGAAGTTCAGGAATCAAGATGGATGACTGATTTAGTTAACTATCTACAACATGGTACTTATCTGGAAGGTATGGACAAGAATAAATGAAGGTATTTCAGGTTACAAGTTGTACCTTATGTTTTTATTGATGGTGTGTTATTCAAAAAAGATATAAATGAAATCTTGCTGTGATGTGTTGATTATGATAGAATTCAACAATTATTATCTGAATTCCATGAAGGACCTGCAGGAGGTCATTTTTCAGCACGTACCACAACCTTAAAAATTATGAAAGTTGGTTACTATTGGCCCAACATATTCAAAGACTGTTTCGAATGGATCAGAAAGTGTAAGAAATGTGCTTTCTTTGTTGGAAAAGAACATTTAGCTTCACTTGCCCTTACAGCCTATTTCAGTTGATCAACCTTTTATGCAGTGGGGTCTTGACTTTATTGGCATGATAAACCCACCTTCATCATAAGGACACAAGTGGATTTTGACTGCTACAGATTACTTTACATGTGGACTGAAGCAATAGCCTTGAAAGATGCTAATGAAACTTTGATACTATCCTTTTATGAAGGTATAGTTTGCAGATTTGGTGTTCCAGCAACTATCATTTCAGATAATGCTTTAGCATTTCTTGGTGCAAAGGTAACAGATTGGGCTGTCAACCATGGAATTTATTTAAGTTCTTCATCTAATTATTACCCACAAGGTAATGGGTTAGCTAAAAGTACTAACAAGAATCTTTTAAGGATCATCAAAAGAACACTCAAAGATAACCAGAGAGCTTGGCATCTAATGTTGAATTCAACACTTTGGGCTGATAGAGTGACTCCTAAAAGATCAGTTGGAAATTCACCATACAAACTTGTTTATGGAAGAGAAGTAAGAATGCCTATTTCAGTTGAGTTACCTGCACTAGATTTGCTACATCAAATGGAGCTTCTTGAGAATGAACCATTGCAGATTCGTTATGCAGAATTAATGGAATTACAAGAGCTAAGAGATCAAGCTCATGTGAACATGGAAAAGAATCAGAAACAGATGAAGAAAACTTTTGATAAGAAGGCTAAGTTCAAAATCTTCAATGAAGGAGATATTGTGTTGAAGTGGGATGTTGATCGTGCAAAGCCAGGAAATCACACAAAGTTTGATACAATCTGGAGTGGTCCTTACATGATTTCATCTTGCAAAGAACACAATGCTTTTCAGCTCTCAAGGCTGAATGGAGAGGAACTTCCCATTCCTGTGAATGGTATGTTTCTCAAACACTGTTATTGAAAATCCTACAGTGTCTATTTAGAGTAGGATTTCCCTTTAATAAGTGCAGTTCCTGCACATTGCAATGTTTTTCAATTCAATAAAGTGCATTCATGCACGTGATCTGGTTTACCAGATCCTTTCCAGTTTTAGTTTGTTTTGGAAGGGTTGGACCTTCAGGAAGGTATATTTTGGTTACATGCTTTGGACTCCATGCCCAATGGACAAGAGCAAGGCACTGGTTTACAAGCTAGCAGGTAGCTTTCCCCATAGGATCACCAGAAATGTTGACAATTTTTTCACTTGTGCAAAAATGGGCAACTCAAAACTTTGTTACGATGGATAGCATTGGTGAAGTGAACCTAAGCTAGGGGAGTTTCTTTCAGTTCAATATTGTTTATGTTGAATTAATTAATGATTACATGAAATATGTAGCTATGTGTGTTGTTACAAAATGTAACAGATCACATAGTCTGTAATTTCATGATTATCTTCAGCAAAAGAACACAAATCCCCAAGGAAAGATGTGTTATCCTGATGAAGACATTGAATTGCATAATAGATGAACTGTTAATTTTTGGAATAGTAATCATAATTATAGATTGCAGCAGTTATATTTCCTTGTTAAAGTTACAGGTATTTTAAAAAAAGGTCTTTCCTTCATGATTAAGACATTCAATTATGTTATTGAGTTGTTTAATTCATCATATAATCCATTTAGAAAGCTGAAATGAAGAAAGAAACACACAACTCAGTTTGAAAATTCAATTTTTTATTCATAAGGAATTTCAAATGTTTTCACACAATTTGTGGGATGTAACTGAAGAGTATATTACAACTACTAAAGTAAGAGGTACATATCAATGAAAAATAAAATATAAGAGTATGAATAAACCCATCACTGCCTTGAGGTTTCTTTCATTTCGGTTGATGCATCTCTAGCTCTAGCTTTGTTCCATCGTCATCTTCAACTGCTTGGAAAAAGGCACTGTACCTGAAAATAGAAAAGGGAAAACTGTCAGTTTTTGAGCTCAGGGTTAATCCATATTCCTATACTATCAAAATTTGTGTAGGTGGATCTCTTAACAACAGTTGAGGTATAAATTACATGAGGATCAAAGGCACAACTGATAAAAGTACTTTTCTTTAACAACACATATGATTTATTCACCTAGAAATAAGGAGAGAAGAAAATAAAAACTATGCAACATAAGAGAAGCCAAAAAGCTTAAATATTTTCTAACTACTGTTTTATGAAGTGTGCAGGTACAGGTTGCAGTAAGACAGAAAATAAAATCATGGATCTTACAGTCCTCACTATTAGATAAAGGTTACATAAAAATAGAGTTCAATGACTTCCATCCTATAGTACATCAAGTTGGAATAAATCACAAGTACATAATGGTATGAAAGAAGAATGTAACTCAAATGTTTCAATAGATATTCTAGAAATAGGAGTTACAGTGTGGATCAGAGGAGAAACTTGCATGATTACTTCCATTCACAGATAACAGTACATGTTTCAAATTTTCAAATAGGTGAAGCAGAAGAATCAAAATATAAAGGTTAAAGTTAACTAGAAAGATAAGATTACAACTGAAATTGAATGAAAAAAGAAATATGAGAAAATTTGATAGGGCTTATGCCATGTAAAATGGGCATTTTTCATCTTTCCATCATGTTATTTTAAGCTAGTACATGCTCAGATAAATCAAATAGTAATACAAAAGAGATAAAATGCATGGTATGGTAAAACATACAGATTCAGACATGTAAAATTTACTTAATGTTACATTATCAAAAGAATGCAACATTTAAAATTGTAATATAGAGGTAGAATGAAATACTAATTTTTCAAAAAACACTTGTACAGGTTTTCAGTTTTTAGCTATAGGCTCAACCATATGTGTTCATTTTGTATTCACATTACAAGCTATAGAATAAGCAAAAAACTTAAGCAACGGTATCAGGGGTTCATATCAAAGGATCATAGGGTATCTCAACATTATGGAGGAAACTAGATAAGTAGATTAAGTGCAGGTTACAACTTCCATTTTAGAGTTGAATCAGTGAATTCAGAAGCCAAAGACATATAACAAATATAAAAAATGCAATCTTTAGCTTCATGCCTAGTGTACAAGAAATTCAAAAGTATTAGCATTCAAGTTTCCATTACAAAGGAAAAAATACAATAAAGCAAGGGCTCTTAACAACCAGGCATCATAATAAGATTCAAAACTATAAGGTTACAATGTTAAGACAACGACGGGTTATCATGCAGATTCAACAATTTCAGGGGGTCATATCAGAAAGATTCATGATTTACAGTTAGCCATTCTGGTCTAGATATAATTATCTAATTCATCATTTCAAGCTACAGGTCTTCAAGAATTTAACTCAAGCAAATGTTTCTAGTTTCATTACACAAGTGAATGGAATATCAAATGAACAAATTTTCACAGAAGTTATAAAATACCCTAAGGAGTATCAAATATCATAACTAAATGGGATGAAAAAACCTCAAGCTTCATTTTGTTTCTGAAATATTACAAATTATTAAAAGATTCAGTAAACTACTTTTGCAGAATAATTCATCAAACAAGGAAGCATTCAAATGACCTTTTCTAAGTAGTAAGAGAGCAATTTTCTATCGACAAATCCATGTCGCAGAGGACAACCAACATTTAAAAGCCAAGGTTACTCAAAAGGAATAATGATTTTAATCATATTGCAGAGAATAAGGAAAACTGAATCAACCTAGATATAAGGTATGGTTATAATTTCAGGAAGAAGTACATCAATTCGAGATTCAGTGCAAAGGAAGTAATGATAACTCAAGGCCCATATCAAAGAATGAAACAATTATGGGTTAACTGAAAATCCTACTTTAAAATTTGAGCATTATTATCATAAAACCCCAACTCAAAATGATGAAGCCAAAAACTCGTAACAAAACACAGAATACCCATCAAAATAAATCTTCTAATCATAAGTTTATAAGGACATATTTGATGCCCAAGAGTAATCTTGAAGCCGAATGCACAAATAACCACATAGTACAGAGTCTTCAAATTACAAGAATAACAAAGCATAATACAGGAACTTCTAGATATTTCTAGTTCAGAGCTTCAAATGCTCAAGGTCGACTGAGCAAATAAGCAACCAAACTAGATGCTCCAAAGCTAGAGCTCAGAAAAAACCTACTAATGGGGACCACATTGAAGTAAAGCTCAAGAGCTCATCTTAAACAAAGTACAAGGAGCTCATACAAAGAAGAAGTCAAAGAATCAGGTGAAAAGTAACTCAGAATGCATAGAACCTTCGACAAGCTCTCAAATCTAGGAAAAAAGTGGGTGAATACTCAGGACACCAATAATAACCTCGAAACAGAGCTATGAAGGTACAATAATGGTCATTCAGATAGATGCACATCAGTTCACGAAAAGATAAATTGAGTGAAGCAAGCCTAATAGATCTAAAAGGAATGACTAGATTTCCCATCAAGAAGGTTATGACAAGACCAAAGATTCAAAACACAGGAAACCTACTAATGGCAGAAATACTTGTTACACATCAGTTAGGCCAGTGCCGATATCTCAAAACATCTAACAAACATGAAAGAAACTAGAATCTGAGTAGCAAAAACAAGTTTGTTATCGACAAGTTTTAATGATTTGTTTGTCATAATTGAAGCTAAGTATTTCAAGAAAATTAGAACACACCATTTACAGAGAATGGTATGGCCAAATTTCCTCATTTGAGTAGAATTTAAAAATAAACACAATTACCAAAAATGCTCTTCGAACTCGTTTTATCAATGGCCAAGTATGAAAATACAAAGAAAAAAGAAAACTCAGGCATGAGTGCAGGATAAAAACAATAATTCAACTATTTACAAATTTTTCTAAATAGAGTTGAGGAAATCATCAAAGTTACAGTTATAATGTAAAGAACTCACCCACACAGTACTATTATGACCATAGATTACAGAAGAGCCAAGCTCGACATCTCGCGAAATGGTGGTCTCCCTCTTGAAGAGCTCACATAAGGAGCAGAAGTGGAAAAATATGCAAGTATTCGAACCCACATAGATTTATAAAGTGATACAAAACGAACTCGAAGGCTACGACAATAACGATGAGCATCAACCAAATCCCACTCAAAAAAATTGAAAATAGAGGAGAGAAAACCAAGATACAAATGCACGAGAGCTCAGAAGACCGATTCTGAGATGAAGCAAAATTAAGAAGATCAACAATGGCTTCTTAGAGCAATTTTGCCAAGGCTCTACCGCTCAAAACAAGCAAGTGAGAATGAAGAAAGGAGAATCTCGATAGAGTTTTAAACAAATTTTTTGATAGTGAACTAATGATCTTCTTAACCCCTTTTCATTAATATTTAATTCATATTAATTATTAATTTCCGAGGTTACCTAAATGCTAGCCCAATTCAAACTTGATTATTTTATTTACTAAGTATTAATTTAAAAAACAAAGTTTACTAAGTCTATACAACCTTTTTAATTCGATTAGTCTCCCCTTTTTATTTAATTTCCCACATACCCCTTTTTAATTTGTTTTCCCACTCCCATTTAAATGCTCATGACTTAAAATGTGGAGGAGTCAAACATGGGCCCTTGGATCTAATCTAATCTTGGCCCTTGATTTGGAATTTTCCCTAATTTGCCCTAAATTTCTTTATGTTCCTTCCTTTCTTTTCATTTCTCTTCTCATTTTGTTTTGTTTTATCATTTGCAGGTGTAGGTGGGAAGGGAGCTTGAATTTTTCTTCCATGGAGATCTTGATGGAAGAGTCTCCATCTTTATTTTTTATGTTTTATTATACAAAACAATATATTTATATATTATATTTTTATATAATACATATATATTTCTTTTTTTTTTGTTTAGAGAAATATACATATATATATGGGTATAAAGGGGGGGCTGCATTGTTTTTGTGGAGGAGGGGGAGGTGGGAAGGATAGGGTTGTATGTGGTGGAGGAATGGTGGGGAGTGGCCGCAGCGGTAGTGGAGGTGGCACAAGGGGGAGGGACAGGTGCTATGGAACAGTGGGGCGTGGGGGCAGGAAGGGGGGGGGACGGACAGGTGTTGCATGTGGAGGGTGGATCAGGGTCGGGGGGGGGAGTGGAAGGCACAGGGTAGGTGGAGGGGAACAATGGATACGGTGGGGGGAGGGGTTCGGCCCTCCCCCAACAAATCAAACACAAGTTTTATTTTTTTTTATTTTTTTGGTAAACTTTTTTTTTTATTTATATATTTTTTGTTTTAAATATATTACTTTATATATATATATATATATATATATATATATATATATATATATATATATATATATTTATATATACTGTTTTTTATATATATATACATATATATATATAATATCTATTTAATATATATAATATTATATATATATATATATTATATATATAATATATATAATAAAATAATTGTTAAATAAATTAAAAAATTATTTTTTAAGGATGTACTTAAATAAGAAGTTCCTAAATTTTAAAATAAAGGAAATGATAAAAATACTTTCATTTCAACTTAATAAAAATACTTTTTAATTTTACTATTTTGATGAGGCATAATGCAAAAGAAACTTATCTTTCATTTCAACTTCCTTTTGACAAAATAATTTTCAAAGTGGTAAAACCATAAAAGGTAGATATTTTTACAAATAGTAAATCTCCAACAATTAATTATTTTCTTTTTCAATAAGCTCCACTTAGTTTTCAAATCCATGATAATTTACAAAGAGATGTATATTTCAAAAAGGTAATAGTTTCTTTCAATATTAAATAACAAACTTCATATAACCAAGGTAGATTTCATTTCCAATAAATATCCATTTCTTTTTGTCAAAATAATATTCCAAAAATAAAGCATGTTAAAGAAATGTAAATATATTCTACTAATGTATTTTAAAGGAGTACAATATTTTACAAGGCTTCTTTTGCAAAAATTTCCTCAATACATCATACTTCAAAATCATGCTAAAATACCTAAGAAAACAACCCAACAAACTCCTTCCCAAGTTGAAAGAAGGTTTGCAAATACAAATGAAATATAAATCTTACAAGTGATTTTTCCAATACAAAAAGGAAGAGGAATTTCACAACAAAGGAAGTATATACATTTTTTTTAAAGAATAAAGTTTTCCACAAGCCATATCCCAAAAGGGTTACAATGAGGTAATATCCACAAATAAAATGAAGATGACCAAGAGCTCCAACCAACATCCAACTTCCATGAGATCCAAATTCACATGCCTTCAAGGAATCCAAACAAGGAGAAGAAGCTTGTTTTGCCACCCAACCATAGGCATCATTACATGCCTTTCCCAAGGTTGGGATGCATGCTAGCCTCCCCCAAGCCCATGGGAAAGAGGACAACTATCCACAACTATGCACAAGAGTGAGGGTGAACAAACAACATTACATCCACACAAAAACAAGACAAAGATTAAAATAAGACTCCACATTTTACAAAGATGAACAAGAGGAGAACCCAAGTTCTACCTCTAAAAAATGGGGAAGAGAGGAGAGAAGTTCTCCAAAATTGTAACCATCATTAGATGTATAAAAAAATATCTCCATACCCTCCTTATTGCTCCAATTTCATTCAAGCCCTCCTTATTTCTCCACCCTTTCACCAAATCCTTCTTGGAAGGATTTTCAAACCCCCAAGGGGTTTCCTTACCAAGAATGGGGAAGGAGGTTCAAGCCAAATGAACCACCCTCCCCACCTCAACCATTTGAGGGGAGTAACTAAATCCTACAAGGCTTTCCCATCAAGCCTATGAGGATTGAGAGGGAAAAATTCCCTCTCTCTTCCCCCACAACTCCAAAACTCCATCATGCCATATGATGGAGGGAGCAAAAACAAATAAACAATAAATAAAAATCCACATGCAACAACCACATTTCCAAGTAAACAAATCTAACAACTAGCATGAATATAACACATACAATAAGGCTCAAGAAGCCTACCTCAAAGAAAAGCTCTCCAAAAAGCTTTCCAACTTCAATCTTCCACTTCTTGACCCAAGCAAACTCTAGCTCCAAATCCACAAGCATCCAAGCAAAAGCTCCAAAAAAAAGTTCTCTTCTTTTCCCATGAGGGGGAATTTGAAGAGGAGCAAGAAAAAATCCTCACAAATGAGGGGGTGACATGTGTCACCCCTCTCCTCCTTCAAGGTCAAAGATGCCAAAATAAAAGAGAGAAAGGATAAAATGACTTTTAGCCCTCTTCTCCCAAATTACTCTAAATGATAACAAAACAATCTTGTGCAACTTTTAACAAAGCACACTAATCCATACCCCTTACATGGATGTGACCAAAGGAGAGGCAAAAAGGGAGGGAAAACTCCCTCTAGCCTTGGAAATAAGCCCCCTACCTATTAGGTAGGGTCCAAGGGCTCATTTTTATGTTAAGGGAACTCCCAAACTAAAAAGGGGTCCCTAAAAATGCCCAAAATAACCCAATTTCGGGTTTGGAAAATTTGGCACAAGGGTAGAGGGTGTGGGGCCCACCCAAGGGTTCACATGTGACCCTAAACCCTCTAGATTAAGTACATCATTAAAAAAATTCAAAACTTAATGCAAGTGGGGTCATTAATTCCCCAAAACAAGTTTACAACACAAACTAAACACCCTAAGAAAAATTAATAATTACAAGACATATTACATTACAAATGAGGGTCACCCATGGTGCCCAAAACAATAATTCTAATGCTAAGGCCTCAAGCAATAAACATGGCTAGGACTTAGCCCGTGGGCTGCTTGTGCAAAGTTGCGTAGCTGGCCTGAGTCCCACGTTCTCCTGTGACCTGTCACCTGCACACTCATTGCACACATTAAACGCACCTGTCTGATAAAATATAAATCAACTACTAAATAAGATATCAATGAATTCTAGACTAACATTTCATCTTTCTGGAATCGAAAGTGCGACAACGTGCACAACTATACATAATTCACCATAAGTTAGTCATAATGATAAAATGACATGTATCCATAGAATCCCAACATGCAACAAACTGAGTATCCATCAATATAATTACGTTCCAAAACAACATCATATCAATTAGTATCCATGACATCATAAGATAATGCAAACAACATAGTAATCAAGCTAAATCGGTGCTATACGCCTAAATGTCCATACATGTCTAATCAGATCAAATCTCCTAATGTAATGTCCAAAACATATCAAATCTCTGTCAAAACATGTCTATGAGTAATGAGCAACAAGTAACTGAGCTATAAAAATGTGGGCACTACATCCCCCTCTACTAAAATTAGACTTCCTCCTGGAAGTCACTGAAAGAGATAGGAATATCTAGCCCTCAAAGGTGTCGCATCCTCCCAGGTAGCTATTGTCTCATCGTAATGGTCCCACTAAACTCTAACCTGGTCCAAGTCTAGACCCCGAAGGGCCAACCTCCGATGCTCCAGTATGCGTACGGGCTCCAGTCTCCACTGTCCTCCATCCTCTACCTGTAATGCCGACCAATCCAAAACATGAGAGAGATTTAGTACATACCTACGTAGTAAAGAAACATGAAAACATCATGGGCCCATGCAAGGTGTGGTGGCAAAGCTAGGCGGTAGGCAACTGGACCGATGACCTCTAAAATATCAAAAGGCCCCACAAAACGAGGTGATAGCTTAGAACCCTTTCCATAACGGATTGGGCTCTTATGCGGATGAACTCTCAAGAAGACTTTGTCACCCACTGAGAAGTGACGATCAATCCTCTTGGTGTCTGCATACACCTTCTGGCATGCTCTAGCCTGCTCAAGACGCTGTCTAATCAGAACAACCTGCTGCTCTAAATCCTGTAGATAAGCTGGTCCCAGAATAATCCTGTCATCTAGTCTGTCCCAACTCAAAGGTGTCCTACAAGGTCGTCCATACAAAGCCTGGTAAGGAGCCATACCAATGGAACTATGATAGTTGTTGTTGTAGGAAAACTCAACTAAATGCAAATAATCTTCCCATTTCTTCTGCTGGTCCATCACATACATCCTCAACATGTCCTCCAGTACCTGATTAACTCTCTCTATCTGTCCATCTGTCTCTGGATGATAAGCTGAACTGAAATTAATCTGAGTACCCAGAGCGGTCTGAAAGGAAGTCCAGAAAACTGAAGTGTAGATGGTATCCCTGTCATTGATGATGGTCTTCAGAATCCCATGCAACCTAACAATGTCCTCCATAAATACTTTGGTGATGGCCTGTGCATTATAGGTGACCTTGGTTGGCGAGAAAGTGCACAACCTTGGTCAACTTATCCACGGTGACCATAATGGCATCATGATGATAAGAAGACATAGGAAGTCCGACTATGAAATCCATGGAGATCACATCCCATTTCCACTCGGGAATATCATGAGGATGTAAGAGTCCTGCGGGATGAGAATGCTCTGCCTTGACCCTCTGACACTCAAGGCAACGTGCAACAAAATCTGCTATGTCCCGTCGAAGACCTGGCCAATAATATAACTCCCTCAGATCAGCATGCATTTTCTTCACTCCTGGATGTGCTGCATATGGGGCTCGATGAGCCTCTGTGAGGATGAAGCTACGTAGATCACCTGACTTAGGCACGTAGATGCACCTATGGAACCGAAGTAAACCATCTGTCTCTAAAACACACCCAGAATATCTACCCTCTAATGAACCCTGTGACTCCAACATCTGTCTAGCTCCCTCATAAAACCTGTCCTCTGGAAGGTGCTCAAGAATCCTGCCTCTCAAATCTGACTGAAGTGTCAATGAAGCAAGCACATGTCATCATCTACTAAGTGCATCTGCAACAACATTTTCCTTTCCTTTGATATACTGCACCTCCATGTCATACTCACATAGGAACTCCATCCAACGCCATTGACGAGCGTTGAGGTTCGGCTGTGAGAAGATATGCTGCAAGCTACGATGATCTGTCCTCAAAATGAAAGGTCTACCCAAAAGGAAATGTCACCAACGCACAAGTGCATGAACAACTGCTGCAAGCTCCAAGTCATGAGTAGGGTAATTAAGCTCGTAGTCCTTGAGCTTACGAGACTCAAAGGCAATAACCCGATGCTCCTGCATAAGAACTGCTCCCAAACCCTCTAGTGATGCATCAGTACAAACAACAAAATCCTCTGTAGGGTCTGGAACTGCTAAGATGGGCACATGGTTAACCTTTCCTTAAGCAACTGAAAGGCCTGCTCACACTTTTCTGACCAATCAAACTTCTTCCCTTTTCTCTGAAGAGAAGTGATAGGGTGAGCAATCCTAGAAAAGTCCTGTACAAACCTGCGGTAATACCCTGCTAAACCCATAAAACTCCTCACCTCAGTAACTGATGTGGGTGCTGGCCAGTCCATGATAGCCTGTATCTTAGAGGGATCTACTGAGATACCCTCACCTGATATGATATGACCCAAGTACTGAATCTCTGTCTGAAAGAAGCTACATTTTTCCAAGTTCCCATACAACTTCTGCTCTCTCAAAACCTGAAGTACCTGCCTCAAATGCTCCTCGTGTTCCTCCTCGGAATGAGAATATATCAATATGTCATCAAGGAACACTAAGACAAAGTGATCCAGAAATGTCCTGAATACTCCATTCATGAGGCTCATGAAGACAGCTGGGGCATTAGTCAAACCAAATGGAACAACTGTGAACTCATAATGCCCATAACGTGTGTGAAACGTTGTCTTATGAATGTCTGCATCTGATATGCGCAACTGATGGTACCCTGACTTGAGATCGATTTTGGAGAATACTCTCGCTCCCCGCATCTGATCAAACAAGTCATCAATCCTAGGGAGTGGATAACGGTTCTTTATTGTGACTTTGTTGAGCTGTCTGAAGTCAACACAAAGCCTGAGAGAACCATCCTTCTTCTTCACAAATATGACTGGCGCTCCCCAAGGAGATACACTAGGGTGAATGAGACCCTTATCTAACAACTCCTCTAACTGAATCTTGAGCTCATGAAGCTCTGGAGTCATCATCTGATAGGGTGCCCTAGAAACTGGTGCAGATCCAGGTACTAAATCAATGGTGAAATCCACCTCTCTGCGGGGTGGTAACCCTGGAAGCTCACCTGGAAACACATCGGCATACTCCCTCAAAACTGCATGATCATCTAAGGGTGAATGCTCTGGAGTGCTCTCTGATCGATCACTGATGGTGATAGCAAACAACTGACATCCCTTACGCATGCTCCGCTTGAGTTGCTTAGCCGAGATCATGCACAAGGAGATAGGCCTCTTCATCCCTGAAATCACAACTGCACTCCCAAGATCATCCTGACACTCAATGACCTTATTTCTGCAATCCACCTTAGCTCGATGAGCCTCGAGCCAATCCATACCCAATACTACCTGATAGGATCCTAGAGGAATAACTCAGAGGTCAAGTGTAGTGGAGAAGGCTCCTAAATCAAGTACGCAACTCTCCACATACGAGTCCACGGTGAGTTTGGCCCCAGAGGCCAACTCAACCTGCCAACTATCTGGTTGCCTAGCCACCACTAGCCCACACTGGTCCACTATAGAAGGTGATATAAAAGAATCTGAAGCACCTGAATCAAAAAGTACTGAGACAGAAATACCCCTGATAGTACCTGTCATCTCAATGACTGTGGCCTGATGCTCGCCTGGGTTGTCAACCGCTGCATATACACAATGGGCACATCCCACATCACCCACCATCTGCTCAGATCTAGCGGCTCTCTGTGCATCCATGGTATTGGGTTTGTGCGGGCACATACGCACATAGTGATCAGGAGATCCACAAATGAAACATCCTCCTGTACCCCTCTGAGATGGGGTCCCTCCTGTACTCTGGTGTACTGATCCTGCCGGTCCAACCCTAGCAGACTGCTGCGTGTGAGCTGGCTGTACCTGCTGAGTACCCTACCTCCTATCCCTGGCTCCACCAAAACCTCCTCTAGTGCCACCTCTCTGAAAACTCTGAGTCTGTCTAGCCCTCTGCTGCTGGTGGCCATGATGTTGTGTCTACTAATGCGGGTGTGGTGGAGCCCTCGTGGCTGCTGGCGGAGGCCAGAATCCTCCTCTAGGGGGTGGTGTTGTACCCCATGACCTCTGACTCTGAAAGGCCTGTATCCTCTCCTGAAACTTGCTCTTGTTTCTATCTCAGTGCTCCTGTGCCTTGGTCCTATTCTCCTCAGCTAAGTAGGCCTTCTCAATGGCCTTCTCAAGTGTGGGAGGAGATAACATCCTAACTGCTCCTGCTATATCTGCATTAAGGCCTCGAATAAACCTGTTAACCTGTAATTTCTCATCTTGCAGGTAGTCCACATACTGCAGAAGATCCAGGAACCTGCTCTCATACTGTGCTACTGTGCCAGATCCCTGTCGTAAGTCATGAAACTCATCGATCCTCTTCTGCACGAAATGCTCTGACATATAACGAGCCCTGAATCACTCCTCAAACATCTCCCAGGTCACTGTCTCTCGAGTCAGATGGAGCTTCCGCTCCTCATTCCTCCACCAAACACCTGCTGCATCTCGGAGGAGGTGTATGGTGAACCTTGCCTTGACATTGCTCTCGTAAGAGTGCAAGCCAAAGCAACTATCCAAGCTAAGGAGCCATGACTCAGCCCCAAAGCCATCTGTAGAGCCGGTGTAGGTGGGTGGCTGCAAGTGAAGGAGATCCCTGATCACACTGCCTGTATCCCGATCCTGGCGATGTAGTCCAACAGGTGAAAGGGGTCACCTATCCCCAAATGGTCCCTCGAGACTGTGTGAGTGGCTACGACGGTACGAGGCTACCCTCTCGTGATGAACGGAAGGGCTACGTGACCTCTCCTGCCTCGGTGTATCGTGCTCTGGTGGCTCTGAATGCGCATCCTCACCTATCGGCTCCTCGTCTCCCAATGGAATCTCCTCTCTCACCTCCTACGGTGGTGGAAGACGCTGCTGCACAATGCCCATCAGCTGCTGTAGGACCTCTAATATCTGAGGCCCAAATTCAGGTGTCGGTGGCTCCCGCGTAGGTGCACTACGCCCCAAGCCTCTAGCTGATCGTCCCCTCTTGGGTGCCATCCTGTGCACGAGGTGAGCGAAGAAGTTATTAAATGGTTGTGGAAAAATGTTTAATTATTTTATTTATTTATTTACTTTTAATGTTATTACCAATGTTGTTAACTGGTTGATTGATTACCCAGAGTGTCCGCGTGTGCGAACCTCTGCTCTGATACCAAATGTAATGCCCCGCCTCGGGACACCAGGAAAAACTAGACCAATAAGTTTTGGTAATAATTTTTTTTTTAAGTGAACTAATTATTAATACTTAACCCCCGTTTTCATTAAATATTTAATTCATATTAATTATTTAATTTCTAAAGTTAAATTAAAACACTAGCCCAATACAACTTGATTATTTTATTTCTACTAAGTATTAATTTAAATGAATTTACACAAAGTTTAAAGTTTACACAACCCCTTTTAAATTAAATTAGTCTCCCCTTTTATATTAATTTTCCCACATACCCCTTTTAATTTATTTTCCACTCCCATAAAATTACCCATGACTTAAAAGTGTGTAGGGTTAACATGAGCCCTTGGATCTAATCAAATCTTGGCCCTTGATTTTGAAAATTCCCTAAAGTTTGCCCTAAACATCTCTTTATTTTCTTCTTTTCTTTTCATTTTTTTATTTTGTTTTCATTTTTATTTATTGAAGAAGAGGATTTGCAGGAAGTTGTTGGAGGAGCTATGGAGTTTTTTTTTTTATTTCTTATTATTTTTTATTTTTTTTTTAGAGATTTCATAACAATTACAATTTGTTTCTTTTTTTTTTTTTTTTATTTGTATTACATTGTTATTTATATTTTTTTTTTTTCAGGGGAATGGGGCGGTAGGGGAGAAGTTGGAGGGAGGGGGGATTTTTTCTACAGTTGTGGAGGGAAGGCTGGCTATGAAGTGGGGAGGTGGAATTGGGGTAGGCGGGGGTGCTAGGGGGTCAGTAGGGTGGGGGGTGGGGGTATGGGGGCAGGGCAGGTGGGGGGCAGCAGGGGGAATGTGGCATAGTTGGAGGTGGGGTACAGGGGCGGGGGAGGGGGATGCATGTTGGGTGGGTGGCAGGGGTGCTGTGTAGAGGGATGGGGGCTATGGCCGTGGGCATAGATGGGGGGGGGGGTTCGGCCCTCCCCCACACAAAACCAAAATTTTTTTTTATGTTTTTTTTTATTTTAAAAAAATTTATATATATTTATTTTCTATTTTTATATATATTTATGTATAAATATATATATAAATATGTATATTATATATATATATATATATATATATATATTATGGATATATATATATTATTATATATATATATAATAATATTAATGGTTTATTTTATATAATATATATATATATTATTTTAGGTATACGAGCAAAGAGCAGTGTGATATATATATGCGATATATAATATAATTATGTGGTGGAGGCATATACATATTATATTTTACATTCTAATGGAAAGGTAGGGGGACAGTTTTTGGAAATATAAAATGGGGAGGTGGTAGGGGTTCTAACTCCCCAAACAATAAATTCAAATAAATTTTTTTTATTTATATATATAATTTTATAATATATTATTTATTATATATATACAACTATATATATATATAATATATAATATATATATATATATATATATATTTGAAGTAAAAATATATTATATATAAAGCAATTAATATACTAACTACAAATAAATTATATATTTAATATAAAGGAATAAAAATAAAAACATGTACATAATAAATATAATATTTATAGTACACAAATATAAAATCATAGTTATTTTACTAAATTTTCATTAAATATTTTCATATAAAGTTTAAATTTATATTTATTATTCAATTAATAGAAAATATAACTAAGAAATCTAATTTTTTTTCTAATAAATTATTTTTTACACAAAATAATATGATTTCAACTTATAAAATAACTATTTTTTTTAAAATTTTGATGCAAAAAAAAATGAAAAAATTTTCAAAGATTCAATAAAATGAATTTCTATTTGTGATAAAGAATTTACAAGTATTTTAAAAGAGAGAAAGATTGCTTTCTAATAAATTTTTTTTCAAAGAATACTAAAATTTACATTTTTTTCAATTTTTAACAAACATAGAATTCTTTCCACAAATCAAATATATTTTCTTTTGTAAATAACATGCTTTCAAATAAACAACTTTCTTTTCAAAAAAGAATATTTTCTTAATCAAAATAATATTCAAAAAATGTTCCCAACTCAATTAAATATATTCTATTTAAAGAATTTTAAATTATTTTACAAGGCTTCTTTTGCAAAAATTCCTCAATACATCATATTTTCCAAACATGCTAAAATACATAAGAAACAACCCAACAAGCCTTCCCAAGATTGAAAGAAGGTTTTCAAATACAAATAATACTCAAGTCTTACAAGTGATGTTCCAATACAAAATAAGAGGAATTTTACAAGCCAAGGAGAAGTTTCCACAAGCCATACTTTAAGCCATTAAAGGGTTACAATGAGGTAATATCCACAAATAAAATGAAGATGACCAAGAGCTCCAACCAACATCCAACTTTGAGATCCAACTTCACATGCCTTCAAGGAATCCAAACAAGGAGAAGAAGCTTGTTTTTCCACCCAACCATAGGCATCATTACATGCCTTTCCCAAGGTTGGGATGCATGCTAGCCTCCCCCAAGCCCATGGGAAAGAGGACTACCATCCACAACTTGCACAAGAGTGAGGGTGAACAAACAATGATACATCCACATGAAAACAAGACAAGTATAAACAAGACTCCAAATTTTACAAAGATGAAAAAGAGGAGAACCCAAGTTCTACCTCTAAAACAAATGGGGAAGAGAGGAGAGAAGTTCTCCAAAAATTGTAACCAACAATAGTTGCATTAAAACAAGATCTCCATACCCTCCTTATTTCTCCTAATTCATTCAAGCCCTCCTTATTTCTCCACCCTTTCACCAAATCCTTCTTGGAAGGATTTTCAAACCCCAAAGGGGTTTCCTTACCAAGAATGGGGAAGGAGGTTCAAGCCAAATGAACCAACTTCCCCACCTCAAACCATTTGAGGGGAATAACTAAATCCTACAAGGCTTGCCCATCAAGCCTATGAGGATTGAGAGGGAAAAATCCCTCTCTCTTCCCCCACAACTCCAAAACTCCATCATGCCATATGATGGAGGGAGCAAAAACAAGTAACAATAAATAAAAATCCACATGCAACAACCACATTTCCAAGTAAACAAATCTAACAACTAGCATGAATACAACACATACAATAAGGCTTAAGAGACCTACCTCAAAGAAAGCTCTCCAAAAAGCTTTCCAACTTCAATCTTTTCCACTTCTTGACTCAAGCAAACTCTAGCTCCAAATCCACAAGCATCCAAGCAAAAGCTCCAAAAAAAAAGTTCTCTTCTTTTCCCATGAGGGGAATTTGAAGAGGAGCAAGCAAAAATCCTCACAAATGAGGGGGTGACATGTGTCACCCCTCTCTTCCTTCAAGGTCAAAGATGCCAAAACAAAAGAGAGAAAGGGTAAAATGCCTTTTAGCCCTCTTCTCCCAAATTACCTAAATTGATAACAAAACAAATCTTGTGCAACTTTTAACAAGCACACTAATCCATACCCCTTACATGGATGTGACCAAACAAGAGGCAAAAAGGGAGGGAAAACTCCCTCTAGCCTTGGAAATAAGCCCCCCTACCTATTAGGTAGGGTCCAAGGGCTCATTTTTATGTTAAGGGAACTCCCAAACTAAAAAGGGGTCCCTAAAAATGCCCAAAATAACCCAATTTCGGGTTTGGAAAATTTGGCACAAGGGTAGAGGGTGTGGGGACCACCCAAGGGTTCACATGTGACCCTAAACCCTCTAGATTAAGTACATCATTAATCTAATTCAAAACTTAATGCAAGTGGGGTCATTAATTCCCCAAAACAAGTTTACAACACAAACTAAACACCCTAAGCAAAATTAATAATTACAAGACATATTACATTACAAATGAGGGTCACCCATGGTGCCCAAAACAATAATTCTAATGCTAAGGCCTCAAGCAATAAACATGGCTAGGACTTAGCCCGTGGGCTGCTTGTGCAAAGTTGCGTAGCTGGCCTGAGTCCCACGTTCTCCTGTGACCTGTCACCTGCACACTCATTGCACACATTAAACGCACCTGTCTGATAAAATATAAATCAACTACTAAATAAGATATCAATGAATTCTAGACTAACATTTCATCTTTCTGGAATCGAAAAGTGTGACAACGTGCACAACTATACATAATTCACCATAAGTTAGTCACAATGATAAAATGACATGTATCCATAGAATCCCAACATGCAACAAACTGAGTATCCATCAATATAACTACGTTCCAAAACAACATCATATCAATTAGTATCCATGACATCATAAGATAATGCAAACAACATAGTAATCAAGCTAAATCGGCGCTATACGCCTAAATGTCCATACATGCCTAATCAGATCAAATCTCCTAATGTAATGTCCAAAATATAACAAATCTCTGTCAAAACATGTCTATGAGTAATGAGCAACAAGTAACTGAGCTATAAAAATGTGGGCACATTACGAGTGGATATCATTCCACATGTGAATTCATAGTGGTACTCATACATAGGGATTTATTTTTGCATGTGCATCCAACTTTGGCAAGGTATAATCAATTGACAGATAGTGTCACATCATTAGCTAGAAGATAGAGATTTGCATGCACATTGGAGAAGAATTGTATCATCAAGCAAAGCTTATTATTAGCCATTATTCATCCAGCCAAATTTATTAAAAATAGAACAATCAACTATAGTTTGAAAAAGTTCTATTTTTCTAACCAAGGCTACTAACGCCTCATTGTATTATCATGTTTATTTTTATTCATTTATTTATTAATAACAATAAAGGCGGCATAACACTAGGATCAATAAAAATCATTACAAAATGTATTATATAATATATATATAGGGTGGGATATATATATATATATATATATATATATATATACGCAATGGTCATAGACAATTAGTTGTACTTTTACTACATAAAAATGCTCAGTATTCTTCTTAAGGAGCTAATCATCCAAGTTTGCAATCCCAATTATTCTTTTTCTAACCATTTAACTTAATGATAGATACACTAATCAAGTTTCCAATAACATTGTGAATTGTTTTGATAACCCACTTATTTGAGATCATCTTGGAATGACTCGCAACAAATAGGTAGATTTCTGTATGAGGTCAAGTTCATGTAACTTAGCAACCATTGTTGATACACCTTCCCTCATATATCAACACGACACCCTTAATATTCTAAGTAAATAAGAGTGAATCAAGAGAGTTATTGTCACTATGATTGTCTTATAATTGTTTCCTTTCCATATAGTAACTCAATT
Organism: Taxus chinensis; assembly: GCA_019776745.2. NCBI lineage: Eukaryota > Viridiplantae > Streptophyta > Pinopsida > Cupressales > Taxaceae > Taxus > Taxus chinensis. The sequence continues at coordinate 37,348 of JAHRHJ020000249.1, read as the reverse complement.
GTTTGGTATAAATAGTCTACATCAACATTTTTCAATATGGATAAGTAATAATTTTTTTTTTTCAAAACCCCAGATAATTAAAATAGGATACATCACATATCCCCATTTTCAAGGTATATAACGCAATGCAAAAACATACAAGTCCCATATACAACTAATAAGTCATTTTATTTCTATTTTAAATATAACTTTCAAAACCAAATTTACAACCAAAATATCATTTATTTCTTTCCCAATACAATGTCATACACTTATATGGATAACCCTTTTTAAAACGATAGAGAGAAGGAAGGAAAGATTCTTTTCATTTCATTAGTCATTTCACTCTACCTTGCTCTAAGAATCAGAAATTATATTACATGACACTTCAGTTTTTAACCATTAAAGAATTATGGCTAACAATTTGTTGACACATAACTGAATTTGTTATCTTTTAAAAACATACATTTTCCCACTTATTATCAATGTAATGCTTTGCACAAAAAACTTGGACAACCTATGATCCTTGTTTAATTACATCTTCCTTTAAATTTTCCCAACTTTTCAAAAGATTGAACCGTGCTCTACCTATCAACAATCCTTCACATGGTCTATTTTTTGTGGTGGGCTAAAAGCGATCAGCCTAACTATCACGCACATTAGCAATTGACGTTAAATATTTATTTTTCCAAAATAATTGCTAAAACAATGCGTGGCTCATTTGTTGGTGGGTGTACTGGAGTCACAGAGGTTTCGGGTTTTAATTTTGGTGTGGGTTGTGCTAACATACATGATCATTACCTACTAACCACTAAAATTATATGTTTTTATCATTCAAGGTATCTTTGAAGTGCTTATTTTAATATGAATCTACTATAACAGGTCATTGTATTTTCAAAATGAACATATAGAACTACTCATTGGTTACAACTTCTTACTAATCTTGCATGCATAGATGGAATGTGTGTTAATACCTTTGTTTTTTGGTTATCAGTTTTATTCTATCCGAAAGGGACATGAATGAAACACCGCATCAAGAAATTAATGAAAAAATAATGGTTCGAGTATGTATTTTTTCTCCATCATCTGCAAAAAACACGAAACTATAATGTGACAGGTTTGTTTTTGTTTTTTATCTGTATTAGTTCACGTGCTTATCCTCTAGCTCAATTTTTTTTCATCATGTTAACACCCTTTATATTATCATTGACAATTTGAAGCTCTTTATTTTTTTCTTTCGTTGCACAAAATGTAATTTGAAGAATTCAGTAGAATTCTAAAACATTTGAAATCTCAACTACATAAGCTAGGGTTAGGATCTCGTACAAGATTTATTTCATCTATCCCATGTTCATTTCATCCTCACCCTCTTTACATATAATCTTGATTTATGTTATCAACCTAGGGGTTTCTAATTTCTCGATGGACTAGACTACTAGATCTGTTGTAATACTTGCTTTAGTGAGATGGTCATGGAATGTGCATAATTGATGTGCATGTCAAACTATACAATAGCCAAAGATGGTTATTTCCCTGTTGTTGTATGGTGGACATTTCTATTAGACTTTACTAACAAAAAATGAATTTGTAAAGCCCTACGATATTTGATGTCTTGAAGAAAGTAACTATGTTTTTCATAATAGTATTAACGGTTGGTCGTAACTACCTTGATTGCCTACAGTTGTTTATATTTATTTGACACTTATTGACATTGTGCTTTAATTATTTCTGCTTCATCCATTTCAAAGTAATGTTGTTTTTAATGGTGTGCCTCAAGTTGGTGCTCTCAAAGATCCAAGTATTTGGCATCCACCCCCATTTTAACATCAGCTGCACAAAATACAATCAGGAACCTCTGCATCTTTGGTATGGACAGTGGCTCTCTATCTTACTCGTTCCTTGCCCCATGTCCATTTCATTGATCTGCCTCCACAATTTTCATATTGTTATTTTCTCCATTTTTCCTTGCAAATTTGTCTCATTTCTGTTTGCAATAATTTATGTGTAATTACCACAGGGAATGGAGGGTGTGCTTGCCCAATAAATATGTGGCAAGAAGGCCTCACTGATATATCTACGTGTTGAACAATTAGGACACAAGACCTTCATGAAGCTCCAAAACAAAAAAGGTGTACTTCATGTACCATTGATAACCACTTTGCTAGAGAATTACTCAAAAAAATAGTCATGCACTGTGAATTCCATGGACCCCCAAAAGTCGTCTCATATACTCCAAGGCAGATTCATAAATTTGTAATAATTTGAAATCATGTTAAGGGATGTTCAAAACCTTGCGCAAAACTCCTCCTATGCAATTTCCTTCCTTATTTCAATGGTCTCTGAAATTTCATGGATCTCTTAAAAAAATTCAAACTGTCTGAAGCAATGAAAATTATTATGTCTAAGGAATGAAAATTTTCTATTTACATTTCAATTTATCCTCTCCTTCAAATGATATTTACTCATTTGTAATGAAGTGCAAATTAAAAGACTCCGCTGCAAATTAAAAAATGCACAAATGTTGTTGCATCCTCAAGCCTATTTCCCTCTTGCAGTCATTGCATTTTCCCTGCCTTCATGTGCATTGCTTGCACTATTGCACTCCCAATCCATATCATCCTTCAATACCCCTACACCAAACAAAACATTATTTTACATAATAACTTTGTGGATTAGTAATACAACTCTCTACACACATTGTTTCCCCTGCAATTCCATGATCCACTAAGGGGAGGCTCCCACTCTTATGGACTGCCAAAATCACTATCTCCATTCCTTTACTCGTTCCCATTACTAGTGGCTTTACTGTCATGTGGTGGAGGCTCTGGTGGCATAGGGGAAACAGGATAAATAGGTCACCATTCCTCTCTTTCCAAAAGGATGGCATAGTTTTGGTCAAATCTTCATAAATTACACTTGACTCAAGTCAAGGGGCTTACATATGCTTGTTGCTACCGTTCCAAGCCGTAAGCTATTTTAGGTGCATGGTGAAATCATGGCATCAAGAAGAAACTTTTGTAACAGGAATGATGAGAAGTGGAACCAGAAGCCTCATTCCAAGAACTATGGAACCAAAAATTAGTATTGCAATAGCGACATTATTTTCTCTAGGTAAGGAAATGAAACGACCATTTCTAGGTGGATTTCGACTTTGTAAGGGTTCTGAAATGTCAAATTTTTTTTGGGGTTGTCTTATTCTATTAAATATATGAGAATAGTTTGTAATATGGGCCCCCTGTTCATAAGGGATAGCTTTGTAACACATGGGGTGGCCTTTATGTCACGCTTTTGGCTGAATAAAGCACCTGGTTTTCATGATATGTTCTCAATTTACATACTCCTAACACTTACATTCAGAACTCATGGTTGATATGCTCTCATTTATATGTAAATATAAATTATTGCAATGTTTCCTCGAGTGATTTGACAACAAAAAACAAAATATGGACTTCACTTTTCAAATGCCGATTGATCCTCTATTTGATCTCCACATCAGCTCACTACATTTTCCAAATTGTTTTATCACTTACTTCACTCAAATTTCATATACCCCTTCTAAAAAGTCTTGAATAATAATGAGTTTCGAGATTCTTTCCAATTACCAACAACTCTTGTACCTTTGATTAGCCAGCTCCACTTCTTTCTTTACTATTCTACTCAAGTTTTGGTTCTCCTTATTCTTCCCTTTCGGCATTCACATTGCACTGCTCGTGTGCAATTACTAGTTAGTCTAAACTAGAAATCTCACATATGTGTATTGTAATGGAGATGGATTTGATGAAGAATTTAAATTTTATAGAGTGAAACATTGTAGGAAGAAATAAGGGCAATGAATAAAGGGGTGAGAGAGGAGGATTCCAGGTGTAGGGATAATGTTTGGAGGAATGAAAGTGAAACTCTTCTTCTTACGACAAGACATATATGAACCACATGGAATTTTTGTTAATAGTTTGATGGAGAAAGGGGTTTTGATGAAAATATTATTGAGAGTAGTACTTTGGAGATATCCTGGAAAACACAACCATGTCAATCAATGCCCTCAATGTCAATGGTTGTTTTTTACAATGTCAATTTTTATGTTTTATGGGTAGTTAGAACACTTCTGATAATATCAAGGGAATTCACTTTTGCGGGTCATGGAACATATTAGAGCTAGTGGCATGTTGAGGGAAATTAGAATCTCATGTCAAGCCAATATAGTTGAATTGGATAACCATAAAATATGGCCATTATAGACCATCATTTTAGGCCATTCTCTATGTTGTCTCTGACAACAAAAAATATCATCCACAAGATTTTTCCTTGAGAGTTTATAGTTCATAATACCTTCTCAAAGATCTCATGATCAATGTCGAGGAGGACATTGTAGGTTTCATCTTCAGACCCACATCAGTTCTCAAATGAGAGAATTTAGTTACAATCATTGTGTGGTGCTATAAAATGTGCTAGCCTATAAAAACATAAAATAATGGTCGACTTATCACATGTTAATACAGATGTAGTGCCCACCCCTCTTCGACACTTCTTTATCTTGATATTTACACTATTGGATTGATGTTCAGACATTTGATTATGATACATTGATTAGTAGATGATAGATTATACTAGATATGTGGATTATTAACACTATGATGTTTATGTTTTATCATGATGCACTAGATAGTGATGTTAGACAGTTAGATGCATGATGATTTTCAGGATGTAAATTTTATACTGACATGTTATGTTTTTGAGATGTTGGAATATAATTGTAATCTCATGGATGTTAGGGTTAGATTTTGGCATATTGATGGATAATAGAATTGTTAAATGTTGAATGATGAATATGGAGTTTTATATATATATGTATATATATATATATATATATATATGATTTCTCAATGTTGTTACTACGGCCGAAAGGCTAAAGAGGTATCTGTTGTGTGCAATGATTTTTATCACAAACATCGAAGGGGATAGGGGACCAACCATGGAAGGATGTCGAGCATTGAGCAACAAGGCCAAAATTGACAACTTCTGTAATATTGTTTAGTGTTGTGTTTTTCATGTCTATGCTTGGAAGTCTCCCATGGGGGGTGATTCCACATATGTGGCCATGGGGTGAATTATGTTCCTGTCCTTAATTTTTATATATGTTTATTTATATTTTGTGTATTTAAATAATTTATTAACATGTGTAAATGTGTGTTTATTAGGCTGAAACCCTCTTGTTTAGTTTAACCAAAATAGAGATGTGACTTATAGTTATAATGTAATCTTGTGTTCCTTGTGAAAGAATAATTTGTGTTGATTTTGGATTATTTTACTCCACCCCAAGTTAAAAATTAGGATTTTGACTTTGGGGCATATTTGGAGACTTGTGTGATAAGCAAGACTTGTCTCATACCTCTTAATTTGACCCAACAACCTTACCTATGGGTTAGGTAAACTCAATTTTGACTCTTTGTCCATTTTTGACTATAGGAGAAGGAAAATCATTTCACTTTCTTTCTAATCTAATTTATTTTTGTTCCTTGAAAGCTTGGTGTGCAAGTTTTAAACCATGTGGGTTATCACAGTCCTTGCTTATGCATTAATGTTTCTTGGTTTTGATGTTATTGACTTGAGTGTGAGGATGGGGGATGATGAAGTGGAATATTACATGGAGCCACATCATCATCCTCACTACCCAATTCTATTTATTTGTGAATTTTTGTTGGAATGGGGGTTACTTGTTATTTTTGTTTCTTGTGCACTTCTGGATTTGGGAGCTTTTGGAGTGCTTGGCTTGACATTTAAATTAGGCTTGTGAAGGCCTATTCTTGGATCTTGATAAAACAGGGAGGATCTCCACATTATTAAATTATTATAAATGAACTTTGTTGTTGTAATAAATGTTGTGCTTGTTAAAAGTATTCTTTTGTCTTATGAAAGTGGTGTTGTGTGGGTTGGTTGAGTAGTTTATAGACTTAATTGGGTGTACATTGGGAAGGGATTAATAAGAAGAATTGTACCTTAGGGAAAAGGATGTTTTAATGTGAGGAGGAAATGAAAATTCTTCATGGTAGTGTGACTGGAAGTCTTTCCTATGTGAAGATGAAAAGGGATTCATGGATTTGTTGATTGTTGAATAGGGAGAGATAAGAAATTAGGTGATTATGTTTGTGCACTTTTAGGCTTAGGGAAAGACTCCCACTTCACTTGTCAGGCATAAGAAGGTGGTATTTCATATCCCTTGCTCTAAGACTTGGTTTTATCCTTAAACTTATGGTTTGATGTGTATGTGTAAACAAGTTGTTGGTTAAATGTGATCTTGGTGGAGTTGTTTGTCTTAATATGTGAGATTTTGTTGAGAATTCTCTTTGTGATAGTTGTCAATGTTGCTCAGTGCCCTTCATGGTTCCTTGGTTGGGACTCAGGGGCCATTAAGGGAATGGATTCTTCCCTTAATGGATTTAAGGTTTGGTGGAGATTGTTGCCTACTCCCCATCCCTTTTTTTTGATCCCATTATGAAGATGAAGAATGCCTAAGTTGGAGCTACCTTTATGGAGAAGGCATATATTTTTGAAGACTTGAAAGTTGGTTGTGGATATCCTTGTTGTGATCTATTTTCAAATTCATAATTCCAATTCATTTCTTGAGTGGATGCCTTGACTAAATTAAAAAATTGTGAGAAAGTTGTTGTATTAGATTTGGAGCCTTTCTATCTTATAAACTTCTTCTAAAGAGTTCTTTACTTGTGGAAGATTTATTTATCAAGATTGTATAGTTTTGATGAAAAAGGGAAGTTTTCTTATTGAATAAGTATGGAATGGATATACCCTTCTTGTCCTTTCCTCAGCTAATTATTATCCATTGAATGTATGGAGATGATTACCCTCTTTTCCAAAGTTGTTAATATATATTTATATTCCAAGATATTTTGTAGATGTGTTAGACTCTATTTTGAAAGGAACAAGTATTTGTGTTGATTGCCTTGTTTTTAAAATGGGATGATTTATTTGTTTCCTAATTCATAAGGTTGAGTAAATAGAAGGGCTTAAACTTTAGATGTATCCACTAAACTAGTTGTAGGGGACTATTTGTTAAAACAAAAAATCTAGTTTGAATGGAAGCCTTTGTTTCTTCTCATTGTCACTTACTTTGTCCAAGTTGTGTAAGGATAACTGATAATTTTAGCCTAACCTCACATATTACTGAACTTTTTCAACTTACAAAAACATAACATAAATTCACAACTTATCTTCTTAAATACAATTACAAGTTGGTTAATTGTGTAGAATTTGTATGCAAATCTCCCCTATTTTGAACACATTAGTTTAACTTTGACCTACTTTAACCAATAAGGATCAAATTTTAAATAAAATAGATTATACTAATATTATTTTTCTTTTCACAATTTTTTTCTAATAATTTTACCATTCTAATAGTTTTGTTAGCTTTGAAATATTAAGAATGATAAATACATATTAATATATATTTAATAATATTATTAATTAATATTATTATTATTATATATTATTAGTATTATTATTATTAATTCCTAATACCCTATAATTAAGGCTTAAATATCTCTTTCAAGGCCTAATGTTTCTTCTTAACAACAAGGCTGTCATAAGAGAAAAATCAAATAGTTCATGAAGTATATGGAAAATTCCAAGTACCCTTTTGATTAAAATAGTTCAAGCGGGCTGCATATAATGTATGCCTTTAAATTTGCATATCATTTCTACTATCGGAAACTGTTCGAATACAGTCTAATGTACGATTGTGACAGGGTACCCAGGCTCTTTAACCATCAAAAAAGGCCGTTATTCTCTTTCACTTGGCCCCTGAATTTTCGGAATGGCTCTAGATTACCATGAGGCCTCTTTAAATCTAGGGGATAAAGATTTTTAAATGGTTATCACCAAAAGCATTCTGCTAAGATATACAATCCTGAGTTAATGCAGACTGGGGGTCCAGGCTCACTAATCTTTCAGAGTTTGGCTAGAATGTTGTTACTCATGCAACAGTTGAGTACCCACAGAAATCAATGGGTCCATTATTGTGTAAATTGATCTTCAGTGTAGAATTCTGAACCTCGAAGGACTATTATTCCTGATGCAATATTTTAGAATTGATCGACTCTGAGGGTGGAATCTCCCATGACTTCAATAGTTGTTAGGACTAGGTAAACCTCCTAAAAATAATTACTTCCAAGCATTTCCAGTGCTTTTTGCCAATCTTCACATTTTGAGCAAAACTGCGAAGGAATATAGGGGGCATCTTAGGAACGTAGGATTCTTCATTGAATCTGCCAACTGTATATTGGCTTGAAGGGATTATATACGTTCTTTCTCACAACAAAACAACATAATTCTTCATTGAGATGTTGCAACTAATCAAGATTTGTGGATTGATAGAAGTCTTCTTACGTGTACAGTGGTCCTTTGAGAATGCCCGAGACCCTTGCATGATAGAATTACCAACACATGATGATAAAGGTTCAACTTATCCTTGGAAGGAATGGTTTGTCACAACCTTTCTGCCTTCAGCACCTTATCTTGACTCTTCAGATCCACTACTTTGAGGAATTGTATGGTTGGTCTCCAACTCAATTTTTATACTCAGCTGAAGATTCATTAGAGGGTTAACAATTGTGGAGAAAAATTCAAACCCAGCTGACAAGTAGAACCTTTAAACCATGGGGCTTATTTGAAGCATGCACATAAATTGTTACTTCTAATATATCCTCTTCCTTTAGACTACAGTTCCCCCCTCTGGGAAAAAATCTTGAATAAATGAGTGAAGATGTGACTGTTTGCTACATTCTCATTCCCACGCAAAATTTGATATGGAGTTCTTACATAAGTCTAAATTTACCCTTAAGCTAAAAACATAACTTTCCTCCTTTCCATACACATGACCGTTGAATGAGGGCTTCAAGAAAGCTTAAATACTCCTTATGATCATCTCTCACAGCTCCTGCATATAGACTTGGAAATCTTGGTTAACGACTATGAAAATGAAATTGATTTTTAATTGTTACCTACTGAATTCTTTTAGAAGCTGCCATGATCCCCGAATGAGCAATGGAATGATCTTTCAAAAATAGTGTACGAAGCAGTAGAGGTTTATACTCCTCACTTACTTGAATTATCTCACCATAATAACTTGGAAAAAACATGGTCATAAGAGGAAGGCTATATGGAGGCTACAATCATATATTGAAAACGATCTTTAGAATGATCTCTTCAAGAGCTGAAGACCTTAGACACATGCCCGTTTCAGGGAAGGCTTCAAAATTCGTCATGATTTCAAAAATGCCCATCTTTAGTGTGACAGGATATAGCAACAAAATGTTGAGTTGTCTCAAATCTGACACTCTGCCTAGAATGTGTCTGGCAATGACTGTAAACCGTCTTAGGACAAGAAAAAGACACCTATTGGTAACACAAAAGACCACAGCTGGACAACAAAGCAACTCTTCATGAAACGTTCAAATCCTGCACCATAATTTCAAGACTAGAACTAAAAACTTCTCCCAATAAGTAGTTGTATGTGATGTTTAAGCCATATTTCTTGTTTGTTTTTATGTTGTTTTTTTGCGGTATGTGCTAACTTATTGGACAGGGCTTGACCTTGCATAAAAAGAGTAAGAGGGGTGCAAAAGAGGATGGTTTGAGGCATTCAGAATACTGTCACATTGGAGATCCTTTTTTCTCTGGTTTTCATAACATTGGACTCGAACCATTAGCCATAACTTTTTTACTCATTGAGAAACTATAGACCCTATGTTGCAGAAGAAACTCTATGTGCCACAATATTTGCCAATCTTAATTTTTTCTTCACTAGTATATTTTAGAGTAAATGAAAGTTTAATATAAAAGTTCTCATATAAGAACTTTTTTTTAGCCTATACCACAGAGGAACTTAGAAAAAAAATGGGAAGAAATGGTGAAGATCCACACAGTTCAACAAATGAATGTCAGTCATCAACAATCCCAAATTTACATGAACTGTATGGAGTGAGGTCACAGCATAATAAGCATACAGTTAGGAATTAGTTCCCCTCCAAAGGTTCTAATTCAAATGTAGGTTTCCCCCAACCAAAAACTTAGCACCAACTTTCTCCTTGTTGTGTTTTTAGGAATTAGAGAACAAATATGCGGAAAAAAATTTCCTAAAACCACAGCAGTAGGAAACTATATAGCAAAATTATACATGTAGAAATATAACAACATAAATAAATAATGCACAAAAGAAGACAAGACAAGATTTAACGTGGTTCACCCAATGTGGGCTACATCCACCAAGAACTTGCTCAAATTTTATTATCAACAAGAGTAAAACAACTCTCACAATATTCTCTCAGTTATGAACTCACAACAGAATTCACAAAGATGCTAAACCACATCTAAACCACAATTGACACCCAATTTTTTAACCTTGATCACTCTTGATCACCTCATCTAAGACTCAAGACCTCTTGAACACACAAGATATCTTCAAGATACCCTAACACCTCTATTTATAGGATTACAATCCTTTAAGAAGTCCAAAATCTGACCCTAGAAGTTTGAAATTCATGACCTTTCATCTTCCCACGGCTGGAAAAGAAACTGTCATGACCTTTCAACATACACAATTCTATAGAATTCTCCTGATCTCCCAAACTTAATCAGTTCGAAACTCCACACTTCAATACTGATTTGAGAAGACCAAAAATAGGCTCCACACCCCAACAATCTCCCACTTGGAGATTGTTCCTACTGAGAAAAGTTCTCAACCATTCATTATCAACCATGAAGGCCAATCAAAGTTGAACACAACTTCAAATTCTCCCTTGTGACCACCTTGGTCATCATATCCGCAGGATTCTGACTGGTATGAATCTTTTCCAGCTTCAACTTATCTTCTTCCAAAGCTGCCTTGATGAAATGATATCTCAACTGAATGTGCTTTGTCCTAGGGTGAAAAGAAGAGTTCTTTACTAAATGAATAACGCTTTGACTATCACTGTGTAGTCTCCCAACTTCCTGCTTATGACCCAACTCATCAAGAAATTGTTGTAGTCAAATCATCTCCTTGCTTACCTCTGTGGAAGAAACATACTTAGCCTCTGTGGTTGACAAATCCACAACCTTTTGTAACCATGAAATATAACTCACCGTTGTATCACCAACCATAAATACATAACCTATCATGCTCCTCCTACTGTCCAAATATCCTGCCATGTCCGAATCTACATAACCACGCAATGTAGTGTCTAATCCACTGAAACACAATGTTACTCCCATGGTCCCTCTCAAATACCGAAGGATCCACGCCATTTCTTTCTAGTTCTCTCTACCTGGATCACTCATAAACCTAATCACTACTCCCACTGCATGGGAAATGTCATGCCTAGTGCATACCATATCATACATCAAGCTACCAACCATTGATGAGTACAGTACCCTGGACATCTGGATTTTATCCTCCTCAGTCTTGGGACTCTGCTCCTTTGATAATTTAAAGTGACCTGCCAAAGGAGTACTAACCGGTTTAGCATCCTGCATACTAAACCTCTCCAAGACCTTCTTTATGTACTCTTCTTGAGATAATACTAGCTTTCATTCTTTCATGTTCCAAGTTATTCTCATACCAAGAATCTATTTTTCTACCCCCAAATCCTTCATAGCAAAGGAGTAACCTAGCTACTTCTTGAGTACCTTTATTTACTGCACGTTTTTCCACACAACAAGCATATCATCCACATACAGGCACAAAATAATATAACTACCATCAAGAAACTTTTTGATGTATATGCAATGGTCTGAGTGACACCTGGAGTAACCCTGCTCCTACATAAAACTGTCAAACTTCTTGTACCACTATCCATGGAGCTTGTTTTAGGCCATACAAGCTCTTCTTCAATTTGCACACTAACCTCTCCTTCCCTTTGACCTCATAACCCTGTGGCTACTACATATACAATTCCTCCTCCAACTCACCATGAAGGAATGCAGTCTTCACATCCAACTGCTCTAAGTGCAGGTCTTCTACTGCTACTAAACCAAGAACAGTCCTAATAGAAGTAATTTTAACAACATGAGAAAAAATTTCATCAAAGTCTATACCTTTCTTCTGTGCAAATCCCTTGACCACCAACCGGGCCTTGTATCTTTTCCTGCCTCCATCTTCCTCTTTGATTCTATACACCCACTTGTTTTGCAATGCTCTCTTGCCCTCGAGTAGCTCCACCAGATCCCAAGTTTGGTTTTCCATAAGAGATCTATGCTCTTCATCCATGGCCTACTCCCACTTCTTCCTAGCATCCACCTGCACTGCTTCCTCAAAGCACTCCGGCTCTCCACTGTTAGTGAGAAATAAATAATTCAAATATGGAGTAAATCATTCAGGTTCCCTTCTTACCCTAGAAGACCTTCTCACCTCAGGAGTTTAGGGTTCCTGATGAGTAGGTTCATGAACTGGTTGTGCCGGAACATGTTGCACCTAAACCAGCCCCTTGGACACCTTGTTGTCCGCAATGTCCTCTAACATTGTGTATTATTTCTTTGATTCCTCTTTCTGTTCCTGTAACTGATCTTTATACATGACTTTTTCATTAAAGACAATATCTCTAGACTGAAATATTTTCTTTTCCTTAAGACTCCAAACATGGAAACCAAAGTCATCCTCACCATATCCAACAAAGGTGCATTTCTCATACTTAGCCTCTAACTTGGTCCTATCATCTTTATCAATGTGAACAAATACCTCACATCCAAATACTCTAAGAAATGAGTAATCAATTTTCTTACTAGACCAAGCCTCCTCAGGTGTACCTCCATCCAAATCCATAGAGGGTCCTCTGTTAATAAGATAAATAGATGTGCTCACCACTTCTACCCAAAACATGAGTGGAAGCCCCACATGTAACCTCATGCACCCATCATGTTCCATGATTGTCCTGTTCATTCTCTCTGACACTCCATTTTCCTGTGGAGTATTTGGAACCATTCTTTACTTGTGGATCCTATTTATCTGAACAGTAATCAAGAAATTCATTACTCCAATACTCCCCTCCATTATCTTACTTGAGACATTTCAACTTGAGACCTGTTTCATTCTCAACCAAGGCTTTCCATCTTTTGAAGGTTTCAAACACATCAGATTTCTTTCTAATGCAATATACCCAAAATTTTCTAGTTGCATCATCAATGAAAGTTACATAATAACATGAACCACTAATAGAGTTTACCTTAGCTAGCCCCCATACATTTGTATACACTACCTCCAACGTACCCTCCTTCCTAGTAGGTCCAACCTTAAGGAATCTCACCTGCTTCTGTTTCCCATAAACACAAGTCCTAACAGAAGTCCAAATCTATCTCCTTTAATCCAGGCAACCTATCTTTTATAATTTGCATGCCCTTATGACTCATATGACCGAGTCTCTAGTGCCACAAAGTTACATCTCCATCTATGCAGCAACTAAATTGCAATAATCAGCACCATTGGTTAAATAAAAAGTACTTTTTCTTACCTCTTGCAACCACAAGACCTCCCTTGGTAACCTTCCAAGAATCCACTGTAAAATTAACTGTACAACCATCACTACCCAACTGTCCTGCTAATATCATGTTCTGCCTCAATTTAGGCACATTCTTGACGTCCTTAAGTAGCCATGTGTTCCCATTCTGAATTTTCACCTTAACACAACCTTTCCCTACTATGCTGCATGGTTCATCATCACCAAGTTATACATGTCCAAAATCACCTTGAACAAAATCAGTAAAGTAATTTCTATGTGGGGTGGCATGGAAAGAAGACCCTGAATTTAACACCCAAGATTCAACAATATTATCTAAATAAATAATTAAGGCATCCTGACAAACATCACCTACTGCCACATTTACCTCTTTAGTTTCCTCCTTGTTCTTCTTATCCTGAAGAGCCCAACAATCTTTCTTAGGAAAACCAACCTTCCCACAGTGCTAACATTCTAACTTACTCTTGGAATTTGACCTTCCGTGATTATTCAACTTCCCACAGTTACCTTTCCTTCTATTCTTTTATCTCCCTCTACTCTCTACCATCAAAGTGTTTCCATAAGTAGAAGAATATCTGGTGCTCTTCCTTCACATTTCCTCACTTAGGATCACACCTATTACATCCTCAAACTTTAGCTTTGAATTATTAGAGACTAAATTACTTACAATCATAACCAAGTTGTCCCAGTTATCTAGTAAGGAACACAAAATCAACAAATCCATGACCTCATCATCACAGTAAACTTTTACCGAGTTTAACATACTCACAACCATATTAAATTCATTCAAATTAACAACAATAGAAACATTCTCAGACATCTTCATATTAAATAACTTTTTCATCAAAACTATTTTATTAGAGGAAGAGGGTTTTTCATATAACTTCCCCAACACACTCATAAGACCTTACGTGGTCTTCTCCTGCGATATGTTGAAAGAAACCAAAGATACAAGGCATAACCGAATTGTCCCGAGTGCCTTTCTATCTAACAACTCCCAATCCTCATCCGACATGGCTTTAGTTTTTTTTACTTTTCCTGCCAAAGGAACATGGAGGTCCTTTTGATATAAGTAATCCTCCATTGGCATCTTCCACAACCCAAATTTCTTCCCATTGAACTTCTCAATCCTTGATTTTCCCTCATCCGCCATATCTCCCACTAAAGCTAATCTTTCCCTGTGATTTACCACTTCAGCAAAAACCCACCAAAGCTCTGATACTAGTTGTTAGGAATTAGAGAATAGATATGCAGAAACAATTTCTCAAATCACAATAGTAGGAAAATATATAGGATAAGTATACATGCAGAAATATAACAACATAAATAAATAATGTAGAAAAGAAGACAAGACCAAATTTAACGTGGTTCACCCAATGTGGGCTACATCCACCAAGAACTTGCTCAGATTTTATTATCAACAAGAGTAAAACAACTCTCACAGTCTTCTCTCAGTTATGAACTCACAACAAAATTCCAAAGATGCTAAACCATAATTAACACCCAATTGCTTAACCTTGATCACTCTTGATCACCTCTTAATCACTAAGACTCAATACCTATTGAACACACAAGATATCTTCAAGATACCCTAACACCTCTATTTATTGGATTACAATCCTTTAAGAAGTCCAAAATTTAACCCTAGAAGTTTGAAAATCATGACCTTTCATCTTCCCATGGCTGGAAAAGATACGGTCATGACCTTTCATCTTCCCATGGCTGGAAAAGATACGGTCATGACCTTTCATCTTCCTAATTAAAACTCCACACTTCAATACGGATTTGAGAAGACCAAAAAGAGGCTCCACACCCCAACATGTGCGCGGCTTACTAGTCATTAGCTTCTTCTTGTTTTTTGTCTTTTTGTTGGGGTGTGGCCCCCACGATATGTGTGTGTGTGTGTGTGTATATGTATATACGTATTTTCATCTCCACTCCTTAGAGTTAATATATGGTATATAAATATATTTATACATATATATGTCACTCCAAAACCTTTATACCAGGTAATATATGGTATATAAATATATCCTATACATATATGTATATACACACAAGTATGTAAGCTAATGTATGTATGTACTTTATGTATGCTATGTATAAAACTAAATATATAAATATAACCTATATATATATATATATATATATATATATATATATATATATATATATATATTGTGTGTGTGTGTGTGTTTTCTAAAATGAGAGTATATAAAAAAGAAAGGAAATGTAACCTTAAATAAAATGGATCTATAAAAAAAAAAAAAGAATACCCAAATGGGTAATTTTGGGAAATATATTGCTCTCAATAAATGAATATTAGAAATTACAACAAAACTCTTGAATAGGGTAGAATAGTCTTTGAGCAATAAAATAATATGGGTTTGGGGATGTGTATATCCATCCCCAAGCTTGCAACCTCCTTCATCCATGGCTTCCTCCTCTTCCTTCATCCTTCAACCTACAAAACAAAAACAAAGAATGAATGAAATGAACAAAAGAGAGAAGAATAAAAGACTCCCTTAAGGATTTTTAGGTTTAGTTTGAATTTCCCCATCCTATGGTCCATATTGTTTTCATCCAAGGGCCAAGATTGTCCCCTACAATAGTTAGGTGGGGGTTAGGTGAGGTGATCATTTGATCACATGGATCTCCTTTTTGAAAGGGGCCACTAGTGTGTGTTGAAAGTAATTAATTTTATTGTCTTTTTATCCTTGAAGTAAATTAAATAAACTCAACCATTATTAGTTTTTTTTACTTTTGCAATGGAAATTAATTAATTAGCTTAGTATAATTGAAAGAGCTATTTTGACTTGAACTTTAATTATTTAATTTTGCATAACGTTAGGAACCTAGGTATTAAATTTAATTATGATTAATGGGTTAAAATATTTTAAACTCAACTATAGTTTTAACTCAATTCCCATTATTTAATATGATTATTTATTTAATGTTATGATGGTTGGTAGATAACCCTGAGTTTTAGTTAAGCGTTGCATTCGACCTTTAAAAAACAAAAAATAAAATTATCCCATAATCTTTTCTATTATAATATTTGATTTGGCTTTGAAGTTTCGTGTGCAAAAATTTGTGAGCAGTCAAAACAGGTCTCTCTACTGAAAGGTGTGTGACATGAATGGTAGTGATTGGGTTGTACATGGATAAAAAAATGAATTTTATCTGCTACTATTTGTACCACTCAAAAAATTTGGCGTTATATGGTGTAGTCATAAAGGAAAGGGTTTTACCCAATAGTCTCTTTATTTCCATTTTTTGGGGCCTTCAAATGATTCAAGTGAGATACTCATTTAATGGTGTTTTTTTACTTACATGCCACTATAATTTATATTTTGTAATGTGTATGATGTTTCAATTTTGTAGGTAAAGTATAAAGGCAAGATAAGGAAAATCAACCTCATGAATCCCACTATATATTTCAATGAACTCAAATGAAAAAATTACAATGTATTGGAGCTCAATTTTGATTCATGTGTGGAAACTCTAAAATATACAGATGAAGATGGTGAATTTATATGTTTGGGAAAAGAATAATACCTCAATGAATCTATTAGGCATGTGTTAAACCCTTTCTGGGTAGAGGTATCAATATAAAAAAAGGCATCCATGATTGGGGACCCTTTCTGGGTAGAGGTATCAACAGAACCAAAAGGCATCCATAATTGGGGACCCTTTTGTGGAAGAAATTTTTTACCTATAAAGCCATGTGGATGGTACAAATTCATTTGTAATTAATGAAAATTTGTGAATTAAATGTATGCTAGAGAATTAAAAATTATCACATCTAAACTATAATTGAAGTAGCAAAAAATACTCCACTTTCACCATATTCAAGGTGTGATGTCCACGTGGCAAGAAAAACATGGAAAAGACAACATGGGAGAGATTTAATGGTAGAAAATGGTGGAAGATATAATGAAAAAGGTAAGGTTAATCAAACTGGATACTTATACGTTGTGGATAGAGAAGTGATGACCATTTTACAAAACATACAACTCTTGAATAATAATCCACCACGTGTATGATACTGATAGGGTCATGCGTAAATGACCAATCAAATCCTAATTTCTCTCATTTTTTACACATTTCAAAGTTAGTTCCCTTCAATCTGATTTGGAATACACCTCTCATCATAATAAATTTTGAATTCCTCAAAGTGTAATTTTTGTTGTTGTTGGGTGGTATCCACGATAGTCAATAGTCAAAATCATGAACTTATAAAGAGTGTTTATCATGTTTTACAAATTTTAAATATAGGTAATCAAGTGTCTATTAATGGAAGTGTACAAATTTTCACGACAAAAATCATATCTATTAAAACTAAAATATTATATCCCAACAAAACTAAATGTCAAGATTATTGTAATTTAAATGTAAAATATTAAACTCCAATCAAACAATAAAAGTTGGTTTAATAAATATTAATATTATGATATTGTGCTTATTGATATATTTACACCATTTAAATTTCTGAAAGTGCATTTTTAAAAATCAAAGATAAAGAAACCCAACTTTATGACAAGCATGATTGGTTTTATTTCAGAGTCCATATTTTGTGGGTTTCAAGTGGTAAGAGATAAGTATTGATAAGAATATGTAAAAAATCTCACCAACCTGTCTAGCATAAGACCCGAGGTTGCTTTTTGTCAAATATTCATGGGCATAGATTCTAAGGTATTAAAACTAGCAATTGCACCATAAGTGTGAAACAAGAATGCCGATACACACACACAAGAGAGGTTGACATTGGGGGAAGTGATGAATAAGTGTATGTTGAAGAGGGTGAAATTTCATCTATGAAATGAAAAAAAATCGAGAGAAGAGAATAATAAATGGAGTGTTCCGATAAAACACATAGTGTATTCAATAATAGAGCAATTATACAATAAAAGAAAATACATCTATGAAAAGAGGAATTTTTTTTTGCGGAGGATAATAAATGTCACCATTGCAGTGTAACTTCATTAATTGAAAACAATTATTTGAATATGTACAATATGTTATTGCAATGTGACCACAACATAGCTAAGCAAACGGGTAAAGATAATTTGAAATGATCTATGTGCTTAAAGAAGGGAATTGTCATTCAATTTGCATTTGTTAAGAAATAAAAGAAGCAAACTTTGAATCCAACAGAGAAATTTTATTGTTTAAGATTCTGAAAGATAAATTTAGTTTGTGCAACCCATGTGTTAGATTTCCATAGAATGCAAGAAAATAAAAAATATTGATATTTAGCCAATCACTTGCACAATGTTTGCATCTCTAAGGAATCATAGTTCATGATGGAAGAACCTGAAATTGATGCCAAAGAAAGAGTGATAGAAAAAATCAGAGCAATGAGGAACTCAATCTCCATAGTGTTCACCGTGGGTAATAAATGTCCACCTGTAAAAATAAAATACAGAGAAAACCACAATTGGGTGCCTTTGAAAAAGTGAAATGGTTATGCAAATCTAAGAGAGCATATGTAAACACAAAAATAAATAGACAATAAATTATATCTAAACCATTGAAAAATAGATCTTTCACACAAAACTCTCCATTATTTTTTGTTTAGGAAAAATCCCCACTGCACAACAAACTGATAAGAGGGATTGCAAATTGGTTTAATCTACATACTCACTTGTTAATGTTTACATCTATTAAGCATCACTTATGATTTTTTATCTTTATTAGATGCAAATTCAATCTTTAGTAAATTTTGTAATGCCCATTGTTGCATGAATATATAAAAAATGGATTACAATGTGTCCATTTCCATAATTTCTTATTATAAAGGTAAATAATCTGGTTTAATTTGCATACTCACATGTTTATGTTTACAACCATCAAGCACCATTTGTGATATTTGATCTTGGTGGGTATTTGGTATAATTATATCATAATTTTCCCTAGGAGTTATCCACATCCTACCAAAATATAAAAGCACATTACATTAAACAAAGATATTATTTGTTTAAAAATCAACGGGGAGTTCAAAAAAAATATTTTAATTTATTTTGAAATCCATAAAGTTTTTTTATTTAATCAGTTGCATTCTATGTTGAAATTTTGTACAAAAAAAATTCAAGGGAATAAAAACAATGGCCTAACAAATAGACAATAATTGTAACTATATTTGTTGACACTTTGTTATGAAATCACATGAACTCTACAGTGCTGAAGTGTTTATCATGCCCACACACTCCTTTCATTTGTGCTTTAAAATTTTCATGATTCAAGGGATTTTACATCACCCAAACAATAGTGACAAATATAATGTGCAAGGTTTAAGGCAATATGTTGTGTAATGAACTTCGAATTGGTGAATGTAGCTTATAAAACCCAAATGCATAGCTTGAAACGCTATAAGCATCAAGTTTTCTATAGGCAATTCCATAACCAAAACAAAAATGATTTTTCAACTTGTTTATGAATATAATAAGTAGATTTTTAGAACCTACTAGAGACAAAGATATTCAAGTGTATAGAATTTCAAGCCCATAGGATAACAATGAAGCACACAGGATAACAATGAATTGTCAGAGATAAGAAAAATTTCAATTATTCACCCTTAAAGGAGACCTCATGATGATGTCAACATGGACACATACATACAGAAAAAGGAAAAACACACAAGCATATTAACAACAATGAAAAACCCATTTAATAGGCACCCATACTGATATTTAAAACCCATAAAACCAAATTATTTTAATGGATGGGATAACTGGGTTGTTTATGTCATCCTGGTGAAGTATTTCTACTTGAGTTTGATAAATAAAATCTCATTGAAATATTTACAAATCCTATTGAAAGGACATCTATAGGTAAAAATAGAAGCTCCATAAAAGAATCTTTGGTTTCTTCTAAACCAGATTTTGCAAATTTTCTAATATTTATTTTACTTTTAAGATGAAGGATTTTCTTGTGTAATTTATTTAAAGTGTGTTTATTTTACTTTGGAGTGACTTGAATATAACATTATTAAGTTCTATATTTGTAGACTTGAGGTATTAAACAAAAAAAAACGTTGAGAAAAACACAAGATATACTCACATGGATTGCCCTCTGAATAGACTTGAGACCCTTTTTGGATTTCAATGGAAACTTTGATCCCTTTATTGCTAGAAAATATTCTTCTATTAGGATAAGAGATAGGGTCAGATGGACTTTTGGATAAATAAAATGCTCCAAATTCAAGGCTTTTTTGTCTTCTATTGTGTTGATTTTCTCTGTGTTATTGTTGCTCCTGGTGTACATGATATTATTCACTGGAAGCAACAATCTAGTACCCCTTTGTGGATGAGGTGGGGAAGAATAAAAATTGTTGTTACATGGTTGCACTACCTTTTTCCCAAGCGTCGTCTTCTCTTGAAGGATATCATCTTGTTATGTGGGGATTATTATAGAAGCAAATACTTATTTATTTGTTCTAAAAACATGCCCAACCACACAAATGGTGGATTTCTTCTCTTTAACTGTATCTTCATGCTTTATTTATGGATTTCCCAATTGCTTACGAATTCCCCATTGTGGTGAAAAAATTCTACATGAAATTGGATTACACTCTACTTCTATTAGCATCTCCATTTTAAAGAAACCTCTGAATGTGAAAGTAAAAACTTTGAAATTATTGGATTCAAAGAAGAAATAGAGAACTTAATGACAAACAAGTCTTGAATCCTTGGGCTTAAAGTATAAACTGAGAAATTTATACAAATTACACAATAAATTCCTCAATATTAAGGCTTAGAGATTATACTAACAAAAATCCCTCTAAATCATCGTGAAATCCTCATATTTGTGCTCAAATTATAATTTTTCTTACAAGATTTCATATGGTCCTCTTGAAAAATGTTCCATGAAAACCAAAGATGATGTCAAAATCTTCAATTTTTACCCCTCCAGCCAAATGTTTTGGCTATAAATAAATATATTCTAGTAAGATAATTCCTAATTTCATCAAGAAGAATTCACTCATCAAAATGGACAAAAATAGACATCTCCCCAAGCACAAAAGCTATCAAACCTTCAGAGCTCCAAAAATTAAATAATTTTTTTGCCAAAAAACTACAACTATTAAAGATTCTAGCCATTTTTTGTACAAAATTGAAGCAGATTGCATGAAAAGATATATGGAAAATGGAAACGAACAATAATATTTCATGGGTGGGTGAATTCTTATAAAACAAATTCAAATAGTGGGACAGATGATCCAAGATTTATCTTGCATGAATCCTCATAATCCATAGAAGACCATCCCTCCTCTTCTCCTCGAGTGATGCATTTGTCTATTCGAACTTCCACCTCTTTTGGATGTGCCACCAAAAATGTTCTTAGTTTCACATGACTGGGACTACCCGTACACCTAGCTTCTTAGACATATTTGCACTATTAATTTGCTCAACCGTTGAAGTAGTAGAGTATCTACAATGTTTTAGATCAAACAGAGGAGATTGTTGTAATGGTTGTCATGTGTACAACATTATTTTTAACCGTCAATCTACATATGACAGGTGAATGCATTCCGTAGTGAAACACCTATTGGCCTAAAAATAAAAAACCATCGCTTCTACTACATATCCAATTCTAGTTTAGTGCATGGTATCAAGATGACACCTATTAGCCATATAATAAGATAATAGTCATATTTTAGCCCAACATGAAGGGAATCAACTTATTTTCACTATGCGTGCAAACAGGATGAACATTTTTTCCTGTCAAAATGCAATTCTTTTATGTCGTTATTCTACTGGGTCTGAAATGACAATTTTAAATGGCATATTTTGGGCATATGATAGAAATTTACAAAATTGTTGGATAATTTTAATAATTTGACTCAATTTTTTCCTTCAAACCCTAACCGATACCCTAAAATGATAAAATACATGGATGAAGATCCAAGCGAGTGTAAAATCGTGTTGATAAGGGACTATCATGGGAAAAATTAATATACTTGTAAGATATGCACGAAACGAATCCCAACTTGAAATTGACAATCAACGTGGATTCCAAGTCATAGAAAATGGAAATCAACAACAAAGAAATTAAAGTTTAGATACAAGGAAGGATGACCATTATATAAAATAAATGAATTTCTAATAATGACATGTCACGTGTACGACAAGGATACATGTTAACAACCAAATTAATCCTACATATTGTTGTCTCTAGTGCATGTTAGAGTTAACACCTTTCTATCCATTTGGAATACGCCTTTTGATGTATTTAATTGTGATGAAAGGTATTTTCCAAATTGGAGCAAAACCCCTATGGTAGACAACTATTATTGGGATTAATAGTTCAAAGGAGGTTGTAGGTTGCGTTGATTACTAGAAAACCCTAATTACAAACCCTAAAAATAAAAATAAAAAAACAAGAAATAACTATTAAAATTCACTTCCTTTGAGTTGGGAGTTGCATGCCTCTACAAATGCGTGAAAGATAAGCAATAAAATTTAGTGGGGTGCAGGTTATTGAAGATTTTGGTTTATTTGATCAGAGCTTATCCATCCCCCTACACCATGGCATATTGTATAAAATTTAATGGGGTACAAATTCTTATAGATGTTTTTTTTTATTTGGTTGGAGCTTATCCATCCCCCTCAATCATAGCGTAATGTGCTAATAATATTGAATTTTCTAATTTCAACTAACATGTTTACCTTGTGTTCGAGAAGCCTATGAGAATCATTACTGATGGAAACATCATACAAGAAAGCACATGGTGTACTACACAGGAATAATTATTAACAAAACTATTTTTAAAAATTAAAGAAGACATATTCGTCATTATCTTCCTTTAAGACTATATTTGGAGCAAAACCATCTAAATAAAGAAATATGAATATGCAAAAACATGTACCTTTTAAGGTTATGAAGTCAGGATTCAAACCCTCATCGTTTATTGACCTTTTTATGTCAAAAGGTGTTACAAAATCAGAGTGGAGCTTGCCACCACTCACATGTGTCATAGAATGAACAATGGATATTTTAGAAGAATGGACATTGATGCACAAGCGATTTCAGAATCATCGATGTTGAGAAACCTTAATCACACGTTTACTCAAACTAGTAAGGTTTTGTTTAATATTGGTTAGTGTTTTGTGGCATCCAATGGTTGACAGAGGTGGCCAAGTCAGTGTACTCATAGGTTTGTTGTAGGAACCAACACTTCACTTGGTTTTCCCTAAGTTATCTAATAGTATTTGATACACCAAAGGAGATTGAAGCTAAGGGTGTCTAAATTACATGTAAATAGATCAGATGCGTTGTGAAGGGTAGGACTGAGCCAGTATGAAAGTTGAGGAAGGAGTTATCTTTCAATAAAATAGGGGAAATCAAATAAAGGAGAACTTAATAATGAAACTAACAAACCAAAGACACAAAGTTCTATTGATTCATTCATGAAAATTACAAAGTCCTTTCTTAGTTTTTCAAGGTCAACATGCTTATAGAAATGGGTATGCAAGAAGTATAGGAAACATAAACAAGAGGGAATAGAAAAAATTAATATTTTTCTTGTATCTAGTAGAGAAAAATCTATCCACTATCAACTCACAATCAACAACCCTTTGGAATGAAGAAGTGATTCCAATTTATAGATTACAAAAATGCATCTTCATCTCCCCCCACATGACTTTTCACCTTTCACATCACTTGTGACCTTTCATATTAACACGGGATAAAAGTGAGTCTTTTTCTTATTAATGAAAAAGAATTGTTACAATGTCAAATTGAAGGTCACTTAATTGAATAAGACAAAATAATGAAAATGTACATTCTTAATCAAGAATTAGAATATGGAGAGAGAAGAAATGGGAGAGAGAGAGAGGAGGGTTTATTAATCTGATGAAGACAAAGCCTCTATCAATGAAGAAATAACTAGTGGATAATAATTAGGGAATACTCCTGGAATAATTTCCTTACCTTTGAAATCTTTACCGAAATGGGTCGACGCATGTGCTACAATGTTTTCTTGTGGAATAAAAATAAAACTCAAAGCATTGATCCAAGTTTCAGGAATGCTTCCAAGGGTCTTGGATTGGTTGAAGTAGACTTTATGATCTCTTGTAGTATTAGATATTAAATGTCTAATCTCCACAGGAGATACCAAAACTATCCTTATTGGATGAGAAGGGATATCCTGCCTCTTTCTTTACCAAATGTTAGAAGGACTCAAGGAGATATTCCATAGATGAATGTTCATTGAGTGGAGGTGAATTGAGTTTTTATACACTATTGATAACACCTCCAACATCTAGTATACATGTTCTCCACAAGAATAAAGCTCAGAGATAGCATCATTCATCATGTCACTCCTACACTCATCGTATGAGACCATATGGAAGATAAGTTGTCAGAGATGGAGGTTAATACATTTTTTTTCAATAAGGAGTGAGAATCAAATATTATCATTTCAGATACCAATAGAAACACAATATCCTAGTGGGATTTTTCTTTCTCGATCTACTCCTTGATCACTTTCACTTTAGAACAAATGGCGAGGGTAAATTCAAACAATGAAAGACCTTCATGAAACATTTCCTTTCCTTTCTCGAGAATCCTTTCAAACCACTTCTCATTATGTATCCCTTGCATTATGTATCATTGTGCTCTCTTGATCATCTAAGGGTTGAAAATGTTTATGGGAGAAATGGCCTCTACAAGAGGAGGTGGCATTGTATTGGGTTTCAAGAAGGATTGCACATAAGCACTGAGAGTTCTCACATACTCCCATAATTTCTTCATTGTTAGTTTATACTCCTCATTTTTGGTAAGCAAGTGAGTAATAAAATCCTTAAATAGATGTGCATCACCTTTGTGTGTGAATTACCCTAAGGAGATTCGGGTCAACTCACAATCATCTCGATTCATACCTTCTATATATTTTGCAACTTTAGGATAGGTAACTATACACACCCAAAATTGCACTTGCTACATTTTCGGGAAAACGGTTATAAAAGTCCCCAATGATGATTCAAAATATTTTTAGGGTAAGTGCAGGAAGTTGATGGACAAATATAGGGTCATCCGTGGATGTCATATTGCAAAAAATAGCAAAATCTCAACTTGTAGGGATTATTAGCTATATGCGCACTCAAAATTAGAAAAATTTATATAAATATGAATCGTAGCATTCAGAATCTAGTTTCTAAAATACTAATTTTTAAAAAAAATGGACAAGTTTAGCTATATTAAACACTTAAAATTATATGACTTAGTTTTTTTTTTGAAAAAACTTATAAGATTGTAGTCCGTTTGCCCACATTTTGGATGGCCAAATCTTGTTATTTTTGTTTTTCCTTTGGTGAAACGTTAGATGTAGTTTTCTATCTTGGGATGGATTTTATTTTTTATTTTTTTGAGCAATATTTTTTTTAATGATTTTTTCCGTGAAAGTGGTCTGAAAATATTTAGAAAACGGAGCGCTTTCCATTTGCCCGCCATAACTATATCAAAAAATATCGAAATCAAATATATATTTTTTAACGTGTATAGAATTTTTCCATGCTTGGGATGGTATAAGTTTTATCACATTTTGATAAGCGAAACAAAAGTTACAGTCTTAAACGTAGACATGAACATTCACAGGAAAAAATGTCTTAAAGACCTATTGTTAGTAAAAAATTATAAAATGATATTTATCTTATTCTATTCACTTTAAAATCAATATTTCTACGAAGCTAACAGTCTCCCCTACACGATGGCACCATTTTTGTGAAATGTTTTCAGTTTTTTAGCATGGTTCAAGTCTTTGGAAGAGCAGATTTGAGGTTTTTTTACCTTTTACACTTCATAATGACCTTCCATAGCTTTGGTTGGGGAAAAAAAAAGATTTCCCAAGGCTTAGGTTCGGCAAATAGATCCGCGATCATGGTTTATAAAGCGTGATCATGGTTTTTTTAACACAAACCGCGAGTACGCTTTATAAACTGCGATCGCGGTTTATAAAGCGCGCTCGTGGTTCGAAAATCATATTTACACACATCCTAATGTCTGAATTACCATGTGATTTTTACTCTCTGACCTTACCGTATGATTTACTCTGAAATTCTATCTTTTTCTGCATGTTTTTCTTATCACCAGAAGAAAAACATCATGGGAGATAAGAAACAAAGTCAAAAAAGGAAGTCATTAAGTATAAAAACACCAAACGAATTAGAGGCCAACAAAATTCAAAATGCTGAGTGAATGTGGAAACTTCGTGAATCAAGAAGAGGTTCATCTTCAACCCCAACTATTGTAAGCAATGAAGAACCAGGTAATGTTTCTACTGTCAATGTTGAAGTTGAATTAAATACTCGTGATGAAGATGTTTTTACTGTCAATGTTGAAGAAGAATTAAATACTCATGATGTAGCAAATGTTGAAATTGAAGGAGACAATGAAAATGTGAATAAGGAAATTCATGTTGAAACTGTAGACAGGCAAAATTTGACAAAAACACCTCCTAGGATTTTACGTAAGAAACCTAATTTTTTAATTGAAATTGATGAAAACATTTTGAAACCAATGTCTGACAAAATTTCTGAACGACAAATCAGAAGAAAAGCCACTGAAATTTGGGATAATCATTTTGAAATTTTAAATGATTCCCAAAGATGTCAGTTATTGGTTAGTTTGATGAAATTGGTTAAAATGAGACCTACATTAAACACCTTAGGTTTGACAAATCTAATATACGTTTGACAAACCTTACAATTGGAAAACTTCACTGATGCATTTCACATTGTTTGTCAAGAGACAACTAGGGATAGTAATATTGAGCACCGAAATACTTGAGAGTGTTCTAAGTGAATCAGATAAAAAAAATGTAGAGGATCCCTACGCAAACAAGTCTCAGATCAAGTTAATTGAGGCCTCTCTAATGAAAGTAATTGAAAGGAATATCCTTCAATCACTCAATCACCGATTTTTAGGGCATTTTCAAAGTTAGAACTACGAAGGATTTTTGTCTATAAGAGAAGCTCTTATTAAATTTTGGCATGATAACACGAGTTTCAAATACGAGATGTATAAAATGGAAGCAGTTGGTTCTTAATCGTGCACCACAACCAAAGCCTCCTCTAGCATATCACCTGGCTCACCCGTAAGTGCCAACGCAGAATCGGTTTAAAATTCGGTCAACGTTTTTTTGAGGCATGATATGTGAAAATCACTCACTCACCTCTTGTTCATTTCCATAGGAATCAAAACATTCGAATTGTCACTTGTTTACCTTCCATCTGAATCTTGTTCTCAGAATTGGACTTCACCTCTACCAATATCTTAGGTTTTCATTCACTATAATTTTGAAAAAGAAGTTGGACTCTCTTTTATAGTCATGTTGTTTAGATGGTTGAGTCATCAGCTCCTAAATTAGAAATTTGCATCCATGAGAAATGTGCTTACATGCTCATTATTTTTGCATTTGATAATAGGAATCTTCATCACAGATTGACTACACAGAATTAGGAGTATACAGTAAAATGACTCAATTTTTGAGAAAATTAAGGGAACACATGTGTGAGGACCATTTTATTCATAAGTATGCCATCATTTCCTATTGGTACATGAGATTAATCATCTCTTGCAAATTGAAGCAATGTCTCCCATTTGAAACTTCAACCCAATATACAACTCAGTACATCAAGCAAGATCAAGCATTCATACTGCAAAGAAGGACATGTTGACCATTGGGTGAGCATGATCCTTGAAAAAGGGAATGATCTATTTCCTGAGATTTGTGCATCTCTTTGTTTATGATTGTTCTTGGTCATATTTTTGAAAATCAATAGGAATAGAGTTGAGATCAAGAAAGAGAAATTCCATTGGAAAATAATCTCCCATTTGCAAGTGAGATGAATAATTTTGATTCTCATTCCTTGGTGAGCTCAGGTGTGTTTTCATCTGACTCAGAGAACTTGTATACATTTTGTCCCATACCATCACCTAGAGGTTTGATGCTCTAAAAGAAGCCATTTCTGATTTGAATCCCATGAGGAGAATGTATCAAAATTTTTGGAAGATCTTGGCACAAGAATGCATGAGCTTGGTACTCCTCTCAGGGAGAATAATTCCACATGAAGAATCTTTAGGATTCAAATTTTAAGAATTGGTTCAGGAAAATATTTGTGACCCTTTCCTTCAATAGTCAATACTTTAGAAGCCCTTGTAGAGATCATAGGTTATATCTCTAGAATCCTATGAAGAGTTAAATGAAAAATATTTTAGTCAATGTGGAAATATCAATGCCATTCCTGAGAATTGACTCAACACATTGGAGCATGTGAACATCTTGGAAGATGAGAAAGTTTCATTTGTACTTTCCAAATTCAACAAGATGGTCTATGGAAAAGCCTCATCATTCAAGATCTTCCACAGGAGGAAGACATGAGTTGATTTTTCATTAGAGGAGGATTCTTCATGTGATGGGTGGAACCTAAGAATACTAATAAGGGCTTACTGTCAACAAATTTTTACCCTTTTCAACTTGGGACATCAGAATGCACCACCACATGAAATCTCTCCCTTTCGTCACTTAAGGCTTGTAACATTCTCACTAGGTATGATTCCTCAGCACCCCAACTTGATTATGTTGCCCCCTCTCATGAATACTTAACCCCTTCACACATTATCACCCCTTTAAGTCCCTTTGTCACTTAAGGCTTTTAAGGAGATCAAAACTTCTATAACCCTACCCTATCATGCCATGTAACCCCGGGTTAATCCAGAATGGTCAAGGATGAGTTAGAAGGTGAGTTAGCTAGGTTAATGTTAAGAGGTGAGTATAAACATACACTTAGCCATTTTTTAATCCCTTTTTAATATTTCCTTTTCCTTCATTGCTGCTAGTATTTAGTTATGCTACTAAATTTTCAAGAAACCCTATTGCAAAAATCACATTTTTGCTCATATCTCCTTCATTTTTGCTCCATTTCCCCTGCAATTTTGCCCGTAACTTCTACTCATGAACTCCTTGAAGATGATCTAAAAATATTTTCCATTGGTACCCTAATTTTTTATAGCATCCCATTTAAAATTTTAGAGAAAAAACTTGCCTTTTTAGATCCTTGCAATTCTGGAGATCGAAAACACTTGAAATTTGAAGCAGGAAACCATATGAAAATACCTAATCTAATGAAAAAAATTCATCTCAATCCAAATACAAGAAGACATGAATATTTAAAGAAGACATGATTAAATATTTATATATTAAAAACTTGAAAATCGCTTCATGACCATAAGTAATGTAAATATTCAATAAGTAAGATGAACTCTACCTGATATGCAACAAAGTGTTAGCTTTAAAAAAAAGGTAATTTCACCTAGCATGGTTTTGCTTAATGGAATAGGTTTGCTTAACAATTGTACCATGTAGTGCTCCGGGACATGGTTTTTTAATTTTAAATCAAACATACATATCTATGGAATTTAAATGGTTATGAAAACATACATGGAAGGATATCATACATGAAATGAAATGAAATCAAACATATAGTTCAGATTTATCGTTATGAAAACCAACACACATGGATATATAAGAATCAAACAAAGTGTGCTCCAAACGCATGTCTCTGAAAATATATGTAAGTTCATAATGTATGTGTACATCTCAAACTAAGTGTGTCATAATGTATATAGGACCACATGCGGTCACAAAAGGCTATATATATACAATGGACTATATGAAGAAACATGTTCACTAGGACCAGATGGCCCATATATATATCTATGTACATCCAGGTGGACTATGAATCTATGAAACATCACGAAACATCCCTTCTCTTTGCCCTGCTAGAAGTAGCACGTCCACGACCTGGGGATGTAGTGGAGGGAGATGCCACTACGGATTTCATCCATGTGGGTCCTAGGTGTCTCTAAGCATGCCTGCAACCTAACCTACACATTCATAAACAACAAGTTTTTAACACCCAAAATTTTAAAATACATTCAAAATTTAGAAACTTGTACAATTTAGTTAAAATGCATGTGAAATCTTACCGCAATGTCATGATCCCTATCAATTTGTTGTTGACGCATCGCAGGGACAACAATAGACTCACGAGGGGTAAGCTACATACAAATAATTAATTTTCAAATTAAATATTTCACATACATACAAAATTTGATATTGTAGATTTAAGTAATAAGAAATAATGAACCTCCAAAATTTAACAAATTTGAAAAATTGTACCTCAGTTAGTGGATTCTACAGATGCTATGGCAGTATCTACAGCAGCCTCCACAGTCTGCATATATGGAGGAGTCTCTCTAGCAGTCATAAGCTATACAAAAAACATGTACAAATCAATATTAAAATCTACATGACTGTGCACCACATAACAGAGGTCCAAAGCATGTAATCCACGTGAACTTCCACAATTAGAAACAAAGTGTAAAGAGATTTACTAACCTGTGTAAAAATCATGTGAGGCATGCCAGTAGCCTCAGTTCCCAGAGCAGATGATGACCCGTCAGGCTCCTGTGTATAAAAGACAAACATATTAATATGTACAACATACACGTGAAACATTATAATAATAATCTAGTGCAATCAAATGAAATTAAAAATGTAAGTTTGTACAACTTGAAACTTACGTTTGAAACATGCCCAGCTGCAGTAGCTAGCATGTCGATGCCGGATGTTTCCTTCACCGGCTCTTGCTATTTAAAATAAAATAAAAAATTAGTTTTTTACATGTATGTACATGACGTACAATCAAATACATATATATTAAAATCTCAAACATGTGAATTAAATTATATTGTATATATATATATATTATTTATATTTATTTGAAATTTACCTGTGAAAGACCAATATCAGTGGCACCAGTTCCAAAAACATTCCCCAGCATCTCATCTATAGAAAATAAATCCTGTGAACCAGCAAATTATGTCTCACCCGCAGTGCATACGGCACCACATGATCCACAGTGGTGTGGTGCGCTAGAACTGGTGCCTCCACCAACATCACCAGATGCAATCTGGTCACTATGCTGGGTCAGAGTGTCAGTGAGCTCCCTCAATGCATGCAATGTATCAATCTCCACAACCTCCTTCACTGTAGGAGGGATAACTGAAGGCAGTGGGGGTTTTGGGGCATGGGGGATCCTAGGTTGACCTATGCGTGCACTAGGTCTACTCTGTGTAGAGCCACCTCCTCAACCAAAAAAGTTAGAAAAGTCAAAATAATTCGGGACCTCATTGAGCACGAACTTGCAATATAATTTCTTCAAAAAATAAAGAGGAACCTCATTGTTGTTGCATGGTGGATAATCAAAAACCATCCACCATCGGTCCCAAAAATTGTTTTTGATTCAGTCATCATGGCACCAATGGATTGGGAACCGTTTGCAAGTAACTGCGGGGGGGCATTGGTTCTAGGGTCGGTAAATAATGCACAAATGAGGTCTTTTCCAAATTTTTTGTCTTTTACGGCCACATGGGATAGTTTATCCGCATACCACCACCTACAGTCACCTCTAAAGGTATTCCATCTATGTATTTGGTTGGTTACAGAGTCGACTTCGCCAATCAATGTTTGCAATGTATTGGCTAAAGTCATGCGGGATGGATTTGTGGCATGATTTTGTCTTATAGTCTGAATAAGGTTCTCAATGACAATTTTATTTTCTTAGATTCTTCCAATGATATTATCTTGTGTTCCTGTTGGCTCAGTGGGGACAGAAGGAGCCACAGGAGGCAGATCTATGTTTGGAGGAGGGTTTTGAGGAATGTTCGGAGGGTTTTGAGGAATGTTCGGTGGGTTTTGAGGAATGTTTTGACGGTTTACATGATTTTGAGCTTGCCGACCAACTGATAAAACAAGAAAATTGTATACATAAACAAACATTTCAAAAAACCCATGAAAATGCAAAAAAAAAACCTAAAATGCAAAAAAAAACCTAAAATGCAAAAAAAAAGATTAAAATCGGGGCTTACCTCCTTGTCTTGGTGGCATGGTTGAATCTATCGCGATCCAAAAGTCTGATGAGCAATTTTGAGGTGGTATTCAAAGCTCGAGTGAAAAACGTCTAGGAGAAATTGCGGTTTGAAATGAAAAATGGGGAAAATAAGGACTCGCGGGACTGCTAATTTTTGTCTCAGAGTTCCATGATCATGGTTTATAACCATGCTCGCTATTCTAACCCACGATTACAGTTTTAGGTTTGGTAATTTCCGAACCTAAAATTCAGGAACCACGATCACGGTTTAAAAACTACGATCATCGCGGTTCCTAAATTTCAGGTTTTTATGTCCACGGAATTGTCCACCAACTTCATGCACATTTTTAGAGTCATCAATGATTTGTAGCCTAGATAGCCTTAATGCTTAACTTTTCCATGCATTTTTCCATTTCCCTATTAATCTTTCTGTGCTTATTTTGGCCTTCAGTGCCAGAACTGCCGCCCTGCCTGGTTCGAGATCCTTAAACTGCCACCTATAGGGCAAACAGTCCTTAATCACTTTTTCCTATAATCTTCAATGCATGTTTTAAACATGCCGAGAGGTTCACTTAAGTTTTCTTTTTACATGCATCAGATGAAGCCGAATTGGCTATCAAATATCTTTAGATATTGCTCGGTTCTAAGGGGATGCTCCTTATCTTGTTTAATGAGATTTAATTAGTTTGGAACTTCCTGTTCTTGCCTTGTGCATGAAGTAACCTCCTGGTGATCCATTCCTATCATATTCCATGCTTGTATTCAAGGGAAAAGGGCCTGAGAATTTCGTATATCTTGCATTGTTTGTGCTGCCATAATCTTACTAGGAATTAAATATTACAAGCTCATAATATCTTGTGTGATATCTCTCTTCTACTTGCATTGCATCCAAATTGCTTCCAAGTTGTCATTGCTTCAAGCACCATCCTCTTATTGCCGTTCTTTGCATCAACCAATCCTTTGGAATCACATGAAAACTTTTCTTGAAAGAAAGGAAAGAAATTAGGGGGACAGATACTGATACTACTGGATTTTCCAAAGCTCTTGCTCTTCCAGGTTAGGAATTGTGTATTTGTCTGCTTTGGGGTTTGTCAAATTTTCAATTACATATCAAATAGAGTAGAGAAACAATTCATTTCAATTAGCTAGAGAATTGCAAGTAGATCAAATCAATAGGAAGTTTTCTCTTCAACATTGTCTAGGGAGGTGGTGGGGAACAATAGATTTGTTAGAGTCATGATTTGTTCTTCACTTCTGAGGTAGGGTTGGAAATATTTTGATTGAATTAGAATAGATCTTAGATTTAGATTCACACATCTGCACATATAGTTAGCTACATCTGGCTAATTATTTGTTTTAAAACTAGTTAGATTAGATTGGATGCATTGTTTGAAAAGTTAGAAAAGAACAAAAACATTTATTTTCCATAAGATTAGCTTGTTTTACTACGTTGTTATGATATAGGAGATGAGAAAAAACCAAAAAATATAGGTTAGATTTCCTTTGATAGATAGTTTATTTATTGAAAACAAATCAATTCATCTTGCATGACCATCAATGGTCTACAATGGAAGAAAAGACTTACAGTTGTGATCTCCTGGTCCCACAAACCCAAAAGGCTAGAGCTAATAACTGACATTGACACAAGCTTATGTTTAATAGTTTTATGCACACCTACAACATACGTTTGAGAAGATAGGATTATTAGATACATTGCACATAGTTGCTAATCAAGCCTACCAATTTTGGACTGCTCAATATGAAATAGGATTTGATTG
The DNA here is from genome assembly GCA_019776745.2 of Taxus chinensis. Lineage (NCBI taxonomy): Eukaryota > Viridiplantae > Streptophyta > Pinopsida > Cupressales > Taxaceae > Taxus > Taxus chinensis. Next base: position 3,154 of record JAHRHJ020000249.1, on the reverse strand, counting down.
CATGCATGACCATACAAGGGCCTCAAACCTCAATTCAGTCTTTGGTTGTGACCCACAGGTCCTGCAACCCTTAACGACTGCTCTACTAGTCAGTTAGATATTGACATTGGTTTATGCACCTTGGTATTCATATCTTCACCACTTCCACCTGATATTATTACACAAATTTCATTGTTGAACATAGTAGCCAATCAGGTTAATACTTTCTAGACAAGACTAGAAAATTGCCCATAGTCTCTATAGCTCCACTACACCTCTTGTCTCCATTTCCATGACCTTTATTGGAAACCCACACCAGGCACCTACAAGGTACTTTCCATGTGTTCCACAACTAGTCAATAGAACCTCGATAATAACTAGACATCGATTGGAGTCTCTAGTAGCTTCATGTCATTGCAAACCGTACCATTACACCCCTTTAGGTTAGGACAGCATTCTTTTCCTTAGATTCAGTAGATTCTAGTATTGCATGTCGAAGGACATAAGGTTGCCCCATTAGCTTGATCTACCGCCATCACTTTCACTTCCATTTTCATTAGACACTGGCTTTCTCGGCATGAACTCGGGAGGTTGAGTGTGAATAATGTCGCGTGTTGATTTTCTATCATACAAATTGGTGAACCCAACGTGAAGAGCTAGTCTCTAAGCCATTTCCCACTTTCATCCATCCTTTATTCTTTGCAGGTATTATTATACCCCCCAAATATGTTAGGATATGACAAGTATGGGTCGACCCATCCCTAGGTTTTGATATGTACCATTACCAATCAAATATCCCATAATAATCACCTTCACTTTTCAACATGGGTAGAAAACCACTCATCCACTCAAAAACCCTATATTTCAGGGAACCAATGTTGGTTCTTTTATACACATTAAAGAATTAGCTCAGGTCACTCAGACTTACCCCCTTTAAACAATCAAGTTCAAAATAACATGACATTCATTGGTGAGGTCGAGTTCATCTCCTTGGGTATTATTTCGATAGGCCATTACCAGTGTAATCTGATTCAACTCCCCCATCTTGAAGAGGGGTATTTAGCATGATATGATAGGAGTGAGCAGTAATTTCAACAAATGAACCAATATTTTGATAGGTTGCAAAGACAAAGGTGATGTCCTAATTCAAAAAAATAACGCTACCTTGCCACCAATTGACAATACAACCAATGAGGGGTGGTAGCATCATGAAATATTCATAGCAAGATACCATACTCCTCAACAACCTCTAAGGGTTCAACCAAAGGTACCTAAACAAGGCACCGCCCTATCAACGGGCGATGTCATTTCAGCTTTGGTTGATAAAGTCAAGGTGTTAGAGCTTGCCTAAAATACACATAATTCATTTACAAGGCAAGCATGGACTCCTTCCTACCCATATAACTATGGGAAAATACCGACTGCACAGAATCCTCTAGTTGTAGACACCAAATTCGTGTCTTACGACCCCTTGTGACCCACATCCCATTTCGCAACCTAACCTCATTACCTAAACCTTACACAATTATTTATTAATTACCTCATAATTGATAAATCCACATCGCCTTACCCGCCACCTCACTTGCCCACCTCACCATGACCTAGCCCTAACCCTAAACTAACCTAATTAGGACCCATGACTTGGTCTAGACTCACATTCATAACTAATGCCTCCTTACTCGCACCCAAAGCTGACCTTCTAGCCGCTTGACCAAACCCGTAACTGATCCCTCGGGAGAAAAACAGGGAAGGTGGGCTATTTTACTAAAAATAGCCTACTTTTCCCTAACCGATGCCGGTTCCTACTCGACCGCCGTCGGTTACGCAACCGCCATCGGTTCACTATAAATGGGCTCCCCAAACCAAAACAACGGATCGGAATTTCATTTCGGGAGATCAGTGGAAGGATTTCTGGATCAACAAAGGGCATTGCGAGCGAGGAACGGATTCCAGATCTTCACTTGACCAAGCAGAGACGAGCGAAAATACTAGACGTGCTCACAGCAAAGGAGATCAACTTGCACCTTCATCAAAACCAGTAAGTTACATCTTGCATGTCCTCCATTATAACATTTCTTATGCTTTTGGAATTGCAATCTTCCCAAATCCGTTTCTGAATCCATTACCCAACGTACCATTGCCTCTAACTATCATTCTTTAGCTTCTAACCATCCCATTTCCTAATACTATCCAAAAACCAGCCATTAAAAACACCACAACCAGCCCAGAAGATCCTAGAACCAACCGGTATCGGTTATCAGTGACCGCCATCGGTTATAGATAACCGGCATCGGTTCCTTTGATCCAAACCAAGAAAAACAACCTTTCCCCTACCTAGTTCCACGAAACAATTTAATTGGTACTTTACAGTATTTTGTGTTAATTCATATTAGCAGGGAAACTGACCACCTTCGAAAGGAAGTTTTACATTTCCTGGGCCCAAGGCAGTTTTTTCTCATTTATTGTTTAATCAAATCTTGTGGTCTTGTGTTCTTATTTGCAGGTAGTCCTTCCAAGATAAAAAGGAGTTCTTCGCAGTCAGCCTGATCTTTCTCTACGGTACGCGCACACCATCTCGACATTCTACAGGTATTCCTCCTAACCCTAACCTTATCTGTTTCTAAAAGGAACGAAGCATTTCCGAGTGAAACATTTTGGCACGCCGGGTGGGACCCATTTTGGGTTTTTTCTTTATTTCTCGCTTGCTTTCATATAGGGAGCATACTTGCTGTTTTCTTCTTCTAAAGATATTCACAAGGTATTTTATTATTCTGGTAAAAGAACTTGCTTTGCTTTTTGCATCTTGCATTAGTAAAAGTCATCTCTTTTGCTTCATTGAATATCACTTTCGATTTGGGTTTTTAAAACACATGCATTGCATTCCTGCCTGTTGTTTTTCAATTCTAGTGAACATAGATTAAGTAACAGGTTGTACACGTGGGGGTGATATCCACGGTATTGACAAGAAATTAACCCTAGTTTCACTGCACAACACATACCGAATCACTTCACAATTAACACAACAGCTCAAACATCCCCCCTTTTCCGCGGTATTCCTCCGCCCGATTGAGGTAACCTTATAAGCCAAAACAACTTGACATTTCCTCTAAGTCTCTTGTTTAGGATTCTGACATCATTCTACGTCTAAAGGCATAAGTCCACAATAATTACAAGT